>CM060170.1:42088076-42688076 GCA_020352615.2 Yoshiicerus persimilis | reverse complement strand
AGCTGACTGTTTAATTGTCCAAAAGTCTACAAGTTTTCATTACGCTATTTATTTGCATTGGAAATAGAATACAATACTATATAGTTATCAGCGTCAGTTATCAACTACATGGAGTAGAGTTACATCAGTAAGACTGATATATAGGAAGTAAGTAGCCTTTAAAATATGATGTAATGAATGCACCCACTATAATATTTTTTTAGTATTGTTAAGCTAATAAAAATCATGCATTAAAATTGATGCCAATGCAGGTTGTTTTCATCGTGCTCCAGCTATGTTTTCCTGGAAGATATATGATATTGTGGTGAAAAGTGAGAACGGTTGTTTATATTTGATAAAGCCATTATCAACCACCATTGCAGTAGTACAGACGCTGACAATTCCTCCTTATCAGCTCTCCACGTAACAGACGTTGTTTATTCTACCAACAAATTGTCAAATCCCTATCAGCCATACGGAGAGAAACTTCAATTGTGTACAGCAGCAGGCGGACACGTTTTGCATCCTGTTTTTAATTTTGCACATTTTCCCACGCTGGCTTGATATTTCAAAATGCTCTACAATTTTATCAGAAAGGCTGTGATTAGTAATCACCAAGTTTTAACGAAAATTCCACATCGTCATGCATCTTTGAATAAAACCACTCAATTGAAGAAGATGATCAATTCACCCAACATCGAGTTTTTAATGGAAGCACATTCCGGAATTAGTGCCCGAATCGTAGAAGAAGCTGGTATAATGGTTTACTCGCAATTACAATTATAAGTATGCAGTGTCAAAACGGAATATTTAAAATCAAGCTTTTAATTGGTCTTGTATTTAAACCTGAAGTTTAAAAAAGCTTATGTATATACTCAACTTTTGTGGAGAAGTTTGAAAAACAATTCTAAATTCATTCTATTTGAACAGTAAATAAAATGTAATACTGTTTTCAGTAGTCAGGTCAAATAGTCGTAAGCAGTATTTTGTAAGATCAAATTAAATTAAAATATATCATGTAATTAAGTATTCATTCAAAAATGTATTCGATTTTATTAAAGCTACTAATATATTTGCTAAACTAATTTAGGTTTCAAAGGAATTTGGGCCAGTGGTTTGGCTATTTCTGCTATGATGGGTTTGAGGGACGCCAACGAGGCTTCGTGGACTCAAGTAACTGATGTCGTGGAGTATATGGCCGATGCCACAACCATCCCCATTTTGTTGGATGCAGACACTGGCTACGGCAACTTCAATAATGCTAGACAACTTATTCGCAAATTGGAAAAAATTGGTGTTGCTGGCAAGTTCTAAATTTTATACTGACAACAATTGAAAACTTTAGTTACTAAAACCATTTCTACTAAAATTTCCTGAACTTCATTAAAATTAATTTTTTTCTTGCTCAAATTGCCAAATTTTTTATAATATTATTGCTTGCAGTTTTGGATTTAATTTAAATGCTTTTAGGGTGCTGCATGGAAGACAAAGTTTTTCCAAAGACAAATTCTTTATTGGACAATCGAAAGCAACCATTGGCTGATGTGGAAGAATTTTCTCTGAAAATTAGGGCAAGTCATTTAATTTTTTTATAATGTTTCATTTAAAATTTTTTCTTGTCAAAAATTCTTTTTCCGTAACCGTTTTTGTTTTTCGTTAAAGTGATTAATTTACTAACATCCTAATAATTTTGGCTTATTGGTGAAAAGAAGACTACAGCATTCTGACTTGAAGAAATATATTATTCATTACGGCTTTTAGGCATGCAAAGACTCTCAAACAGATCCTGATTTTGTGGTTGTGGCTCGCATTGAAGCATTCATTGCAGGTTGGGGATTAGATGAAGCTCTTACAAGAGCAGAGGCCTACTACAATGCCGGAGCCGATGCGATACTCATTCACAGTAAAAAGTCGGATCCTTCAGACATTGAAATTTTTTCAAAATCATGGAAAAATAAGGTGCCTATATTATTAACTTTTGAGAATTCAATACTAAATAATTATTTGTGCCTATGTTCTAGTATAGCTTGCATCTAAATCTTTTATGTAGTACAAGAACAAATAAAACCTTTAAATTAGCTAGATTGCTCAATTAATAATTTTGAACACTAGATTATACAGTTAAACATCTGCCAACAGTAATTTCAAACAGTTTTGAAAGATAGTTAATCCAATTATTGTGGACAATTGTCTTATAATTTATTGTTCTATATGTACAGTGTCCTGTTGTCGTTGTTCCGACAAAGTACTACATGACACCGACTGATCATTTGGAAGATCTGGGAATTTCTACAATTATTTGGGCAAACCACAATATTAGAGGATCTGTTCGGGCTATGAAGGAAGTCACTGAAAGCATTTTCAAATCCCAATCATTGAAGAGAACAGAAACTCAGGTAATTAGAAACCTAACTTGTAATCAATGCTGATGTATGTAGATCAATGTAGTAAGGTGATTAAGGTGAATGCATTACCATTACAGTTGGGTATTTGAGATTAAGATTTTGAGAAAATAATACTTTCAATCACATTTGCAAAAACTTGATAGGTAATTAAATATATTATTCTCAAGTGTGCTGCTAGTATTTGTTTGGCTGAATTATTGTACCTAAATTTTCCTGCCGTAATATTATTTATCTCTTTGTTTGAGCCAAATGCTCAATGTTTTTACTATTACATGTATAACTAGATCTTCTAATCTTGTAATTTGTGTTTAGATTGTGTCCGTCAAAGAACTTTTCCGTCTGCAAAGAGAGGAAGAACTGGAAAATGCCGAGAAAAAATATCTACCTAAGAAATAAGGCTTAAATATATCTTTAGATATCATGTTTTAGAAAATTGGCAGCAAAAAATGAAATAAAATATTTTAAAATGTACTATTTGTTACACGTGCATATAAATTCCAATGGAATGAAAACACATTATTTATACATGGAAAATATTTCAGGATTAACATACGTACAATGTCATCTCCGTATTCCTCCCTTACAAGGTACAAGTAGAGAATAAGAGAATTCTATAGGTGACATGCAAAAGCATTTAATTTGGTTGTATTCACACATGCAACTTTGTGGTTCGCCGAACCAGTGTGGTTCGCTAAAATGAGAGCACATCATCATTCCGCCTATGAAGCCACATATAATACTCGATGGTACTGAACACGTAAACGTTACTTATTGGCTATCTAAGATTGCAATAGAAATAATAATAATTTTAATCAAATAAAATGCATAGAAATAAATTAAGGTACACATCAAATCTGCACATGTGCATGCATATTCATTCATAGGTGAATTATTAGATAACTGTTACTTTTGAAATACAAAGTAAGGACATTTTATTTGAAAACGGTATGGCAGTTTTAATTTTAATAGCCTGCAGTGTAAGGTAACTGCTGAAATATTAAGTAAGGAGATTTGACTGAAAAAGGTATTTTGGAAAATAAAGTATGAGCTTAGAAAGCCAATTTAGATACCACTTCTTGGCCCACTACAATGGTTAAATACATTACAACGATACGTTTGGCCACATATTACAGTTCAGTTTCTCTTTGCAAATGCAAGATTGGCTGCTAAACAACTATCGGTACGTATTTGAAAAAATAACATAATTGAAATTATTATACCGTTTTCAGTCAAATATCCTTACTTTATATTTTAAAATTTACCTTACATTGCAGGCTATTAAAATTAAAACTACCATACCCTGTTTTCAAATAAAATACCCTTACTTTGTATTTCAAGAGTAACAGTTACCTAATAATTCACCTACGCATGCATATGCATGCACATGTGCAGATTTGATAAATGTGTACCTTAATTTATTTCTACGCATTTTATTTGATTAAAATTATTATTATTTCTATTGCAATCTTAGATAGCCAATAAGTAACGTTTACGTGTTCAGTACCATCGAGTATTATCTGACTTCATAGGCGGAATGATGCTGTGCGCTCATATACTAGCCTATGGGTTTGTGCTCTCAGAGGCGGTGACATCTTCACCCATATCCATTTCCAAAGCGGCATCTCAATTTCGTTTTGAGGCCCTTGCTTTTGCAGCAGGGTGTTTCTTAGAGAAATTTTTCACAGCCTTTTCATATTCGTTTCCGTACAAACAGCTAAAAAATAAGCATTCCTCATATTACAAATTTCCACAAAAAATGACCAACTGACTGGAAATCAAATAGGTTAACTATAGACTGTAGAAAAACTATAGGCTAAAATTATGAACAAACCTTGAATCGATTGGTTTTTTGATTATTCGGCGACTTCGATTTGAAAGTTTAGTTAGTTGAGTAGGAGACGTTTCTGTTTGGCTTACAATTTTGTTTCTCTTCTTCTTATCAGGGCTTATGAGAAGATCAGATGATTGTTGCAGGACAGGAGGACTCTCATCATCTGTTCTAGATTTTATTTCCACCGCTTTACTGTTTGTGGCAGGTTTTGGAGTTGATACTTGTGGAAGGGATTTTCTTCCAACAATTAGAGGTGGACTGGCCTTGGGGACAGGTTTCGGAATCAATTTTGCTGGGGCTGCAGCTGTAATTATCGGTGTGCGCACTATTGGTCTACCTTGAGGTTGTGCTTGGGGAGCTGATTGTTCAACTGCTATTCTTGGATTGGCTAATCTTACGGGAGATCCAAGTTGAGCGATTTGGTTTCCCGAACCTAACCGGCACTTTATCTGGGTTACTTTTACAACTTGGGTAACCGTTCTTCTTAAGGGATTCCATTTCACATATACAATGTTACGTTTTCGTCCGGGTGCAGGATTTACTTGTTTAAAGCGTTGAAGAGGAACAGTCGAGTCACTCTTTACTCCTTGGACATTCTGCAGACTGGCAACACTCTTGACAATTTGAGTTGACGGTGTTTGTATAGGATGTATTTTTACGAGTACAGCAGCAGCAGGATTGGAAATTGAAGACATCGGCTGATTTACTTCTTCTGCAATTCCGTTACATCCGTCAAGAGATTCTTCATCCTTAACAAGCTGAGCCTTGTACTCCTTTTGCCATTCTAAATCAGGCATTATTAAAAGTTTTATAAACATGGATACTATATTTAGCGCTCCTTCAAAAAAATCAATGTAGTTATAACCACTACTTACTCGCATAAATTTTTGCTCTGACGTTAGCAAAATTATTCTGAATGGATGTTCCTAAATAATCATCGTCCAGTACACTTTTGACAACAGCAAACGCAAACTTTTTTCTTTTAGCGTTGAAACGTGTTTCCAACTCCTTTAATTTCGAATACTCTTCTTTGCATTCCTTAAATGAATTGTAGCACGGGATGCACAAATTCATCGTAGCATTAGCTTGATCCAGCAAAAAGTTGACTTCCAGACTTCTTTTTAAGACTTCTATGTTTTCCCAAATCTTAATCTCGGATGGCGCTGCTTCAAATGGTTCTAGACAACTAAAGCAACATTCTTCATTCAATTTAGGCCCTTCCATTGTGAACGGTCGCCAGTGATTTTCTCGGTCACAAATTAGCTTGATTTGATTGGCTGCTTAGCTAAAAAAACAATTTTTGAATCACTAATACGATATACACAGGAGTAATTAGTAATTTAGTAGCTACCAGCCAATAAATAACAAATACTGCAGGATCAAGTGATCAAGAGTAATGGACTTTCAGTTCTACATATCATCCAAAAAAATTTACAAGGCTCAAACAAAATACTTTCTATGGATAGTACGGTAGGAGAGAAACTAGTTTCATTTCACTCCTTTTTTATGTATTTTTAACTTTAACCTTTTAAGGCTCAGATTTGAAGCGGAGGAGCACATTCGAAATGTGGCACACACAATGATACAATGTAAGTTCTTTAATAAAAGACAAACACGATAGTAATACTCTAATACTATACACCAGATGGTCAGACTAGAATTTGTAAATATTAAAATTTTTCTGTATCCCCTTGCATTAAAACCGTCAAAAAAGTGGCCAAGGAACCACTGCACTGTGGAACAAATCCAGTATTCCTAAAGTGTTCTGAAGAATCAGTCCTACAATGTCTGTTTCGTACATTTCTGAAATTTTTAGTTTTTATGGTGGTTCTAGGTCGATATCCGAAATTTGCAACCAAATTTCAACATTTTAGGGGTACATTTCGGATGTCGACCTAAAACCACTATAAAAACTAAAAATTTCAGAAATAATGTACGAAAAAGACATTGTAGGGCTGATTCTTCAGAACACTTTAGGAATACTGGATTTGTTCCACAGTGCAGTGGTTCCTTGGCCCCTTTTTTGACGTTTGAAGACAGAGAAAAACTAACCACGTTGTCAATGATAATATACCGTATTTATGAATTTGCCTCTCAAAACTGTGGGCAGGAAAGCCTTTTCAACGGCCATTACCGCCTATCCTTACAGTTTTGTATTTGGGTAGCTAGAAGCAATGTTCGTCGAAATAATTATTTACTTCTGTATATTATGAACTTTGTCGAAGTCGAAATGTGAGTGTTGGGATAGCAAGAGGACTTGCCCGGCTCTAAATTATACGTTCTGCACATAAAAGACAGAACCGAATGCAATTTGAAAGCTCAAAGTAAAATTTATCTAAACAGTGAAAGCTGTAATGAATGAAAGAACTATACCACATGTGAAATTGCAAATAACTAATAACTGAATAATATTTCATATTAACTTGAACGAGTATAGTGTTTTTAAAGTATTATAACTTAGTACGCTACACATTGGGTTGTGTTGCATGCGATGCGCAATTGCGCAATATTGACTAACCCAATATAAAAACTATAACACTTTAAAACCCAATTTACATCCAGTACTATTTAAGTAAAATCCCAATTCCAAATTAAATGTTGTAAAATACAGAAAAATTTACTGTTAAACTAAAATTTGTAATAAAGATTCTCATTGCTGTTTATACGTACGGTACATGCACGTGCATATAGCTTGCTTGTATATAAACCAAGTCCAAGTACACAAGTACAACTTAATGCTACTGAATGATTAAGTTTTGTTACCTTTGATCAAGTATTTTCACTCAAATGCCTTTAAATTTTGAAATTAACTGAAAATTATAGTTTGATCACAAGTCACTTCACGTACTACAAGTCAGTGAGTTGTTTTGTTGTTAGGGACGATCCACATATGACGTCCTCAATTTTGAACCTTTTTGGACCCCCACCGCCCTATGTCTGCACTTGTCTGTTTTCGGTTACCCCCACCACCCCTAATGACGTCTGCAACTGCCAAAAATTATCAGTTAAGTAGATAAAATTTTGTTGCAAATTGACATCTAAATTATAGCTACAATCATTTTACTTTAGAAGTTGTACAAATTTTATTTTTACAAATAATTTAAAGCAAATTGCATTATCTTCTTTGACAAATAGAAAAACTAGCCAAGGGGGAAAATCTGAAATTATAGGAAATCCGTCATTGTTACTTGCTGCGGCATCGCCTAATGAAAAACGCCGAATCGAAAAATGCCGAAACAAGTATATAAGCCATTCGCTTTTATAAATCAATAAGTCAAGTATAAGGATTTACCCTACTACATTTCAATGTTGAATATTTTCGGCGTCTTTCTTGTACGGTACTTTTTATTCGGCATTTTTCATTTTCGGCATTTTTTGTTCTGTATTTTTCGTTTCGGCGTTTTTTTATTCGGTATAAAGACGTGGAAGCGTTTGCTTCTTTCCCTGCAATAGTCTCCTGTGTGGATTTCTGACTTAAAAATGCCGTATTTTTTTCTCATGTTGCATTTTACAATATTTTGATGGAAAGCAAACGTGGCACATTCTTCCATTTAGCGATTCCTGTAAAGCAATTCTACTAAATAAATTTCTAAACAAAGAATTTTTGCTTAAAATCATAGGGTATGACGGCAAACTCGGTTTTTAAACAGAATCGGAGAGGTAGTATGAATCCATTTGGTCATATCATATCATTTTAATGAATCCAGTGAGCGTCCTAAGTTCCCGGACACCCACGCACCCCTAAACTGCAGACGTCATTGTGGATCGTCCCTTAGTCCTTCGCATAGCCTAAATTTGGAGAATGTAACGTGTTGACCGCCATATTGCTTAGAGTTTCGTTCAAAGTCTGCTACTTTTATGGAGTCAGGTCGGTCGCTGTGGCTGTAGGTGAATATGCATTGCTTCCTGTAATTGGGTTGCGGTGGATCGATATCGATATTGCGCCGCGGCGTATCCCTTCCTTCAGCACTGAAAAATAAATTGGCTAGCTGTCGAAAAGGCTATTTTTAGTCCGAGAGAAAGAGAAGATAGAGAATAATATCACATGAAAATATTTAACATATCAAATCGTGTTATGTGTTGTAAAGGTGTACGATTTGAGTTAGCTTATAAAATTATAGATATACCACTATGTGTTACCAGATTACCACAGATTTTACGGGGTCGACCAAAACAAAGGACTCACAATAGTTTTGCAGTCATCCAGTCATTGGCAATTATTAAATGACATAAAAACATATTTTAATATTTTATTACAATAAAATTTTATTAAAATAACATATTTTAATAACATAAAAATGGGCAGTGTAGACATAATTTTACTAGCTTATGCCATATGCCATGAGTAGATTGATATTGGGACCAGAACCAGGCAGTGCATTCTTATTGAGACCTCTGCTGCCTGCTCTGCCCATCATCCTTATCGTTCTTTAGAAAACGATATTATAAAATTGGGGAATAAACAATAATAATAGTCAGCTATTAAGCAAATATTCCAAAATATAAATATGTCGGTTTTCTAACCTAGACCTTGCTTTAGAAGTAGTAGTGATTTTCATTCAAATATCCATAGGTTATTTTTTTAATTGCTCCCTAAAGATCGAAGAAGACCATTTTTTTAACTCGCTTATTAAGTTTAACTCGCTTAGCAGATTTAGTGGATAATTTCTATGTTGCTGCTTTGTATTTTCAATTTATCTATCCATAACTTTCATGATATTTATTGTCAACTTTTTTGTTCCGTGCGTGTGTGCGATGTTAAATTTAATTCGTGTTTCTTGGGTCATAATTTGGGGTTTAGTTATCTGTTAATTTAGTGATCTTTTTGTATTCTATGTTAACCTTCTCTTGGGAACGCTCAGGGGGGGATGGTAAAGGTGAAAGCCAGGAGATTATGGTAGGGAAAAGTTCTACTTTTGAGTTTTTAAATCTGGTCAGCCTGGTGCTGAGTATGGAGTGAGTTTTTTCGATTATTTTTGACACAAATTGACAAAACATTTTTAATAACATATTAGGGTTTCTCAAATTTTGAATGCATTCTACTCTGCCAAAGAATGGGTATATAAACGGTACGATATGCTACAAATCTCAGTTTAGCTTTTTATGGACACCTTTACAGTCTTATTATTATAGCGACAAAAGGTGAACCTATGAAATTCAGCGATATTTTTTACTTTTCTTTTGCTGTCAGAGTCCAGTGGTATTTTAAGTACATATTACTATTACTCAAAGGCAAAGCGCATTTAAACAAAAAGTCTTTAAGCCCGATCTCAGTATTCAGTAAATTCAGTTGGAAGTTGAATTGTGAGAATTTCGCTTTTCTCTTTTCGGTTTCAGGTCAAAATAAGAAGTTGCCGTATAGCTTCCCTAGATTGTATTTTAACATTTAAATTATTATATAATATACATCGAAGCTATTATATTTATATTATTATTAGCAGTTATTTATTTTTGGAATCTGCCATGTTAATGAAATCTATTGTTACAGAAAATGTTGCTTAAGGAATTGGATGTAGAGTTAGAGTAAGAAAGT
Source organism: Yoshiicerus persimilis (assembly GCA_020352615.2). Lineage (NCBI taxonomy): Eukaryota > Metazoa > Arthropoda > Collembola > Entomobryomorpha > Tomoceridae > Yoshiicerus > Yoshiicerus persimilis. Next base: position 42,678,328 of record CM060170.1, on the reverse strand, counting down.
CCAGTTTTCGATAAAAGGATATACTGTACTTATTTATCAAAGGAAGAAAAAGTTAAGCATCAGTTATTCAAGGCGTTATTCTCTCATCGTAATCAGGTAATTATGAAATAAGAGTTTGGAAAGTGCCCGGTTAATATAATGTAACGATACTAATTTAATAATTATGGCTATCTTTAATTGTTGTAGTATTTAAACGAAGTTCTTGAGACATTGACTCCAGGCGATTTACGTCAGTTAGTGACTGCAGAAGATGAATTAAGCCAATGTGATGGTTTTACCAGAATTTTCCCCACACTTACGTCCCATACATATTTTCCATTCTTCGAAAGTCCTCGCTACTACCAAAAATACCCTGAAAATAGAATCGAAGGAGTTGTGCGAATGATTGGGTTATGTCGTCGTAAAGTTGATTTAGAAGTTCCTGCTGTATTCAAAAATCCAGTAAGTTTACTAGTTTTTTCCATTTTCATATTCTTAACCATATATTTTACTGATAAACCCCTAATTCAGTTATTCAACATTGAAACAACTTTGTACTGTTTTATCTGCGAATTCATAACAAAGCTATTTTGCATATTATTGATCTCTAAGTTTAGAAAATACAAATAGAACCAAATTAAATCTCGAGGAATTATTGTTTTAGGTTAATACTTTTTGTGCTGAAAGCGATGAGTAATAAATCCTCATTGGGGAAGTGTTACAGTATTCCTTGTTTAGCTGTCACCAAGTAATTTTATGACTTACTAATAGCACTAATCGAAATAACCCAATTCAAACCCTAACATTCAAATATTATTATTTATTGCTTCCATAAATTCTTTAAAATCCAACGTTTATTAAGTAACTCCAGTCTGCGTAGAAGGAGAAAGCATTTTGTATTAAAGGAAATGAAAGCTTCGGAAAAAATAACCAAGGAAAAGGATATTCACAACTGGCCTTTAATGATTAGTTTTAAATATTTTGATGTACACAAATTGTCGTTACCTACCTGTTCCATGTTCCATGGTACAAACTGTTGCCTTGTATGGTTTTAATATTTTATCGCTTATGCAGCATTTATAAGAAAGTGCATGTTAGGAGCATATTATTGTTATTTTTGTTGGATTTAAATGTGAAACTGTTATGACAGGGAAGAGTTGTCACCATACTCGCACACGATGCCGTAACCAAAGTCATGGATTGTAAGTCTTACGTTCGACCATCTTGAAAGCACAATGATTTGTTGAAAACTTTTAGTTGTGTAGGAGTTGAAAACTCCTAAATCTTGTATTGATAGTTTCAGTGCAGTGGAATGGGTTTCCTCCTTAGAGACAGTCAAGGGGCCTTCCATTACTAATACACTGTTATTAATTACAGAGTATGCAAGGTAGATTTACATTAATAGCTTTGCTACTGTAAATAAGTAGTATTCAGCCAACAGGTGTATTTCACCCGAATACCCATAGTACAATACAATTAATTAAGCATAATAATACGAGTAGGTCTTGTTTTACAGATGATAAAAATTGAAATTCATGAGCATATATATACGCATTTAGAAAAGTACATGTAGTTGTTTAGAGTGAATAGCATAGTATAATATATTATTAATATTTATGATGATGAATTAATTAGTGCTTACCTGTTCAACAAGGTAATAGTGTAATTAATTACGTAAAGCAAAAGTAAATAGTATGTAAAATGGCAGAATTTTAAATTGTAATTTGTGATAGTTTGAATATTTCAAATAAAGGTAATTAATTTTTAGTGGATAGATGATTAGATTAATGGAAATGTATTAAGCTGTGTTAGTGTGATGCTAGAAATGACACGAATAGATAATTGGCGGGGAAGAGTAGTTCCTCATCATTCAGTGATGTAATTGTGTTGATTGAAAACTTTAAATTTGCGGCAGCCCGGAGAGTATAGCCCCAGCCGCTCCATTGAATCAACAAACTGTAAGCAATGGTGAAAACCACAATGGAGAAAACTGCGGGAAAACTAGCAACGGTGATACAGTAGATGAAGATGACGAAGTTTTGGAAGAACTTACGGAAAGCCAGTCTTTAGATGCTGAAATCACGGCTAGAGCCGAAAGAAATAACGAGAGAGATGGTCTGTCTTCTGCTTCGTCATCTGCTAGCACTTCCGATATTTCCGGTAGTAATGTTCGTTGAATACTCTCAACTGCCAGGATGAAGATCGACTTTCAGTAAGCAATAGTGCAAGTGCTCCTCAAGTTGGAGAATACATCAAAGGCGTGTGTTACTTGACAATAAAAATTCGATTTGAATTTTATCTTTTTTATTTGTTCATGTCTTCATAGAATTTCTACCTTTGAAAGATTCATCCATTGAATTTCACATCCACGTAGTTTTCCTTGCTTATTCAGTGCAACTTTATACAGCTTTGTTTATTTTAGTAAAGATGTACTGGTGACTGGTGAACTCTTATTATAAATTGCAGTCAACATTTCAGTGTTCACTTGATATATGGATGTTTTGTATACCGAGTTTTTAGCGCAAAAATGGAAATAAACTTTTTTACATGTTTTAAAAGTTTCATTTTCTTCCACTTTCCACATTTGTGCCAACATTCTTAGCGAGCCATGAAAACTATGAACCGAAGGTAAAAAACGTGTCTACAATAGTTCCCTATATTTAACCAGCAACAAAAGTTCAAAGACCGTGTGTGCGAGGCGATGCACGAAAGGAAAGATAGATAAGATGGCTGTAAGGGACGGTACTGGAGGACCTACTGACTCCAAGCCTAGGGCGCACAGGCGCAGAGACCCAATTTAGTAGTGAAGCTATGAATCAATTCAGATGACAGCTTTTGACCTCCCGGCATTACGAGGAAGCAGCAACGCCAAATGTTAAGAAGAGATTGCAATGTTCCCATTAGTGGAATTCGCACAAATCCTGTACTCTATAATTTAGGGGAACCTCATATAACATACATACTTGTAAATCTCTTGAATTCATTTCATGCGGTTTTTCAGGCATTTAGGGCCAAACAGGGGCACTAACTTATATATATCCCTGTATATAAATTACAACTCACTTCTACATTTCTTTTTAATTTTCACTCGCTCTCACTGATTTCACCCTCAAATGCAAGTGTAATAATCTCCACTCTCATATACTCATATAGCATAACTCATCTTTACATACAATAAAACATTTTTTGGTTTTTCTATTTCGACATCGTTGTGACTCAACTGCTAACTGTAACTGGTTTGAGTTCTTTGTCGGTTACACCTAGTGGGTAATATTACTGATTTCACGGGAGTCCTTTTGTTGAATTTCTTTATACCATATGCCTACCCATCATATGAAGAAACAAAGGTCCTGCGGTTATCACAATTATATTATATTGGGCATGTTTATCCGTTTTATTGGCATTGGTAAGCAATCGAGGGAGGATGCCAAATACTAAGGAAAATAAGTAAAAGAACGAGCTGTACTATAAAATGGCTTACTTAATTCTTGACACCATTCTATAATTACTTTTTGCAAAATTTATAATTAATTCAGTCTTGGAATTGGATTGGAAATTGGAATAAGCTGAAACATTGGTTTTGATGTTTCACTAAAATATCTACACTGTATGGGAGAGTAATGATAAGAGAATATATTTATAACATTTGTTAAATGAGATGTGACCAGATTTCTGAAGCATTAGTTTTCAACATATGAGACTTCTTCCCGGGGTTCATCATTCATATTATCGTCCTCCTCCCATGTCATATCTCATCTGAATTTCGTTTTGAGGCCCTTGCTTTTGCAGCAGGGTGTTTCTTAGAGGAATATTTCAGAGCCTTTTCATATTCGTTTCCGTACCAAAAAGCTAAAAAATAAGCATTCCTCATATTAAAAATTTCCACAAAAAATGACCAACTGACTGGAAATCAAATAGGTTAACTATAGACTGTAGAAAAACTATAGGCTAAAATTATGAACAAACCTTGAATCCTTGAAATCTTGAAGGTTTTTTGATTATTCGGCGACTTCGATTTGATAGTTGAGTTAGTTGAGTAGGAGACGTTTCTGCTTGGCTTACAATTTTCTTTCTCTTCTTCTTATCAGGGCTTATGAGAAGATCAGATGATTGTTGCAGGACAGGAGGACTCTCATCATCTGGTCTAGATTTTATTTCCACCGCTTTACTGTTTGTGGCACGTTTTGGGGTTGATGCTTGTGGAAGGGATTTTCTTCCAACAGTAAGGGGTGGACTGGCCTTGGGGACAGGCTTCGGAATCAATTTTCCTGGGGCTGCAGCTGTAATTATCGGTGTGCGCAATATTGGTCTAGTTTGAGGTCGTGCTTGGGGAACTGATTGTGCAACTGCTATTCTTTCCTTCTGTAACTGAACAGTATTATTAGGTCTCCCTTGGGGATTGGCTAATCTAACGGGAGATCCAAGTTGAGCGATTTTTTTTCGCGGGCGCAACCGGTACTTCTTCTGGGTTACATTTCCAACTTGGGTAACCGTTCCTGTTAATGGCTCCCTTTTCACATATATAATGTTACGTTTTTGTCCGGGTGCAGGATTAACTTGTTTAAAGCGTTGAAGAGGAACAGTCGAGTCACTCTTTACTCCTTGGACATTCTGCAGACTGACAACACTGATCTCACTCTTGACAATAGGAGTTGACGGTGTTTGTATAGGATTTATTTTTACGGGTACAGCAGCAGCAGATTTGGAAATTGACATCGGCTGATTTACTTCTTCTGCAATTCCGTTACATTCGTCAACAGATGCTTCACTCTTAACAAGCTGAGCCTTGTACTCCTGTTGCCATTCTAAATCAGTTAAAAGTTTTATAAACATGGATACTATAATTAGAGCTCCTTCAAAAAAATCAATGTAGTTATAACCACTACTTACTCGCATAAATTTTTGCTCTGACGTTAGCAAAATCATTCTTAATGGATTTTCCTAAATAATCATCCTCGAGTACGCTTTTGACAACTGCAAACGCAAACTTCTTTCTTTTAGCGTTGAAAGGAGTTTCTGACTCATTTAATTTCGAATACTCTTCTTTGCATTCCTTAAATGAATTGTAGCACGGGATGCACAAATTCATCGTAGCATTAGCTTGATCCAGCAAAACGTTAACTTCCAGAATTCTTTGTAAGACTTCAATGTTTTCCGAGATGTTAATCTCGGATCGCCCTGCTTCAAATGGTTCGAGACAACTAAAGCAACATTCTTCATTCAATTTAAGCCCTTCCATTGTGAACGGTCGCCAGTGATTTACTTGTTTACAAATTAGCTTGAGTTGATTGGCCGGTTAGCTAAAAAAACAATTTTTGAATCACTAATACGATATGCACAGGAGTAATTAGTAATTTAGTAGCTACCAGCCAGTACACAACAAATGCTGCAGGATCAAGTGATCAAGAGTAATATGGACTTTCGGTTCTACATATCATCCAAAAAAATTTACAAGGCTCAAACAAAATACTTTCTATGGATAGTACGGTAGGAGAGAAACTAGTTTCATTTCACCCCTTTTTTATGTATTTTTAACTTTAACCTTTTAAGGCTCAGATTTGAAGCGGAGGAGCACATTCGAAGTGCGGCACACACAATGATACAATCTATGTTTTTTAATAAAAGCCAAACACGAAAGTAATACTATGCACCAGATGGTCAGACTAAAATTTGTAAATATTAAAATTTTTCTGTATCCCTTTGCAGATGAAAATGTTTCTTGGTTTATCTTAATATGCAGACAATCACGTATCTAGAATTGTGGCCAAAGGGGGTACGACGACGGTATTTATCATAAAAGACAACTTTTAGCTGATTTTTAAGGAAAAAATCCGTTTTTCTGAGATTCAGGGGCACGTGCCCCCGTGCCCCCTCTAAATACGTGCTTGTTTGCAGATGAAAATCTTAATTAAGTGTTTATTACAGTACAGTATGTACCACAATTCCAATGCACTCCTCCGCATCGAAGCTGAGCCTTAAACCATTTTAACCACTGCATTGGATATTAAAAACTCAGCCGTCTTAGTATCATTTACCATGTACCTATTGAAAATTCAACTATTTAATCCGCTGGAGAATTATTTAATTTAACATTACTTAGCTTCCTAGAGGTCACACGAGATAAGCAGCTACATAGCTGCGGGTATGCAATAAATATTTTTTTCCAGAGGCCGACTCCGCCCATTCCCCATTTCCAGAAATTTTTCGGGGGCGGAGCTAATTTTCCACTCCCAGTTTCCATGTTTTTCCCAATTTCCAGAATTTATTCCAGAGCTAAGGGGAGGCGTGGTTTAAGGCCAATTTCCAGACGACCGCCGACCGGCGGTCGTGGACTTTATAGCTTGCTTAAAGGTGACCCCATTCGGTTTCCCAATACTATTCTCAACATACTCAGCTTTCCAAACACCGAAGATTTTAATAATGACTTTTGTCACCATTTTTGTATAATTTAGATTTAGATTAAAGGGGCATCGAACATAGGGCGGATCAAATTCAGTTCAGTACCCCTCAGAACCACATTACTACTTTCTGCTTTGAATAAAAAGTTGTCAAGTTGTACAGATACACTTAAGTGTAAGGCAACATACAAACAAGAGCATACTTAACTGTAACTACCTACATTTCTAAAACATTGAATTAATTGTAATCAAAATACTCCAAAGTTTACTTATATTACTGTACACTTTAGTATCTATTCCGGAAATAAGATTACAGATTGCTCCTTTTGTGGTCAAAGTCTTATTAGATAGGCCGCAAAATATGATTACTAATACCCTTTACTAATATTTTGATGACTAAACTAACTTCCTATACATGTCGTGTATAAGTCGTTGGTCTGTCTGGAGTAGTTGTTTTAAGTTTTAAATATCCAAATCACGGTGTCACAGTAATCAATGATAACAGTCTTTACCCTTCATAAATCATAAAGCAAAATAAGCCAATCGTTTGTTATTTTACATTTCTAGTCCAGACTCATCTGTAACTCGAAGTATATCTTTAATAAACCTGTTTGTAAAATATCAGGTATTAAATCTTAAATCGGGAATTAATAAATTGAATATTAAAACTCGTTTTTGTACTTTTTTTGCTATTAGTATTTGAATAGCTATTTGGTACAACCACATAATTAAGCTTTATACAACCAAAGAAGGGCACCCACCTGTTCCACTCGGCGACGCTCCAGCAGGGTGACAGACAGTAAGGGGTGGCTTCTGAGTTTGATCAGTTGATCACTGGCACTGGTACTTTAAGTCACGAATAACTAATAACTGAATAATATATAATATTTCATATTAACCTGAACGAGTATGGTGTTTATAAAGTATTATAACTTAGTAAACTACACACCATTGGGTTGTGTTGCATATGATGCGCAATTGCGCAATATTGACTAACCCAATATAAAAACTATAACACTTTAAAACCCAATTTACATCCAGTACTATTTAAGTAAAATCCCAATTACAAATTAAATGTTGTAAAATACAGCAAAATTTACTGTAAAACTAAAATTTGTAATAAAGATTCTCAATCCTGTTTATACGTACGGTACGCAAGCATATAGCTTGCTTGTATATAAACCAAGTCCAAGTACCCAAGTACAACTTAATGCTACTGAATGAATAAGTTTTGTTACCTTTTAACAAGTGTTTTCACTCAAATGCCTTTAAATTTTGAAATTAACTAAATATTTTAGTTGGATCACAAGTGACTTCACGTACTACAAGTCAGTCAGCTGTTAGCCCTTCGCATAGCCTAAATTTGGAGATATGTTGACCGTCATATTGCTCAGAGTTTCGTTCAAAGTTTGCTACTTTTATGGAGTCAGGTCGGTCGCTGTGGCTGTAGGTGAATATGCATTGCTTACTGGAATTGGGTTTCGGTGGATCGACATCGATATTGCGCAGCAGCGGATCCCTTCCTTCAGCGCTGAAAAATAAATTGGCTAGCTGTCGAAAAGGCTATTTTTAGTCCGAGAGGAAGAGAAGATAGAGAATAATATCACATGAAAATATTTGACTAATCAAATCGTGTTTGTGTTGTAAAGGTGTACGATTTGAGTTAGCTTATAAAATTATAGATATACCACTGTGTTACCAGATAACCACAGATTTTACGGGATCGACCAAAACAAAGGACTCACAATAGTTTTGCAGTTATCCAGTCATTGGTAATTATTATGTATTACACAGTTTTTGAAACACAAGACAAGCCCCTCAAGCCCTTGGCAAATTTTAATAGCACAATATATGAATTCTAGGTTTCTTCTTTTCGGTAAGAGGCACACGTGGAATATCTGGAGGATAGAAGAAGGATTTTTTACTGAAGCTATGGTACTTCTCAAACCTGATGAACCTTGTCTCAGTCATACAGCACTTTGTCGACTTATTGAACTTGGAACAGAGACGATTGATGAAGTTGAGTGGTTCACGCCAGTCCACGGTAACTTTAGCATGTTTTTTCTGTACATACTTGGGTTGTTTTTCATGTGAAAATTACTTGTCGCGGTTTAGCTCCTCAAAGTGAAAAGTTGGTTTATTATTAAGGGTAATCAGAAGTTAATCGAATCGCCCGAATTTCACCAATTACATTTTAGATGCAAATAGAAAGGATTAATTAGATATATAACTGAGTGTTCTGATTTTGCCAAGATCCAAACATGATCATTGATTTTTCGCTTTTGAATGTTAAATGCAAAATTTACGACGTCGTAATTATGGTTTTTCATAACGTAATTATCTATTTCTTGATTAGTACTTTTTATCCACTTGAATGCTAGACCCTCTCTGCTTTTTATAGTTTTATTCCACCTATTCTGCAATTTTCACAGCAATTTTACCTATCAGTGAAAACAAAACTGACAAGGAGCATATGCGAGCATGTTAGATTGTGTTGTGTAGGAATCCCTGCAGAGCTAGAAGTTAATCTGATTATTTCCACAAAAATCGTCTCTTGAGACGATTCACATTTGTTGGATTAAAATAAAACGATTTAAATCTTGCGTCTGCGCAGACCACGAGTTTGGAGCAAAATTAATCGAAAAGTTAATCTAATCGGCGAGATCGGGAGGTTCGATTAACTATTGATTACCCTTATTGTTCCTATGCAGAAATAAGCATCTAAAGAGAAAATGAATTTTAGAAGACCTCGATTTCCTAGGATAATTTTTGAATTATTTTCTTCAGTATTTTAAAAATGTATCTTAAAGAAAAGTCAGTGACGCAATCAAATATACTGGCATGTAATCTGTTAATTCTAAATTTTATCGATTTTTAATCTGGTTGAAATAGTTTGTTTCTTATTTTCACCAAAACTACGTTCATTCACAAAAGTGCAAATGAAATGCATGGCACAGTGACTCATCAGTACTGATGAAATGAAGTTAACGCAGATTATTTATGTTAAAAAAGTCAGTTCTTAAATTCACTGCAAATGAAAGAAAAATTGAAGCAAGGATGCTTTGTTTTTATTCCCATGTATTCAAATTTACTTCTGAGTTTTAAGGACATTTCATGTATCGTTACTTCAGGGGAATGTAAGTTTTACTTTGATGGTCTACTAGATGTTCGTGGATTTCTTGAAGCTTCTTCGTCAAGAAGTGGAACGATATTTAATGGCTAATGCTTCTAAGGCAGTTCTCTCAAAAAATTGGGAACAGCTTAGTCAAGATATACGAAAGAGGATTTGCACATCATCTTTTATGGGATTTGATAAGTATGGGAATAAAATAACTAATAAGAAGTCAACAGGTTCTACTTCAGGAGCGTCTACCTTAAGCTCGACTAGCCAATCAAAAGGAACCCTGCATAATGTAAGGGAGAAATCATCTTCAACTTTATCCTCCGTTAGGGGTCAGCCAAAAGGGAAAAGAAAACCGGTTCCATACTCATCCTTACCACCTTGCCAATCTAAAGATAGAGACAGTGAGTCAGCTTCTCAGGAAACAACGGTGAGTAATGCAGCTAGGACGAGAGCTTCCACGACTAACCTCTATTCCAAATCGAAAACAAAAGTCGCGTCCGTGAGATGCAAAATATGAGCAGTGCTGCTGCTGCTTCAAAACATGCGCCAGAAGCTGTCCATCAGCCTGTGAGTACAGGAAGAGTTTCTTCCGCAAAAGTATCTGCGCCAACTTTGAATACAACGGTAGCGAGAATGGCTTATGCTTCTGCCTCTCCAAGATCATCTCTACAGAAGCAGACATCATGCGAGGAGTTTCTCAACTACGCTCTAATGTTCTTCCAGACAGGGAGCTAACTCACTAAAAACTTGATTCTAAAAATCCGTATTGTACTAGACTACCACAAACTCAATCACCAATCATCTTTATTCCTTCAATAGTTGCAGTGGTGTGTATTTGTTGTGTTGACTTTAATGTTTCGTTTTAAAATTTAATTCGTGTTTCTTGGGTCATAATTTGGGGTTTAGTTATCTGTTAATTTAGTGATCTTTTTGTATTCTATGTTAACCTTCTCTTGGGAACGCTCAGGGGGTATGGTGAAGGTGAAAGCCAGGAGATTGTGATAGGGAAAAGTTCTACTTTTGAGTCTTTTAAATCTGGTCAGCCTGGTACTGGTTATGGAGTGAGTTTTTTCGATTATTTTTGACACAAATTGACAAAACGTTTTTAATAACATATTAGGGTTTCTCAAATTTTGAATGCTTTCTACTCTGCCAAAGAATGGGTATATAAAAGGTACGACATGTTACAAATCTCAGTTTTTTATGGACACCTTTACAGTCTTATTATAGTGACAAAAGGTGAACCTATGAAATTCAGCGAATATTTTTTACTGTTCTTTTACTGTCAGAGTCCAGTGGTATTTTAAGTACATATCACTATTACTCAAAGGCAAAGCGCATTTAAACAAAAAGTCTAAGCCAGATCTGAGCATTCAGTAAATTCAGTTGGAAGTTGAATTGTGAGAATTTCGCTTTTCTTTTTTCGGTTTCAGGTCAAAATAAGAAGTTGCCGTATAGCTTCCCTAGATTGTATTTGGAAAATTAACATTTAAATTAAAAGAAACCCAGTACCCAGACGAGAATGAGTGAAGAGTAGAATTTTGCGTGTAATGTGTATTGTGTATATAACGTTCGGTGTGTATTCCTCTCTTTCTCTGCTCAAGAGATTCAAAACCCATTATTATTTGAGACTCTCAGTCTTAAATGATAAATATTTTAATGGTTTGGTATTTGGCATTTGGTATGGTTGTGAACAGTTGATCATTTTAAATTAAAGGAAGCGTCTGATATTTCGAGTAATATATTTACATGTTTTAAAAGTTTCATTTTCTTCCACTTTCCACATTTGTGCCCACATTCTTAGCGAGCCAAGAAAACTCGGAACCGAAGGTAAAAAACGTGTCTACAATATTTAACCAACAACAAAAGTTCAAAGACCGTGTGTGCGAGGCGAGACACGAAAGGAAAGATAGCTAAGCTGCCTGTAAGGGACTGGTACTGGAGGACCTACTGACTCCAAGCCTAGGGCGCACAGGCGCAGAGACCCAATTTAGTAGTGAAACAATGAATCCATTCAGACGACAGCTTTCGACCTCCCGGCATTACGAGGAAGCAGCAACGCCAAATGTTAAGAGGTGATTGCAATGTTCCCATTAGTGGAATTCGCACAAATCCTGTACTCCATAATTTAGGGGAACCTCATATAGCATACATACTTGTAAATCTCTTGAATGCATTTCATGCGGTTTTTCAGGCATTTAGGGCCAAACAGGGACACTAACTTATAAATATCCCTGTATATAAATTACAACTCACTTCTACATTTCTTTTTAATTTTCACTCGCTCTCACTGGTTTCACTCCCAAATACACGTGTAATAATCTCCACTCTCATATACTATATAGCATAACTCATCTTTACATACAATAAAACATTTTTTGGTTTTTCTATTTCGACATCGTTGTGACTCAACTGCTAACTGTAACTGGTTTGAGTTCTTTGTCGGTTACACCTAGTGGGTAATATTACTGATTTCACGGGAGTCCTTTTGTTGAATTTCTTTATGCCATATGCCTACCCATCATAAGAAGAAACAAAGGTCCTGCGGTTATCACAATTGTATTATATTGGGTATGTTTATCATTTTTATTGGCATTGGTAAGCAATCGAGGGAGGATGCCAAATACTAAGGAAAATAAGTAAAAGAACGAGCTGTACTATAAAATAGCTTATTTAATTCTTGATATAATTCTATAATTATTTTTAGCAAAAATAATTAATGCAGTCTTAAATAAATTGGATTAAGCTGAAACATTGTTTTTGATATTTCACTATAATATCTATGTTAGCGGTAGTAAGCCAAATTAGGCATTAAGGAAAATGCCTAGGCATTAAGCGAAATGCCTGAAGAAAACCCGGCTATTTTCGCTTAGCCGAGGCATTTAGGAAAATGTCTAGGCATTTCCTTAAATGCCTAAACTTCACTCGGCATTAAGATTAAATGTTAAAAACACTGTATTCGAACGGAATAATTATTTACTTATTACAACAAGGTTACACTTACTGTTACATTGAACTCCATTTTTTACACATTTGATATTTGACAAGACAGTTCCAGTTCCTTCATTTGATAGAAGTAACTTAAAACCGTAACTTAAAATACATAATATTAGGCAAAGACGACGACTTCCATAAATTGGGTACAGAATATGGGCACTTAAAATCATTGTATACCAGGACTAAGCTCACAATTACTACGGAAAAGGTTATACTCCCAGAAAATATCCCTAATGTCGAAATCCCACTACGAGTAGTCGCGACAAAATCTTCAAAAGGTACAGGCCAAGGATTTTTTCGATGCTATTGAACAAAGAAATGCCAGGATAAAAAATGCAAATGTGTAAAAAATGGAGTTTAATGTAACAGTAGGGGTCTATAAGTTTAATTTTAATTGTCACGATGATTGAGGTGTCGTGATTATTTTTGAGAGATTATAATCCGCAAAAATAACCAGGAAAGCAAGCGCAATCGGGACGATTAAAAAAATTATCATAAAATCGCGATTATAAATTATTTGAAAAGGAGTTTGTAATCCCCTAGTGATTTTATCATTTAATCTTTTGACGACAGTAAATTGATTTTTCAGCTAACACTTGACATGTCCAACATACTCACTTATTTCACACACTGTTATGGCATAAAAGTGAGAAATTTTCAGGCATTAAGTAAAGTAAAGATGATCACCCGGCAATAAGCAAAAACATTTTGCTTAATGCCGAGTGAAGTTTAGGCATTTAAGGAAATGCCTAGACATTTTCCTAATTGCCTCGGCTAAAAGAAAATAGCCGGGCTTTCTTCAGGTATTTAGCTAAATGCCTAGGCATTTCCTATATTATAATGTTAATGTAGCAGGGCGGTAGTTATTGTGTATATGTTAATGAAACTACTTACAAGAATTACAATAATTAAACTCAACATGTGCCAATAAGAATATAATAGAAATGCAATTATGCACTATTGACTTTTATCTGAGTGTTAAATTTTATGAAAAGTCTGTATGAAGTGAAAGAATGATTACGAGAAAGTAGAGAATTAAGAATGTGGTAAAAGTGGGAAAAGTGAAATTGTGAAAGTCGTGAAAGCAGTAAAATGATGCTGTAAGGTTAAAAGAGTGCAAGTTGGTGAAAATTATTAATGGTTAATATATACTGCTCCTTAAAAAGAAATGGTACTTTATTAACCATACAAACTATCAGTGAAAACAGTCCAATTACAATGTAAAAAGATGTTGAGCAGCTTTGTATTAATAGCTCCTAGTCGGCTTTTAGATATGCTTGCTGACATTGTCATGAAAGAAATAGAAAAAGCTTTACAAGAAATACTAGATTAGGAATATTAAATTACAGCGTCTAGAACTAGAGTACTAAATGCGTCTATTGCGTCTTTGACTGTTGCTGCATTTATACTCCAACGTGTTTACTAATAAGTATATAAGTATTAAAATTTTGAAACTAGTTAGGAACTTTGTAGGTATGAAAATCATTTGAAAGATCGCATGGAATGAAAAGTGGAGGTATTGTATTGTAACCGTGTTGTAGTTAGCTGAAGTCTTTTCTAAATAAGTGAACAATCTATTTGTATGAATAATAAATATACAAGTACCTACATACATATTATGGTAGATAGTGTTGTACTGTAGTGTAACCGTATCTAATGTTGTCTATTGAATCAATTGACCCTTGGAGTTATTGCTGGAGAGACAATAAGCCTATTGTTGGAATCGTTGTCCACGATCAACCGAGTTTGATTGAAATATTCCATGAAAACAGTGAATTTTCAATTTTATTATACATATGTGCCATGTATCGTAATATTCACAAATCTTTGTAATTTCTAAGCTGATTATTAACGTTCTTGAGTATTTCTGGTACAACAATTTTAAACTTTATACTTAATATTTATGAATATGAAACAAAACTAACGAAAAAGCTTCTCCATTACTTTATTAGACGCTACTGCTACACTATCAACAAGAATATCTAAAATTATGTCGTCTCGTAAGTCAAAATATATTACAGAGCATAAAACACAGGGTAATTAAATAATTAGAAATGATAATGATATTGATGCTAGCTAGAAATTATGACAAAGTGGGTCGTCGTATTCCACTTAAAATCTTACCGGTAAATATGCCAATGCAATGTGCTCGACTATAATATACAACTATACACATGAAATGAAACTAATTGTAATTTTAAATAATTATTCAACACAATTTAAACGTTTAAGTGAATGTCAATCCGAGTGCCTTGATTAGACTATAATAATAACTAACTATAAAGTAACAATAAATAACAATACAACCAAATTAATAGGTAGAATCATGTGCAATGTAACTTTAGTAGGTAAAATATATTATTAGCTGTTACAAGTTACTATTACAACAACCCATGGAAAACTGCGGATATTTCTAAAGAAGTGACGTATAATTTACGTAATATATTGCTTAGTGGGAGTAGTGAAAGAACGAGCTGTACTATAAATTAATTATATCAAGAATTAAATATGCCAAATGGCATATTTAATTATTTTTTGTAAAAATAATTAATGCAGTCTTAAATAAATTGGATTAAGCTGAAACATTGTATTTGATATTGCACTACAATATCTACACTGTGTGGGAGAGTAATGATGAGATTATATTGATAATTTAATTGTTAAATGAGATGTGACCAGATTTCTGGAGCATTAGTTTTCAACATCTGAGACTTCTTCCCGGGGTTCATCATTCATATTATCGTCCTCCTCAAACTGATCAATAGTTCCTTCCTCCATTTCTTCCTGGTCTTCTCCCATATCATATCTGTAAGAGCCTTCGCCCATATCCATTTACTAAGCGGCATCTGATTTTCGTTTTGAGGCCCTTGCTTTTGCAGCAGGGTGTTTCTTAGAGGAGATTTTTAGAGCCTTTTCATATTCGTTTCCGTACAAACAGCTAAAAAATAAACATTCCTCATATTAAAAATTTCCACAAAAAGTGACCAACTGACTGGAAATCAAATAGGTTAACTATAGACTGTAGAAAAACTATAGGCTAAAATTATGAACAAACCTTGAATCCACTGGTTTTTTGATTATTCGGCGACTTCGATTTGACAGTTGAGTTAGCTGAGTAGGAGACGTTTCTGTTTGGCTTACAATTTTGTTTCTCTTCTTCTTATCAGGGCTTATGAGAAGATCAGATGATTGTTGCTGGACAGGAGGACTCTCATCATCTGTTCTAGATTTTTTTTCCACCGCTTTACTGGTTGTGGCAGGTTTGGGGGTTGATACTTGTGAAAGGGATCTTCTTGCAACATTAAGACTGGCCTTGGGGTTAGGTTTCGGAATCAATTTTGCTGGGGCAGTAGCTGTAATTATCGGTGTGCGCACTATTGGTCTACCTACTGGTTGTGCTTGCTGAGCTGATTGTGCAACTGCTATTCTTTCCTTCTGTAACTGAACAATATCAGGTCTCCCTTGGGGATTGGCTAATCTAACGGGAGATCCAAGTTGAGCGATTTTATTTCCAGAACGTAACTGGTACTTCATCTGGAAGGTTGCATTTCCAACTTGGGTAACCGTTTCTGTTAATGGATCCCTTTTCACAATAATGGTCCGTTTTTGTCCGGGTGCAGGATTAACTTGTTTAAGGCGTTGACGAGGAACAGGTGATTCATTCTTTACTCCTTGGACATTCTGCAGACTGACAACACTGATCTCACTCTTGACAATAGCAGTTGACGGTGTTTGTATAGGATTTATTTTTACGGATACAACAGCAGGTTTAGAAATTGAAGACATCGGCTGATTTACTTCTTCTGCAATTCCGTTACATTCGTCAACAGATGCTTCACTCTTAACAAGCTGAGCCTTGTACTCCTTTTGCCATTCTAAATCAAGCATTATTAAAAGTTTTATAAACATGGATACTATAATTAGCGCTCCTTCAAAAAAATCAATGTAGTTATAACCACTACTTACTCGCATAAATTTTTGCTCTGACGTTAGCAAAATTATTCTTAATGGATGTTCCTAAATAATCATCGTCGAGTACGCTTTCGACAACTCCAAACGCAAACTTTTTTGTTTTAGCGTTGAAACGAGTTTCCAACTCCTTTAGTTTCGTATACTCTTCTTTGCATTCCTTAAATGAATTGTAGCACGGGATGCACAAATTCATCGTATCATTCTCATGATCCAGAAAAATGTTAACTTCCAGAATTTTTTTTAAGACTTCAAGGTTTTCCGAAATGTTAATCTCGGATCGCGCGGCTTCAAATGGTTCTAGACATCTAAAGCAACAGTCTTCATTCAATTTAAGCCCTTCCATTGTGAACGGTCGCCAGTGATTTACTTAGTCACAAATTAGCTTGAGTTGATTGGCCGCTTAGCTAAAAAAACAATTTTTGAATCACTAATACGATATGCGCAGGAGTAATTAGTAATTTAGTAGCTACCAGCCAATAAATAACAAATACTGCAGGATCAAGTGATCAAGAGTAATGGACTTTCAGTTCTACATATCATCCAAAAAAATCTACAAGGCTCAAACAAAATACTTTCTATGGATAGTACGGTAGGAGAGAAACTAGTTTCATTTCACCCCTTTCTTATGTATTTTTAACTTTAACCTTTTAAAGTTGGAGATGAATTTTAGCAATATGTAGTACACACTTATTTATTTATCAAATTTTTAACTGCACAACTGCATTTAGCTATATGTCATACCGAAGACCAGAGTGAAGACAGCCGAAACTTGGAATTTAGAAGGTGTTTGTTTATAGGAAAGCTGCTGAAAGGGTCAATTGGCAAGCAAATACTTTTTAATTAAAAAGGTGTTGTCGATTTTGGCTTCTGCCTTACCAGTGTTGTCGTTTGGGTTAAGTTTACAATGATATTAAAAATCCAATGGGATATGTCGGTTATATTGATATCTACTTGCTGCTAACTTGTGTTTTCCTGATAGTTTGAAAAACATGGATTTTATAAAGTCACTGAAAAACTTCAGGAGTACTGAAAGAAGCAATTGAATGTACTTAGATTGTTCCTCAGTTTCACTTCACATCTACGATATTTCTTGACTACATTCCCGTCAAATTTAGTTTTTATAGTTGTTTTAAGCCCAAACTCACCAGAATTTCAGCATTTTTGGGGTAACTTTCGTTTTCGATGTAAAACGACTATAAAAACTAAACATACCCAAAATGTAGTCAAGAAATGTTGTAGCTGTGAAACTGAGGAACAATCTAGGTACATTCAGTTGCTTCCATTGTTACTCCTGAAGGTTTTCATTGAAGTTTGCAGAGGGAAAATATAACATCTTTGTCAATGGGACTACAGTGTTATCGCGATTTTCCCTCCCAATTTGAACAGCTTTCATATAGCCTTCTTAAGGCTCAGATTTGAAGCGGAGGAGCACATTCGAATTGTGGCACACACAATAACACAATGTATGTTCTTTAATAAAAGCCAAACAGGATAGTAATACTATACACCAGATGGTAGACTAGAATTTGTAAATATTAAAATTTTTCTGTATCCCTTTGCAGATGAAAATGTTTCTTGGTTTATCTTTAATCTGCAGACAAGCACGTATTTAGAAGGGGGCACGACGACGGTATAAAGACAACTTTTTGCTGGTTTTTAAGAAAAAAATTTGTTTTTCTGAGATTCAGGGGGCACGTGCCCCCGCGCCCCCTCTAAATACGTGCTTGTTTGCAGATGAAAATCTTAATTTAAGGGTTTATTACAGTACAGTATGTACCACAATTCGAATGTACTCCTCCGCATCGAAGCTGAGCCTTATTTACTCAGCCGTCTCAGTATCATTTACCATGTACCTATTGAAAAGTCAACTATTTAATCCGCTGGAGAATTATTTAATTTAACATTACTTAGCTTCCTAGAGGTCACACGAGATAAGCAGCTACATTGCTGCGAGTATGCAATAAATATTTTTTTCCCAGAGGCCGACTCCGCAAAATATGATTACTAATACCCTTTACTAATATTTTGATGACTAAACTAACTTCCTTGCATACCATCCATTAAGTGATGTTTTTACATGCTTATCATTGAGCCTTAAGGTAATGTTTGCTGTTGGCCTCGTGTCCCGTCATGCCATGTTTTGTCATACATGTCGTGTATAGGTCGTTGGTCTGTCTGGAGTAGTTGTTTTAAGTTTTAAATATCCACATCACGGTGTCACAGTAATCACTGATAACAGTCTTTACCCTTCATAAGTCATGAAGCAAAATAAGCCAATCGTTTGTTATTTTACATTTCTAGTCCAGACTCATCTGTAACTCGAAGTATATCTTTTATAAATATGTTTGTAAAATATCAGTTATTAAATCTTAAATTGGGAATTAATAAATTGAATATTAAAACTCGTTTTTGTACTTTTTTTGCTATTAGTATTTGAAAAGCTATTTGGTACAACCACATAATTAAGTTTTATACAACCAAAGATGGGTACCCACCTGTTTCACTCAGCCACGCTCCAGCAGGGTGACAGACAGTAAGGGGTGGCTTCTGAGTTTGATCAGTTGATCACTGGCACTGGTATTTGAAGTAAGGTCAAACCTGCACATAACCAAAACATTTTACATTACCTTTTCCATACTCATTCATATTCCAATTATTCCATAGTACCGTACTATGGAAACGTATGATTCATACGTTTCATACATCGGACAATGAAATTCTACCCTTTCATTCCGGCTTCTAAATAGGCAAAAAGGTAAATATGCAAAATGGGCCAAATTACCAGGCCAATTTGCAAAGGCACACTCGCAATTGCAATTTGAAACGAAAAGGGATGGGATATTTGACTTCCACTTTACCACTCTACGTAGTCTTTCAGTTCTTCGGATGCCTTAATATATTTTGTCGGTAGCTTTGTTTTGCTGATAATCGAGTAAAAAGTAAAATTGTTACTTAAAACCGTCAAAAAAGTGGCCAAGGAACCACTGCGGAACAAATTCAATATTCCTAAAGTTTTCTGAAGAATCAGTCCTACAATGTCTATTTCGTACATTTCTGAAATTTTTAGTTTTTATGGTGGTTCTATCTAGGTCGATATCCGAAATTTGCAACCAAATTTCAACATTTTAGGGGTAGATTTCGGATGTCGACCTAAACCAACTATAAAAACTAGAAATTTCAGAAATGTTCGAAATAGACATTGTAGGACTGATTCTTCAGAACACTTTAGGAATACTGGATTTGTTCCACAGTGCAGTGGTTCCTTGGCCACTTTTTTGGCGTTTGAAGACAAAAACTAACAACGTTGTCAATGAAAATACACCGTATTTATGAATTTGCCTCTCAAAACTGTGGGCGGGATTTATTACTGACCATTGCTGCACATCCTTAAAGTTTTGTATTTGGGTAGCTTGAAGGAATGTTCGTCGAAATATTTACTTATGTATTGTGCTTTTCACGGAACGTCGGCAAGGTACCACCCAAGAAGTCCATTGCTTCACCATGGACGTCTTGGGTGGTACCTTGCTGACGATCCGTGAAAACCGCAATATATGAACTTGGTCGAAATGTGAATGTTGGGATAGCAAGAGGACTTGCCCGGCTGTAAATACGTTGCGCACATAAAAGACAGAACCGAATGCAATTTGAAAGTTCAAAGTAAAACTTATCTAAACAGTGAAAGCTGTAATGAATGAAAGAACTATACCACATGTGAAATTGCAAATAACTAATAACTGAATAATATTTCATATTAACCTGAACGAGTATAGTGTTTATAAAAAAGTATTATAACAACTTAGTACGCTACACATTGGGTTGTGTTGCATACGATGCGCAATTGCGCAATATTGACTAACCCAATATAAAAACTATAACACTTTAAAACCCAGTACTATTTAAGTAAAATCCCAATTACAAATTAATGTTGTAAAATACAGCAAAATTTTCTGTAAAACTAAAAGTAATAAAGATTCTCATTGCTGTTTATACGTACGGTACGTATTCATATAGCTTGCTTGTATATAAACCAAGTCCAAGTACACAAGTACAACTTAATGATACTGAATGATTAAGTTTTGTTACCTTTGAACAAGTGTTTTCACTCAAATGTCTTTAAATTTTGAAATTAACTAAATATTTTAGTTTGATCACAAAAGTGACTTCACGTACTACAAGTCAGTCAGGTTGTTTTTTGTTAGGGACGATCCACATATGACGTCCTCAATTTTGAACCCTTTTTGGACCCCCACTTCCCTATGTCTGCACTTGTCTGTTTTCGGTTACCCCCACCACCCCTAAAATGACGTCTGCAACTGCCAAAATTATCAGTTAAGTAGATAAAATTTTGTTGTAAATTGACATCTAAATTATAGCTACAATCATTTTACTTTAGAAGTTGTACAAATTTTATTTTTACAAATAATTTAAAGCAAATTGCATTATCTTCTTTGATAAATAGAAAAACTAGCCAAGGGGGAAAATCTGAAATTATAGGAAATCCGTCGTTGTTACTTGCTGCGCCATCGCGTCATAATGCCTAATGAAAAACGCCGAATCGAAAAATGCCGAAACAAGTATATAAGCCATTCGCTTTTATAAATCAATAAGTCAAGTATAAGGATTTACACTACTACATTTCAATGTTGAATATTTTCGGCGTTATTCATATACGGTACTTTTTATTCGGTATTTTTCATTTTCGCCATTTTTTGTTCGGTATTTTTCGTTTCGGCGCTTTTTATTCGGTATAAAGACGTGGAAGCGTTTGCTTCTTTCCCTGCAATAGTCTCCTGTGTGGATTTCTGACTTAAAAATGCCGCAATTTTTTCTCATGTTGCATTTTACAAGATTTTGATAGAAAGTAGACGTGGTACTTTGAGCACATTCTTCCTTTTAGCGATTCCTGTAAAGCAATTCTACTAAATAAATTTCTAAACAAAGAATTTTTGCTTAAAATCATAGGGTATGACGGCAAACTCGGTTTTTAAACAGAATCGGAGAGGTAGTATGAATCCATTTGGTCATATCATATCATTTTAATGAATCCAGTGAGCGTCCTAAGTTCCCGGACACCCACGCACCTCTAAACTGCAGACGTCATTGTGGATCGTCCCTTAGTCCTTCGCATAGCCTAAATTTGGAGAATGTAACGTGTTGACCGCCATATTGCTTAGAGTTTCGTTCAAAGTCTGCTACTTTTATGGAGTCAGGTCGGTCGCTGTGGCTGTAGGTGAATATGCATTGCTTCCTGTAATTGGGTTGCGGTGGATCGATATCGATATTGCGCCGCGGCGTATCCCTTCCTTCAGCACTGAAAAATAAATTGGCTAGCTGTCGAAAAGGCTATTTTTAGTCCGAGAGAAAGAGAAGATAGAGAATAATATCACATGAAAATATTTAACATATCAAATCGTGTTATGTGTTGTAAAGGTGTACGATTTGAGTTAGCTTATAAAATTATAGATATACCACTATGTGTTACCAGATTACCACAGATTTTACGGGGTCGACCAAAACAAAGGACTCACAATAGTTTTGCAGTCATCCAGTCATTGGCAATTATTAAATGACATAAAAACATATTTTAATATTTTATTACAATAAAATTTTATTAAAATAACATATTTTAATAACATAAAAAGGGGCAGTGTAGACATAATTTTACTAGCTTATGCCATATGCCATGAGTAGATTGATATTGGGACCAGAACCAGGCAGTGCATTCTTATTGAGACCTCTGCTGCCTGCTCTGCCCATCATCCTTATCGTTCTTTAGAAAACGATATTATAAAATTGGGGAATAAACAATAATAATAGTCAGCTATTAAGCAAATATTCCAAAATATAAATATGTCGGTTTTCTAACCTAGACCTTGCTTTAGAAGTAGTAGTGATTTTCATTCAAATATCCATAGGTTATTTTTTTAATTGCTCCCTAAAGATCGAAGAAGACCATTTTTTTAACTCGCTTATTAAGTTTAACTCGCTTAGCAGATTTAGTGGATAATTTCTATGTTGCTGCTTTGTATTTTCAATTTATCTATCCATAACTTTCATGATATTTATTGTCAACTTTTTTGTTCCGTGCGTGTGTGCGATGTTAAATTTAATTCGTGTTTCTTGGGTCATAATTTGGGGTTTAGTTATCTGTTAATTTAGTGATCTTTTTGTATTCTATGTTAACCTTCTCTTGGGAACGCTCAGGGGGGATGGTGAAGGTGAAAGCCAGGAGATTATGGTAGGGAAAAGTTCTACTTTTGAGTTTTTAAATCTGGTCAGCCTGGTGCTGAGTATGGAGTGAGTTTTTTCGATTATTTTTGACACAAATTGACAAAACATTTTTAATAACATATTAGGGTTTCTCAAATTTTGAATGCATTCTACTCTGCCAAAGAATGGGTATATAAACGGTACGATATGCTACAAATCTCAGTTTAGCCTTTTATGGACACCTTTACAGTCTTATTATTATAGTGACAAAAGGTGAACCTATGAAATTCAGCGATATTTTTTACTTTTCTTTTGCTGTCAGAGTCCAGTGGTATTTTAAGTACATATTACTATTACTCAAAGGCAAAGCGCATTTAAACAAAAAGTCTTTAAGCCCGATCTCAGTATTCAGTAAATTCAGTTGGAAGTTGAATTGTGAGAATTTCGCTTTTCTCTTTTCGGTTTCAGGTCAAAATAAGAAGTTGCCGTATAGCTTCCCTAGATTGTATTTGGAAAATTAACATTTAAATTATTATATAATATATATCGAAGCCCCCCCCCCCCCGCAACCCACCCAGACGAGAATGACTGAAAAGTAGAATCTTGCGACATGAATGACATGAATTAAGCTTACAGATCAACCCAATTCTTCTTTACAATATATTCTAATTTGGTTCATATAAGCCAGACCGAGGACCCAGTACACACAGATCTTGTCAACTTGTAAGCTAAATCTCATTTGTACTCACAAATATCTATTTAAATATCACGATAATAATTAAGATAATCTGCTTTAAAAACTCCAGATATTATTGAAAATTCTTGCATCACAAAAACTTCGCCAAATATGGACATACATACGCATGTCGGTAATGTCATCAGTCATCATCATAGGTATTTGAAAACCCTTTTCTCCATCTTTAAGAAGGAAGCCACAATTCCAAAGAATGCATTCTTTTAGAATTAGAACCATCGGAATGACACAAGGCACAAATGCATAAGAATTGTAAAAAATACGTAAAAACTTGCTATTGCATGCATGTATTTTCGAAAAGTTTACTCTTACGGGGACCACCTCACCTACCTTCAATCTTCAAAGCAAAGCGCTGTGGTATGCAACTTTGTGGTTCGCCGAACCAGTGTGGTTCGTAAAATGGCGAACCGCAACAGGTTTGGATCGGTTCGGTTCGCTCGAATTTTTTGTAACACCTGGTTCGGTTCGGTTCGCTCGAATTTTTTGTAACACCTGGTTCGGTTCGGTTCGCTCGAATTTTTTGTAACACCTGGTTCGGTTAGGTTCGCTCGAATTTTTTGTAACACCTGGTTCGGTTAGGTTCGCTCGAATTTTTTGTAACACCTGGTTCGGTTCGGTTCGCTCGAATTTTTTGTAACACCTGGTTCGGTTCGGTTCGCTCGAATTTTTTGTAACACCTGGTTCGGTTCGGTTCGCTCGAATTTTTTGTAACACCTGGTTCGGTTCGGTTCGCTCGAATTTTTTGTAACACCTGGTTCGGTTCGGTTCGCTCGAATTTTTTGTAACACCTGGTTCGGTTCGGTTCGCTCGAATTTTTTGTAACACCTGGTTCGGTTCGGTTCGCTCGAATTTTTTGTAACACCTGGTTCGGTTCGGATCGCTCGAATTTTTTGTAACACCTGGTTCGGTTCGGTTCGCTCGAATTTTTTGTAACACCTGGTTCGGTTCGGATCGCTCGAATTTTTTGTAACACCTGGTTCGGTTCGGTTCGCTCGAATTTTTTGTAACACATGGTTCGGTTCGGTTCGCTCGAATTTTTTGTAACACATGGTTTGGTTCTGTTCGGTTCGCTCGAATTTTTTGTAACACATGGTTCGGTTCGGTTCGCTCGAATTTTTTGTAACACATGGTTTGGTTCTGTTCGGTTCGCTCGAATTTTTTGTAACACATGGTTCGGTTCGGTTCGCTCAAATTTTTTGTAACACCTGGTTCGGTTCTGTTCAAAAAAATTTTTAGGACTGGTTCGGCTCGGTTTGGCTCCCTTAAAAATTTTTTGGAGACTGGTGCGGTTCGCTTCGGTTCGCTAAACGAAAGTAGTAAGTGAATGTGCACTTGCAAAAGTACGTAAGATAGAAATAACTTAAATCTAAATAGCTGAATTGGTGAAATAAAATTAATCTATTATCTTGGTTCGAAATGCATGCAGCATATTAAAAGTTTTCCTTTGGAAGCATGGTGTAAACTAAAGTAGTAAACAATTTTGTGTAGTAAACGTGTGTATTGTATTTATTCTAGACATATTTTGGGGATCGGAAAATGCAAAATAACTACATGATGAATGAGAGTGGTTCGCCAAAGTTCCGAACCGAACCGAACCGCCAACCGAACCTGTTCGATTTGGTTCGCTCAATTTTTTTGGGAGGTCTGGTTCGGTTCGGTTCGCTTAAAAACATTTTTGGGCCTGGTTCGGTTCGGTTCGCTCAGAAATTTATTTTGGAGCGGTTCGGTTCGGTTCGCTTAAATTTTTGGGAGCAACTGGAACGGATCGGTTCGGCTCGCTAGGGCCAAAGTTGCATGTCTGGTTGTATTCAACCACTCAACTAGATTTTGCATATCAATTCCTCCACTCTAGCCAAGTGTTAAGGATTCTATTTCCTAAGATTAGATAGCATTGCAGTATTTGTATTTAAAGAGAAGCTAAAGAGCGTCTCAAATTGAGAAGCGCATTCATTTAAAATAGAAAAGGAGGAGAATTTATTCTTCAATTTCAGTTCCGAAAGACTGCTATAACTACAGATAGGATAAAGTTCATCCGAAGTTCCTCCCAGTGATTCTTGTCGGCTAACTTGCAAGGTAAGCGCACATGCGTAGCGCCAAGCCACTCTCGATAAAATATACATGTTCACAATTTCAAGTAAGACTGATATCGGCGATCACCACCAGAAGTCCTCTCGATGGCTGTGAAGTAGTCGGCTGTCTTCTGTCTTACTTTTCAGATAGAAACGCATCATTAAAATTCAATGAGAATAACAACCACGTAGAGGTACTACCCCTGCTTCGTTTTTGGAAGAATTGGGAGGTATTGGTATCATTTGTTTGTTCCAAATTCGGTCACATTCATGTCACAGTCTCAGTACATCGCCTAGAAGATCCTAACATATTTCTAATTAAAAACTGCAAACCACAATTTCAGATTTTCTATTTACAGCTGACAGTGTACTACAGGCTAGCTAAACTCACTAAAAAACTTCAGGTACCATTTTTACTATTACATTTAAATTATTATTGTCATAATATATGCTTCAGAGTAATACAAGTTAGATTTTCGCAACACACTATAGGCAATTACGTGTAATACCTTCTTTAATGCCTGTGTATTTACCGTTCTTTCAATGTAGAAAATATCGTTTTCTATTTCCAATGACCAACATGGAATTGTAAGCCTCTTTAATATAGTAATCCTCCTGTTTTAATTATTAACAGATCAATACAACGTTGCAAGAACAGATATATGACTGGCAGATACAATCATCCTAATTATAAAGGTTCTCAACTTTAAATTCATTATGTACAGACTGAATATAAAGTACTTTTAGTACATTGAAGACTAAATATAACATCTGCTTTGCAGATCCATTGCCGGTTCGTTTAGGATTACGTGTTAAGATTTGTGCTCTGGCTGATAAGAAGTTTGAATGTCTATTAGCCTTGCCTGACACTTCATATTCATCTCCAGTTACTTTTGTAAGCAACCGTTCGCCAAAATTTTATTTTTATATGTAAAGCCATAAAATGTAGTGATAATTATTTCCACATCCATGCATAAATTGAAATTATCATTTGTAGTAATGAAATTATATTGTGTATTAATTTTCAGCTAATTGATTAAACTATCCAGTTATAATCAAAATTAATTGCACTCGGAAAATACAGTAAATAACAAAAATGGTAATGTTTGACAATTGTTGTAATTAAAACCCCAGTTAGATTAACCCATTGGTTCTTAACGTGTGATTATTTCAATTTGTAGCCAACTGCACCTCAACTAGGTTCGCCTCCTGATGAGCAGGACAAGCTCCTCGACGAAGCGTTAGGTATTGTTAAAGTACAAGCCTTCCAAATGAAAAGGTGTCTGGACAAGGGCAGGCTTATGGATGGGCTTAAGCATGCATCAACAATGCTTGGGGAGTTAAGAACTTCTATGTTGTCCCCCAAAAGCTACTATGAGCTGTGTAATAACGAAATTTGTGTTTGAAAATTAATGTGGTAACATACTAATTGAATTTGGTCTTACGCTTGTATATGGTATTTTACAGATATGGCTGTTACCGATGAATTGAGGCATCTAGAAATTTATCTTGTGGATGAATTTCAAAAAGGGAGGCAGGTGTCTGATCTTTATGAACTTGTGCAGTATGCTGGAAATATTGTTCCCCGGCTGTAAGTAAAGTAAACTCAATTTTAAAACTTTTAAAGCAAAACATTTCGTTATTCGTTAGCCAACAACTTTTTCTTAACAGTTACTTGCTAATCACCGTGGGATTAGTTTACATTAAAACAAAACCAGTTCTCTGTCGAGATGTGTTAAAAGACATGGTTGAAATGTGTCGTGGGGTACAACATCCTCTTCGAGGATTATTTCTGAGGAATTATCTCTTGCAATGTACACGGAATGTCCTTCCGGATATTGTGGATACAGATGGATCTTTGGAGGCTGAAGATCCCAATTGTGGAGGAACTGTAAGTACACCTGTAGTATTTGTATGCATCTACTGGTTAGGAAGCACTTAGCAATAACGCCCCTTTTAATTCTCCAGGTACAAGATTCCATTGATTTTGTGTTGATGAATTTCGCTGAAATGAATAAATTATGGGTGAGGATGCAACATCAGGGTCATTCAAGGGATCGAGAACGGAGAGAAAAAGAAAGGCAAGACTTAAGGATTTTGGTGGGTACGAACTTGGTGCGACTGTCCCAACTAGAATGCATTGATCTTGAGAAATACACTAAAGTATGAAAATACGATATTATATCAATGTATTTAATTAATCGATTGTAGAGCAAAACTTCTTTACCATAACGTAACATATATCTGATTAACATTTTAAAATTTGTAAGCGATGTGGGATAAGGATTGTAAAGATACTTATATTATGTTATGGAAGTTGGTTACAATAGTTTAAAAGTTGCTTAAGAAATAATAACTCTCTTAAAATTAAGTGCTTGTGTAAAATTACGAGATTTTCTAAAACCTAATGTAATTGCTTCCTGTAATCTAGACGGTGCTCCCAAGTATTTTGGAGCAAGTGGTCAGCTGCCGTGATGCCATTGCCCAAGAATATTTAATGGAATGCATAATTCAAGTCTTTCCTGATGAATTTCATTTAACAACACTTCATTCATTTCTGCGAGCCTGTGCCGAGCTCCAACCTTCTGTTAACGTAAAGAACATCATTATTGCACTGATCGATCGCCTTGCTGCGTACACCCAAAGAACAAAAGACGAAGGAGGTGTCATTCCTACTGACCTTCAGCTCTTTGACATATTTTCAGAACAAGTGGCACAGATCATTATGGTATTTATATTTTAAAACATTGTTTATGGCTGAAATGCAAAAACCGTTCCTAGGAGGTCTCTGAAGGCACCCCTCTTAATTAGCAATTGCTTTATTCAAATTATTCCAATTGCCAATTGCAATACAGGGACATTAAACTACTTTTGTTGTATTGCAGTCGAAGCGAGATATATATCTGTACAACCCATCGGACGCAGCAATCTATATGCCTTCGGAAGATATCGTAGCTCTCCAAGTGTCATTAATAAATTTGGCCAACAAATGCTATCCCGACAGAGTTGATTACGTAGATAAAGTCTTGGGGAAAACTACCGAAATTTTCAACAAGTTTAACTTAGAAAGTGTGAGCCAGTCAACTCCCGTTGGAAAGGAGCTAATGAAACTGCTTAAGATTCCAGTTGACAATTATAATAATGTCATGACACTTTTAAAACTGGAGAACTATGGAAATCTATTGGATTTCATGGATTACGATGGGAGGAAGAATATTGCGGTGTATCTAATCAACAATGCCCTTGAAAATGAAACTCTCATCATAACGCACGAACAGACTGATTTCATGCTTGGCCTAATCTCAGCTTTGATTCACGATCAAGCTGATCAGCCGAATGATCCGGAAGATTTTGCTGAAGAGCAAAGCTTGCTTGGCCGGTATGCATTGATTCGTATAAGAAAGATTTTCTTTTAAATATTGTAATGCGCTATTCTGATGTTTTGTTTATGTGGTCACTTGTTAGGTTTCTACATCTGCTTGTGTCCGAAGAATTGAATCAGCAGTTTATAATTCTCAACACTGCTCGAAAGCATTTGGGTGCTGGAGGAAACAAAAGAATTTCATACACACTTCCCCCTATTGTATTTGCTGCATATAAATTGGCATTCAAATATTTCGACTCGAAAGACGCTGTAAGAAATCGACACAAAATATAGAATAGTTTTAGTATATCAAATTCTAGGCCTTTTGAATTAAATATTTTTTGTATGTGTTTGTTTAGGATGACAAATGGGAGAAGAAATGTCAAAAAATATTTGAATTCTGTCACGGAACAATCGTTGCTTTAACAAAAGCTGACTTGGCGGAGCTTCCACTAAGACTATTTTTACAAGGGGCATTAGCAATCAGTAAAATACCTTTCAAAAACCATGAAACCATAGCTTATGAATTTATGTCCCAGGTAAAATGCATTTATGACGTGATATAATAAAAGTTCTGCAGCAGGGTTGACTAGTAATCATGTAAAAATATTATTCTGCAGGCATTTTCCATTTACGAGGACGAAATTTCAGATAGCAAAGCTCAGTTAGCAGCTATAACGTTGATAATTGCCACGTTTGAACAAATGGGGTGTTTTGGAGAAGAGAATCATGAACCTCTTGGAACAAACTGTGCTCTTGCGGCTTCCAAGCTACTAAAAAAGCCTGATCAATGCAGAGCGGTGGGAATAAGTGCTCATCTTTTCTGGTCGGGAAAATCTTTAGCAACCAATGGTCAAAAGGTGAATTTCTTTTTAAGCAATTATAACCAACGGCAAGTGCCGAAATTAAATAATTAGATCTTTGCAATAAAAATTTTGTGTAATAGATAAAAGATGGAAAGCGCGTGTTGGATTGTCTAAAGAAATGCGTGAGGATCGCCAATCAGTGTATGGATCCAATGGTTCAAGTTCAACTATTTACAGAACTTCTAAATCAATACCTCTACTTCTTAGAGAAAGGAAATGAGTACGTAACAATTAGTTTGGTTAATCAACTACTACAAAAAGTAAAAGATGAACTGCCGAATTTGGAACGAAGTGAAGAGAGTGAGCAAATTAGTAAACATTTTTCTAACACTGTGGACCATATTCGTGCAAAAATGTCGACGGAAGTCGAGCTTTACAAAGGAATAGAATTGGAAGGCCCTGCAACTTAAAATCTACAATCCATGAATATTTTAATCTCACAGCAACAATAGTCTACGTTTTCAAATATGTTATCAAACACTAAATACATACGCATTCCTTGTAAAAATTGATCCTAAGCCACCTGCATGATATCAGACAATTTTTGTAGTGAGTCATAGTTGTTAATGTCTGCTTTGTTTAGATAATGTTAAGTTAAGTAGTGGCATTAATCGTGATAAATAAATCTATGAAGATTTTTTGTAACGGTATGGTTAACTAATGGTTAAAACTCACAAATGTCAAAATATTAATATTACAATATCTAGAAAATAAGAATTGTGTAATTTGAATAGAGTATTGGTTAAAATCGTTGGCTTGACGGAATACTAAAATTGTTACCTAAGTTAATTTTAGTATATGTTTATCTCTCCTGCTTCCACTCGTCTTTGATCTTTGTTAAACATAATAGAATTATGTGTATACATTTTCTTTATTTCTATAATTTCATGTCACTCGTATAGTACAGTGTTACTAATACTATAATATGACAGATCAGAGCTCTGATTTACTAATGGAACTAATTATAACATTCTTTGATTTCTAAAACAGAGACTTGCAAGCAGTAATTACAGTAATTAGTTTCTGTGTAAAGTATGTAAGCAATATCAGATATTTATGTAATATTTATTTAATGTTCATTGTGTTACGAGATGAACTTATGAATAAACTTGTATGAGTACGAATTACACTCTTCACCATCAACTTATCCATAGGCTACGCATAATGACTTGGCCATCATTGTAGAAACCATTGACATTAAGCACGTATAGAGAGGAGTGCGAAAGGATTCACTCACACTTTTCATTGCGAGAGGGACACAAAGTTCTTCGCCTCGTTTGCTCACGAATGAGATGAGAATCAGGATTTTAGTTTTAGTGGCGCCAAAAGATCCATCATTTGCTCGCAGCTCTTTTCTTCAATCGCCGATATTTTCTATCAAGCAGAGGCAAGAAGTACAACTTCATCTTTGGCGTCTGTCTTCGTTGTCACCTGGAAAGACATTCTTTATCTGTCGCTGTGTAAATAGCAGTCATGGGATAATTAGGACTGTTCACATCACTGAATATTTCCTTTCTTTCAGTTTACTACATACTTTCGGTAATAATCTCCCAAAAAGCGTTATCAAAACAGCTAATAATTTCGCATTTTGTCGAGCTAGATATAAAACGGTCAACTCTAGTATAATCAACGGTCACGATATAGTACGGGTCGCTAATTTAATCGGTTATCAAATTATTAAAGCGTCTCCGTGTGCAGTCAATAATTTAGATTTGGAATTTTAAAGAAAATTCAACTTCTAATATGTGATAAGTGTCAATATTGAATTTAAATTCGCTGTGTATTTGGACATCTAATATTTGGTGACTAAGCTGTTCAGGTTATCAGCATATAATTTTGTCATTTTTTCAAAGGTTAGAATATTGAGTTAAGATTTTAGGGATTTCTGTATTTTGCATGTTGAATTTTGAATTGTCGAGTTCCTTGTATTCGTCATCCAAACGGAACACCAGTTGGTCAACCTCTAAAAGCACAAATCCTAACTGAACTTACAATTATAAACAACTAAATGCTAATAAACCTAATTTTAATTTCAAATTTGTGTTATTGAGCGAGTGTACTGTAGATCGTAAAGTCACAAGTCGGAAACGTAGTACCTTCTTTACTTGTACTTGATTCTAGACAGGTTACATTTTTTAGACATAGAATTTAAGTATCATAAATTAATCTACAACATAAGGTAATTGTCTTTCCATAGATATCTAAGACGGATTTGTATTATTTTATTTCCTTTGTCCCAGGACACATTGCTTGTGGTGGAGGACTGAGGAAGGGGGCAAGGATGGCTTCCTCAATGAATCTTGTAGATCCGGAGTTGGAATTGTCAGATCCGCATCCGAATATACACGAGATGTTTGTGCTGTATGATTCAATGTTTTTTGATGGCCGACTGGGCAGTGTAGAAGTGAAATGGAGTCCTCGGATGACTTTGTGTGCTGGGTTATGTCGCTACCGGGGCCGAAATGGTCAGTGCTCAATACATCTCTCTAGACCACTGCTGTCCTTACGCCCAAGAAAGGATTTGGTGGAGACATTACTGGTAACTTCTTACTATGCCAATATTTACTAAAAATTATTTAAATTATAGTTTGACTAGTACCCAAAGTAGCAAGCACTAATTTTTACTTGGTCGCAGCACGAAATGATTCACGCTTATCTGTTCGTTGTCGATCGCAATACAGAAAGGGAATCTCACGGTCCCAAATTCCTGTCCATTATGCATTCTATTAATAAGAAGTCTGGAACCAAGATCACCGTGAGTAAATTTTAAATTACAAATAGATAACCGAATACTTATCCCAGTCATTTAATGCTTTTGATAGAGTCAATTAGGGATTGTATTATAATAACTTCTTAAAAATTGAATGCAAAATTCATTTGTACATTAGGTGTATCACTCCTTTCACGATGAAGTAGCGCATTTTAAGACACACTGGTGGCAGTGCACTGGCGTTTGTCGTTCACAGCCACCCTTTTACGGAATGGTGAAGCGATCAATGAACAGAGCTCCTGGCCCTAATGACACGTGGTATGAGGACCATAAGAGAAAATGTAGTGGTTCGTTTGTCAAAATCAGAGAGCCACCAAAGAAGTCTGTCAAAGAACCTACCAAGAAAAGAAAAGTGAAGGCCATCGATTCTGGATCCTACAAAAAAATTTCTGACATCTTCCCTCCTTCTCAGCCAAATAAAAAAATGAAAAAGGAAATTCCTTCATCAATCCCACCCCCGCAGAGTGCTGAGCCTTCCAAGGAAAACCGTATTACTTCCCAAAGTGATAGAGCTTCAAAATTTGATCCCCCGAAACCACAAGTCAATTTTTATGGCATAATCCCCTTTTCAGGAGAAGGGAATACTGTCGGGGGAAGTAAGTCTGGAAAAGCAAAAGGTCCTATGAACAACCATCCGTTATTACTCAAATGGGAGAAAAGTAAGAAGGAGATCGACGAACCGAAGGAAGTTCCCAGCAAAAGTGAACCAAGTACAAATCCGGAATCTACAATTCCATGTTCTTCCCAAGGTATTTGTTACAAAAATTCAAGTCGAGCAATTCGAGCAAAATTATTATACTCGTCTACCATGTAAAGTTATATATATTTACCACTGGAATTTTTTAAGAATTAATTTTTTTATTTAGGTCAAAAAGCACAAGATATTGATGACAGTGTTATAATTGTATCTTCTGATGATGAAGCGGACGTTGCTAGTATCTTTTCAACGGATGATAAGAATGGCATTGACACTTGCCCAGCTTGTGGAATAGAATTCAAGGAATTCCTTCAAACCTTGGAGGAGCACTTGCAGGGTTGTGATGTGCTGGCAGACTGGTAACACTGAGTAGTTTTATTAATTTAAATGTAACTTATCAGAGAAGCATTAAGTTTAAAATTGATTTTGCAAACCGATTATATAGTAGTTTAAAGAGTGCTTTTAATAATTATAAGAAATGGAAGGACGAAAAAATATCGTAAACTGGAAAGTAACATACATATTTGTATTTTGTACTATTAATGTTACAGTTTAATATAATACCAATTAAATGATGTAGGAGTTTGACAAAGCTAACTATAGTTTTGTACTCTCTTAGAAGAAATTTCCTTGTAAAACATCTTTTAAATACAGTAATGTATATAACTATATCGTTAGCTATGCAATGGTAACTTGAGATACTGCCTAAAATACTACGTTTACTATTTAATGTGCTATAAATTGTGATTTAATAATGTGCCTGTGAAAAATCTCTCAGTATTATTAAACCATTTGAATTTTTTCTATATATCATTTTACTCTATTTTAATTCACAATTTCGGAAACGCAGTCAATTGGCTAACATTTATCACAAGTAACAGCCTACCAGGAAAGTTTTTCCATGTTCAACAAAGAGATGCCTTTTATTTAGCATTATCTTTTCATAAGGTTTTACCTCTAAATTCGTATTCAAATTGGAGTATTTAGCCTTGGTGACAAAATAATTTTTAGACGCTGGCATTCTCATAATTTGAATATCTCCAGGGATTTTAAACGCAAATAGGTTTAGCTTTGTCTTCTTTTCTTATGTATATTGCCGATTGCATGAAATTATGCTCCATTTAGCTGGTATCACTTCCTTGTTACAGCAGTGCTTAAATACATTAACATTTTCCAGGGCATCGTTTGTCTTTGTTATTAATTTTTGTTGCTCTCCCTATATTTCATATTTGCCCATGCTCCAATCACTATAATTATGTGCATTTATCCAACGATTCCGTAAGTTATATGTTATATGAGATGTTTGTAGTAAAAGAAAGTAATACCGGTGTTTCTTCTTTACAGGTCATTGTTCAGCTATCAGATAATCTAAATAACAATGTAGATTAGGTTTTTCGTATACTATGTAGAAAGCATCCAAATCACTACACAGCACTCAGATTCCTTATACTTTACCGTCTTATTTGGTGAATCCATATATTTCCAACGGTTATTTAGCATTTCTTCAAACAAAAAGCGTTTTGTGCATAACGGTAAATTTTTGAATGGAGTAGAGAATGAGAATCCATTATAAATAATCCAGTGATTCTTTCTCAGAGTTAGTATTCTTCCAACCGTCGAGTGAAAACGAATCGCTCTGAATTACATTTCATCTTAACCTCCTTAATTTATCTTAGTCGACTTAAGTATGACGATTGATTCAATATATCGGAAACGTAACATTTTTTTCTAAACCTGCAAATTTTTTAATTAAAAAAAGCAATTCAACTTCTAGTCTCACAATTGAATTGTAAATTAACTAAGAGAATTTGGCAAAAAAAATTAAATTAATAGTTCCGGTTTAATTGTCCCGTTACCTCCATTATTGCAAGAAAAGATTATAATGAGAGTTTCCAAAGTGACCGACCGAAGATTTCCACATTTGCCGATGAAGCAAATGGCTCCTGTTATCTTTCCCAGTATTGCGAATATTCGTGATCTCTGTGAGTCATTAATTTTTATTTTTATTGATATTACCATTGCTAAATGAATTTATGCCTTGTTTTTCTAATTAATTGAGACTGTTGTTATACACAGCATAAGTTCCGATTTTCATTTGGTGTTTATATTTTGGTTTTTAGATTTTGGAGGAAAGAATAGGCAGTCTAACAATGGGTCCAACATCTTAGAAAAGAGAGCAGATGGCGAAATCAAAGCAAACGACACTTCTAAGGAATCGGACAACGAAGGGGAACTGATCGTGGTAACTCCTATTGAGCTCCTTGACTCCAGTGTTCCCAGCAAACGTAAAAGTAAGAAAAGGGGAAGAAAACCAGCACAGAAGAAAAAGAGCCTTAAACGCCTGGAAAGACCTGGTCCAATACAAATTGATGAAACTCCATACTGGGAAGTGGAGCACATAGTAGACAAACGCTGGGTTAACAACAATCCACAGTATTTGGTGAAGTGGAAGGGATATTCATCGTAAGTTTTCAAACCTAAACGAATTTAATGTAGCTAATATTTTCTTACAATAGAATTACAATTAAATTTTTGTTTCCCAAGGGCGGACAACACGTGGGAGCCCCTCGACAGTTTCCATCACATGACAATGGACTGCATCTACCAATATGAATATCTGAATGCTCCTGAAAATCTTCGGCTTCGCAATGATCTTCCCACTCCCGAAAGTAAGAACACTGAGGCAAACAATCCGTCGACTTCTACCCAAATTACTCCTGCAGAAGAAATTCTCTTACAGGATTGATTCGATTTTGAAAGCTATGAAAGCTTTTTTATGCGAAGCGTTAAGGTCATCAATTATAATCTATTATTGTTTGATCAAAGAGGTGAACTTACTGAATGAAAAACGACTGATTATTATTTAAACTTATTTAATAACCGACGAATTCCAGCGTCTGTTACTGTTATATATTGCAATTATATAATTTTTTTTAGAAATGTATTGTTTATTAAACTTGGGGGAAATACAGCGAAAAGAATAAAAAGAGCTAGATGAAAAATAATAATTACAGAAGAGAATCAATTCTTTTTGCAGACTCCTCATCCTAAAACTAGTGAGGTTTATTTCTTCTGGCTTTACATTATTATTAAAAACCGTGTGTTTTGCACCTCAACCTCTTTGAAGAGTTCATGCAGTCCCTTCCCCTTCATAACCATTTGCATCATACGCCCATGACTACGACTACGAGACTAAGATATGTATGTATGTATCTGAAAACGAGATATCGCAATACATGGAATCTCCTTTGGAGGATTACCTTGCTCTAATCCTAATCCCAATAGTAAATAAGGTGCTACACTAGAGAAACTACACGGAATGGAACTAGAGCATTATGTAGTGTTGTATGCAGCTGCATCGCATATTGGCATTTTATCTTAGCTACTTACCACTCGCTCGTGGAATTAAATGCATATTCTGTAGAATGTACTTAACATGGATATGACATAATGATGTTATACTACTATAAGCCCTTGCATGCAGTAGTATCTTGTAGATAGCAACCATAGAGGAGAGGTAACTCCCCATATTGTAATATGCAGTCAATATTGACTACTCTGTGAGCTTCTTGACTTGAGTGAACCAGGCTTGCAGAGCAATTCCAATAAACCAATATAAACCAATACACATAGTGAAGTAGCGAAAGCTGGGCAGTATTTCTGCTGTTTTTTCTTTCAATGTGGCTTTTTCTGAATTTATTCCGGTATTTTGGATATTTACGAGTTGTTTTGAGTACGTTCGAAATAGTTTGAATTTATTCTAATACAGTTACATATTCTAGTCGTGAAGTCTGCAGTGAACTTGACCTTCCATTGAACCCCGACAAGACAATAACCAAAATGTTACTTTTACTGTCTTTATTGTTTACTTTTGACCTATTCAGTTGAGGGTCAAGTAAGTTGCATTTTTGAAACCAGGTAAGCGAGCGATTTCTAATGCTATATTATATGATGGGTATTATAAGCAATTTGCTGACCTAAAGTAGAGATCCTGTCAATCTAATCAACTTAGGTCAATTGCCCATATTAACTGATAGGAAACGATTGTTAAGCTAACTGGTCGTGCTTAGTATGTTTTATATTGAGAAAAAAGGCTTTTTTACCAAGCTTTTGGTCAATAAGTTTTGACCAGTAGTATTCAGGGCCACGTAAATGTTATTTTTGGAACCAGTGAATTTAGACTTTTAGATTGATATGTGACATGCTAAGTGTTGTTACATGAAAAATGATAAGCTGACTTTGACCCCCTGGGGAATGTTACTACAGTAATATAGTAACTTTTCCAGTTTGCAGTTTGAGGCTTGCGAAAAATAGGGAGCAGTTAGAGAAGTTATAGCTGAGAAGCGTAAGGACGGACAGACAGTCAGATTATAGTAATGACTACTATAAAGAAGCCTTGCGGTTGTTAATAATGAAATTGTTAGTGAAGTGAATGTGTGCCTGGATTGTGATTGGGTATGTCTATACCACGAATGAGATATAACTTATGATGCAGTGACTATAACTTTATCAGTTTGCACATAGGGATACTGAGCGTATTTATATCGGCTGTATAATACGTCTGCCTGTATTTTGGCTCTCGGTGTAGAAAAAGAATGTAAGTGTGTCCGTGTGTGTGTAGGATGGCTGTCTGTGTATATTGAGGGCCGTATGTATTTGTGGAGTGTATAATGTGTAAAAGAGCAGAGAAGAATCGAACAATCAACAACCAACATCGTCCATCAGGCTATTTATTGCTCTGTACACTTGCAGCAACTTGCATAATCTTGGAATCATAATAATTTACTCTTGGTGGTGCAAAAGACTAAAAGACATAGTAATAGGAAGAAGCAGAAGACTGCTGATGTGATGGCTGACTGTTGACTCTGACAGCCGTTTCGTCTTCTTCGGCCTTCATTATACTTCTTTTGTTAACGCTGAACATCTTTATCTGTACAACATTATTAAATGATAATACTTTAAGGAAGTCCTCGTCAAATCTGCTTCTGAGTGCACAACACTGTAAGTAGATTCTCCATTCGGGCATCTCGCATTTAATTATCCACATAATTATTATTGTTTGTGCTGTGCATTTCTTTATTCGTCATGGGTCACCCAGGGATCACTGGTCATCATCAGTTATCATTTCAGTGATCCCTTCTCCACCCCAGTTTTTCGTTATCAGTTATGCATCTTATGCATGTGTGAAATGCAAAACTAAATTGCTTTGTCAAATTATTCTAGACGTCCTTAAAGTGTTCTCTTCCTTCGTAGGCTGATCACCAAACCTAAAAGGTAGTTGTGCTGTCGTATTCCCGTTTTATCTACAGTCGTTTTCCTCATTTCAATATTTATTTTAAGTAGCTATCTAATTATTCCATTTTCATGTTAAGTCCGTCAGGTTCTACTCATTTAAATTGCTTAACAAAATCCCTCCTCACTGGGAACTGTACATTTCCATAGATAATTTATGCAAACTTCAAATTTAGTTAAAATCCTGATGATTTATTGCAAATTGTCCAGTATTCTCACCTATAATTAAATATTAATTAATGCAGTTTTGTATTTAAGATAGATAAGGCTAAACTGGGGAGATACCATCCTTGCAACTGCAGTACTGCAGTTTAGTTGACGTTTTTGGAAATAAAAGCAATGAAGTAAAATCTACTATGATAGGGCATTTGTGAAGCATTTTAAATCTCAAACTAGTGTTTGTCCCGGTAAAATTAATGAAAATACAATTTTTTTGCTTCAAAAATAATATTGTATATTATCAAGTCACTAATTATTTGCAGTAATCAACTAATAAATTAATTGTTTACGGAAGGGATTTTTAATAGAATTTACATTATTAGAGATATTCATATAAATAACTGAATAACAAGAAATTTTAACAATATCGCACTTTAGTATGCATGTTTTCAATTGGCGTCGGCTTCATTTATATCTAAACTGGGTTAGTGTGCAGAATGTAATCCCTAATCTATATGCCAAATAGATAGTGGTTAGGGTTATTTAATCGTCATCATTTCCAATTTAATTAAGTTGGTAGTATGTTTTAGCATTACAATCAAAATTTTGTTTCCACTTTTAGTTGTGGTATGAAATTTTGATATTATTTTGATCCCCTAATGTTATTCAGTTTTACAATATTACTATTACTGTTCTAAAATCCCTACACAAAGGCTTACCCTATTCCCATTTACTACGTCTTTGGTGTCTAATAATGAAAATGTGTTTAATGTTCCTATTTTGCATATTGCAGTGAGGAACGACTAACTCTTTCAACCGCCGTCGAGGATAGTACGTGTTTGTGTTGTGTCAGCTGGGCACTTTTGTCGTACATTTGTATAATTCACTGGTTTCATAGAAGAATATTTTCTACTACTGGAGAAATACTGGAGAGATGAAAATTTTATACCTGTAAACTTTGAGACTAAACCATGAAAAATTATCAAATTGGTAATTCAAGTAGGCGACCTCCGGAACGCTAAAGGTACGAATAATTGGCTTTCTGTAGATTACAATTAATTGGCATTCATTTATTTTTAAAAGTTGAAATGAATATGCACGTTTTTTGTGTCTCTATTAATTGCTAAGAATATTGAAACGCAGCACATGTGGTTTTTACTATGTACGATATAGTTTGTAAGTACAAGAAAGGACAACGATTGTGTTTAGCTCGTTATAGATGCATTAAATTGGCTATTATCAGTATTATGGTATAGTTTTAGTATGATAGTAATAAAAGTAGGTGAAATGCATCACACGGTGTATTGTAGCATCAGATAAAGTTAATTTATACCCTATTATGTCATTGGAACTGTAT
The DNA here is from genome assembly GCA_020352615.2 of Yoshiicerus persimilis. Classification (NCBI taxonomy): domain Eukaryota; kingdom Metazoa; phylum Arthropoda; class Collembola; order Entomobryomorpha; family Tomoceridae; genus Yoshiicerus; species Yoshiicerus persimilis. Next base: position 42,638,320 of record CM060170.1, on the reverse strand, counting down.
AAGTGTATTACAGTAAATATTAAATATCTCTGAAATAAGTACGCTAGCCTTATCTTGCTAATTGTAGAAACAATTTACATTTGTCTAAACGCATGTTTGTATTACTTAATATTTTCATTCTTTTGAAACTCCTAGTATTATGTGCTAGGGCATAGTTACGAGATAGCTGTAGTTTAAGCGATTTTTGTTAATGGGAAAAATAGTTAATTAGCTAGCGTCAAAGTGAGATAGCGAGAATCTATCTAGGTGTACTAATGTACCAATATAGCTGACACTACTACTAAGACAAGACAATCAAGGTAACTTCGGTTTTACCTTGCATTCCCACTAAATAAGATAACTAATGTCCCTTGCATGTTTGAATTGATGAGCCAAACTGCATAAAATTCATAATAACCTTAAAATGTACTACGCCTACCGTAAGTACGCTTTATCCATTTAGCTTAGGTATCTGCTAAGGTAAAAACATTTACCAGTTAAAAACAAGGCAGTTAAGACAGGAGACATTAATTATTATGTATATTGTAACATTGTGCAGTGGAGCTTGTTTCATTGTTTCTTATGTCAATTGGCAACCGACTTAGTTATAAATGCTAAGTGAATAAGTTTTACATTGAATTCAAATAATTCACATGGTTTTATTATAACCTTATTGTTATTTACTTCAATGTGATTTGCCACGTTTACAACAGTCACTTACTTGTTTCTATTTTATTTACTTTACTTGCACTTGTATTGTATATCATTACTACAATTGCAATACTCACTGTAGTCCAGTATAACATAAAAACACAATACATAATGCACAGTAAATGCAAAGAATCTATACGCAAATAAAGTAACTGTTACGTAGCTCATGCTAGCGAAGATAAGTTACCGTCGTCAACGAGCCTATTGTCTTATTGTTACTGTATGATGGCTAAAACATGTGTTAAACAACTAGCTCGATCTCAGAGTGAAATAATAACATGCCTTAGTTCTGTAGTAAATGCAAGGTATGTATTAATTGCATATCTGCAGTCAGCCTTCAGCCGCAGATAAATAAAAAACAGCGCAAGCGAATTTTCCCATAGTAGTGAATTCTAAGTTGCCTATTACATAAATGATAAGGTTTAGACTTGATAAGTTCAATTTAGTCTCACAGTCGATCGCACATTATAATTCTACGTTTACTTTAACTATAGTAATAATTGTGCTAGGTACAGGACAGCTATGCCTTGCAGGATGTGGCCTAACATATATCATGGTAAATATAATACAGGGTATCAAAGGTGCATCCTTGATTTACTATGCTCAAAATGACACGAGTGATCTTTTAACTCATTTTTAATAGGAATGCACTAAATACCAGACTTACCGCATGCCAATCACTCAAATGGGTGAAGCATTTTCTGGAATTATATAGCGTGAAATAGAGGTTACCTTAAATATCAATAGCAAAAGTTTATTTTCACAACTTAGGTATTTTCGTTAAGATAATGTCATTCCATTGTGGCTAGAATTTCATGAAAGTAATTGATCTACTCAGAATACTCATGTAGGCAGTTAGAGAGTAGATTGTAAAATGCAACTGCACTGTTTTATTTTGCTATTACGATGTCCGTCTATGAGCTAATGCTCAGGGTACAGCAACTGTTAAAATTCAAAAATAGCATTTTTTCAAAGTTAATAGAAATTCTATTCACAACAAAAGACATACAAAATAGAATTTTTTGTTGTTCTTTGGAATTCCTAGCAAAATCTTTTAGTTCCTAAATTGATTTACTAGATTGATTTCTACAATATCGATCATAATTGGCTTAGTGCTCCATTTAATTATCGATTAACGGTAGAACTTGCATTTTACATTTGTTCGGATACAGTTGAATTTATTGAGCGTTTTGAATTTGTGTTTGGTGAACATTATTGAAATTGACACCTAATTACTTGGATATTTTAAATAACGGTACTTTTTTGTAGTCCCCATAGTCATTTTATTATATTTGAATAAGGATTGTGACTTGCAAAGTTTTTGTGAACTTGCATATGAAAGCAGTCAATAGCTATCGATTAGCGTCCTGACATAATTCTTATCTTAAAACCATCGTATTATCGTTTAGGATGGTATGGCATGTAATCTATATGGTACAACTTTTATATAGTTCAGTAAATGTTATGGTGGATGTATGTATTGTACGAGTAGGATGCTTAGAAATAAATAAATAAGTAAATTAACCTGAGCAAAGATAACCTTTAGGTTTACCTAGCAATAGCACAGGTTAAGCAATACGGTACACAATTTGTTCTAGAATCATTAGGAGATTGCGTACGTGCAATAGTACAGTAGTGGTAACAGAATAGTTGATACCGAAAGAACAATAATAATAAAAATGACGATTACATTATGGTAATAGTAATTAGAACAGAACTATTTACCTAGGTATGTACAAACTGAAGCATGCATGAAAAAGTAAAACAATACTCTCACACCGGAAACGCATTAATTCACGTTCACTGAAGGATAGAAAAATAAAAGTATGTGTGTTTGTGCTGCGCAAAAGGTTACAACAGCAATGAATTTACATACGTACATATGTATGCAATATGCAAGAGCAAAATACACATAAAATACACATACACACAAAAATACACATAAAATACACATACACACAAAAATACACATAAAAACGTGTACTTATGAAACGTACTATTTACATACTACACATAAAAATCAAATTAACAAACTGAATCTTTTGTGTAGCTACATTATTCTCTAATCTCCATATAATAATGCAAAATGATGTGAATATTTTATTTTGCTTAAAAATTAATAATTCATTCAAATGAAATACATACAAATAGGAATTATTAGAAATAGTATTAATCTAATAAGGTCAAGAAACGGGAAAGCGCTCTTGCCAAGCGTTCCTTTTTCACAGGAATATTTAATTGAATTTTAAACGGAGTTCAGGATAGTTATTGTGATTATTTAACACCACAAATAGGTGGATGCGGCGTCGTGTGAATTAATTATTGCATTATACACGGTAAGTTGTACGTTTAGAATTATGGAACTTGTAGTACAATAGAATAGAATAAAAACTCCCCTTGATATTCGACAGGTGGGAATATATAGTACATCTTAATAGTAAGGGTTTTCAAGTAAAAAAAAGATTTATTTTCAATTTCACCAATTTAGTCTTAATCTGCACTTAATTTGGTGGAAATCGACTTTATAAACATTCATTTTGACTAGTGGTGAATCTGTAGACATAATCACTATCACTTTGCTCATAAATCACATGGGGAGACACCTCAAATTAAGATTAAGCTCAAATTAAGCTGACTACGAATGCGTGACCTTCCAATGGCCAAGTTCAATTTGTAACCTAATTGTAACTTAATTTGCAACAGCAGGATGAAAGCAACATTCATGTACTGTCGATGTTATTTTAGTATTTAGCATATAAAAAAGTATATTAAAGTACGTAGTAATAGTGCCTTTCTTGACAGAATTTCATTTGGATGTTGTTTCTGGCAAATATTTAATAGGCAAGCAAATATTACATGACATTATTCAAGTAGAGAATTTTGTACGCCCATTTGCCATTAGAATAGTCTCTTAATAAATTTAATACTTTATCTGATGACCGTAAAGTTTAGTTTAAAAGAAATCTGATTTGGCTTGCAGTTGGTTGCAAAATGACTTAAATAGAATCTTTCGGAGATTTTAGCCTTTTTGTGTATCTGCTTAACTTATGTTGGAACTGAGCATGTGTGCTGTGTTTATTAAAGGCTGGACTGCTAACTTAAATGCATTATATTATGGCAGTAGTAATGAATACTAACCAACTATGTACTTAACTGTTAAATTCTGCAACCAGAATGCACAAACATTATAACGTTATATTATATTGTGGTATGTAATTTATTGTTAGTAAAAATACAATGCATAGGCAGCGAAATATATAATTTTTATTGTACTCCTACTATGTATTAAAGAAACAATCATTTAGGGAAAGTCAAGGTTAACTATAAATGAAACTGTTAACTCACATTTCAAACTAATAACTTTAAGTATATTTTGATGTCATCGTCTCATAACGCTTTAGCAGAGTAGAAAGCAAATGTATAAAAAATATTACAATATTGCAGAACTCATATGTGACTGGGCACAAGAATTTAAATGAATTGTACTAAACTTACGTACAGAGATAAATGCACCTAAAGCCATCCAACTCATTTTAACCATTCACAAAAACTATGCCATTTACAAACTGTTATTACCAAACACCCTGGAAATTCACTACCGAAATCATTAAATGTTCTACTATATACTTCAAAAAATATAAATAAGAAAACCCCTTCTCTTGGGGTAATCGATAGCGCAGAATTCAAATCTGACAACCGCTATGTCGTATCTCTAACACCCCGCGTTATCGGGGGTATACCTTACATATCGGAAATATAAAAATTCTTTTATTTGAAATATGCTTCGACTGTCTGACGTAATCGATAGCGCAGAATTCAAATCTGACAACCGCCATGTCGTATCTTTAACACCCCTTGGTATAGGGGATATACCTCACATATCGGAAATATGAAAATTCATTTATTAGAAATATGCTTCGACTGTCTGACGTAATCGATAGCGTAGAATTCAAATCTGACAACTGCTATGTCGTATCTCTAACACCCCTTGATATAGGGGATATACCTCACATATCGGAAATATGAAAATTCATTTATTAGAAATATGATTCGACTGTCTGACGTAATCGATAGCGTAGAATTCAAATCTGACAACCGCTATGTCGTATCTCTAACACCCCTTGATATAAGGGGTACACCTCAATATCGGAAATATAAAAATTCATTTATTTGAAATATGCTTCGACTCTCCCGTGTAATCAAAAGCGTAGAATTCAAATTTGGCAACCGCTATGTCGCAACTGTAACACCCCTCGATATAGGGGGTATACCTCACAAATCGGAAATATAAAAATTCAATTATTTGAGATATGCTTCAACTGTCTGACGTAATCGATGGCGTAGAATTCAAATCTGACAACCGCTATGTCGTATCTCTAACACCCCACGATATAGGGGATATACCTCACATACCGGAAATATAGAAATTCATTTATTAGAAATATGCTTCCTGTCTGACGTAATCGATAGCGTAGAATTCAAATCTGACAACCGCTATGTCGTATCGCTAACACCCATCGATATAGGGGATATACCTCACATATCGGAAATATAAAAAATCATTTATTTTAAATATGCTTCGACTCTGAGTAATCGATAGCGTACAATTCAAATCTGACAACCGCTAGTTGTATTTATAACACCCCTCGATATAGGGGATATACCTCACATACCGGAAATATAGAAATTCATTTATTAGAAATATGCTTCGACACCTCCAGGTAATCGATAGCGCGGAATTCAAATCTGACAACCGCTATGTCGTATCTCTAACACCCATCGTTATAGGGGTGTTAGAGTTGTGATATAGCGGTTGCCAAATTTGAATTCTGCGCTATCGATTACCCGGGAGTGTCGAAGCATATTTCAAATAAATGAATTTCTATATTTGCGATATGTGAGGTATATCCCCTATATCGAGGGGTGTTATAAATACAACTAGCGGTTGTCAGATTTGAATTGTACGCTATCGATTACTCAGAGAGTCGAAGCATATTTAAAATAAATGATTTTTTATATTATCGGTATGTGAGGTGTACCCCTTATATCTAGGGGTGTTACAGTTGCGACATAGCGGTTGCCAAATTTGAATTCTACGCTTTCGATTACCCAGGAGAGTCGAAGTATATTTCAAAAAAATGAATTTTTATATTTCTGATATGTGAGGTGTACCCCCTATATCGGGGGGTGTTACAGTTGCGACATAGTGGTTGCCAAATTTGGATTCTACGCTTTCGATTACCCGGGGGTGTCGAAGCATATTTCAAATAAATGAATTTTCATATTTCCGATATTGAGGTGTACCCCTTATATCGAGGGGTGTTAGAGATACGACATAGCGGTTGGCAGATTTGAATTCTGCGCTATCGATTACCTTAGAGAGTCGAAGCATTTTTCAAATAAATGAATTTTTATATTTCCAATATGTAAAGTATACCCCTTATATCGTGGGGTGTTAGAGATACGACATAGCGGTTGTCAGATTTGAATTCTGCGCTATCGATTACATCGAAGAGTCGAAACATATTTAAAATAAATGATTTTCTACATTTCCGATATGAGTTATAAAAAAGGTCACGTTTCGATTTAATTCCGACAGACTTTCGGCTTCTTAATCTCGCTGAATTACTGTTGGATAACTGATATGCCAAATGGAAAGCTGGAATTTCAAATATTTATTAAAAATCGCAGGAAATTTTAAAAAATATGGGGTCAGTGCCATTTTATAGAAGATAAATTGCTGCATCTACTGGATATTTAATCTCATTTTTCAATTTTCAGACAATTCATTTAGTTTCTTGTGCACAGTCACATATGTTTTCTTCTATAGGAATTGTTTGTCGCTCTGTTCAACTCTTGATTTTGATTGTGCCGATTTGTGCTATCTTTTTACTATACTGTTCTACTCCACTGTGGAATACTTGTGCAATTCATTAATTTGTTTTGCTAATTATATTGTAAGTAATCAGATAGTAATACTTATAATTAGGCAGGAAAAATGTTATAAATCAGTGGAATTCATGTTCATAATTCGCCAGCTGTTTTCATTGTTAGTTTTGCTACAATAAATAGCAACTTATATATTTCTGTATGAGAATGCAGTTTTGTATCATAATTCAAATGTTTGTAATAGACAGTCTAGTTAGATTTAGGTAGTTGTTGTCAGCGTCAGCTATTAAATCAAGGTTAGGCTTGCATAATTTTATGTTGATTGCTGATCTCTGGAGTCTGGAGAGTTGTGAGTATTATGGAATGGAATTTTACGTAGCAGCAATTCTACTGGGTTTAGTAGTAGAAAATCTCACTTTTCTAGGTATTGAGTATGAGAATAATTTTTTGTATAGTCAGAACTTGACCTTAAACAGCAAAATGGCATTTATATGGAATGCTCCTCAGTAAATGAATGCAATATAATGTTAATATTCTTTTCATAGTCCAAAAAGCGAAAGTGATGTACCATAAAAAGTGAATTAGGCATTTGGCATTTTTATCTTTGCGAAATAATGTCTCATTGTAAACTGCTTGTCTTCTTGTCTACTCTTACACTGTGGTAAATCCTAGAGATACTGACGCTACAAAATTATGTTAATCCATTCAAAGCCTTCCTTTGACAATTCCATGAATTTACTTAATTCTAATTTAAGGGGAGATAGATTAGTAGTTAAAATATCTGCGGGTAAGTGGCTTTAGTAACATGATGACGATTTAATAATCATTTCTCGCTTTTTAGCACTTAAATATTAAAATCTGAGATCCGTAATTGCATTCTTTATCCGCCCATTTAATTTAGAAGAATATTGTAGAACACAATTTATGTTTAACATAGCTCTTATCAATATTGAACGGAATCGTTGATTGAAAAAGTAAATAGTAAGCATCTTAAAAATTACAGTTATGAACCTTAAAGTGTAAAATCAGTATTACAATTTTCCGAAATAGTTCATACTCCTACTTTACAATTTTATGATAATTAGCTGTACAACAATAATGAAAAAAGTAATACTCATAAATATTTTATTTTAGTTTCAGATTCTGAGAGATTGTATTAAGTGACTGCAAAATTGAACGTGACAGAAGTTAGAGAAAAGAAAATCGTCAAATTGGATTTCTTATACCGTCGAAATTTAATTTACGCGTATCACCAGTCCCTCTTTGCTTCTCGTGTATTTCATCGAATTGACCCGGGAGAAAGCAAAATGAGTTTAACACAGGCGACTGGACCTAAGCGGAGAGGAACAATGGGGAATATTTCCCCCGCTGATCTTGCAAGTTTCTTTGAATGTCCCGTGTGCTTTGATTACGTTCTCCCCCCGATTTTTCAGTGCCAAGCAGGTCATCTAGTCTGCTCGGTCTGCAGACCGAAACTTAATTGTTGTCCAACATGCCGTGGTCCACTAGGTTAGAGGAAATCGACACTAAATGTCGTGTTTATCAATATTTACATGAAATGAACAGAGAAACTCATATTTATTTTAATCTTAGGCAATATAAGAAATCTGGCCATGGAGAAAGTTGCGAATACGGTGTTCTTTCCTTGCAAGTATTCCTCGAATGGTTGCACAACTCTTTTATTACATACAGAAAAAACAGAACACGAGGATGCCTGCGAATTTAGACCTTATGTCTGCCCATGCCCTGGTGCTTCTTGTAAGTGGCAAGGTAGTTTAGAACAAGTTATGCCACATTTAATGATGAACCATAAGTCAATCACCACACTGCAAGGTAATTTAACTCATATTACCATCATCAACTCATTTTCTAGAATTTTCAAAATGTAGGTGTACTTATAATTAGCGCAGGTCAATACTAATCCTAATTAGTGGGTCTTATAAATGTAGCTGTTGCACCTGAGGCTTTGTTTACGAATTAATTCCATGTAATTCACAGTCGTCTAACGAATTTCTTTTAATTTCAGGTGAGGATATAGTATTTTTAGCAACTGATATTAACTTAGCTGGAGCTGTCGATTGGGTAATGATGCAATCCTGTTTCGGACATCATTTTATGCTGGTGCTGGAAAAACAAGACAAAAATGATGGTCAACAATTCTTTGCAATAGTTCAACTAATAGGATCTCGGAAACAAGCTGAAAAGTTTGCGTATAGGTAATCTTATGGATTAAAAATTCTACATGTTTTGTTTGAAAATGAATTTTAGAAAACAATTAGCAAATAGCTTGCAAATTGAAAAATAAAATTTCTTATTTTTATACACTATTATAAAGCCAGGCGAAACATAAAATAGGTATAATTAAAATTAAAAGCATTAATTCTTAGGTTTATAATTTGAAAAGATTAAAGACAATTCTGATCTTCTTCTAAATCTTATGGGCGAATAATAATTACGTTTTTTCATTATTAAAGGATTTTCTTTAAAGGGAAATAAAATTGCGTAAAATATGAATGAAACCATTTGCCATTGAATATGCATTTAATGGTGTGTAACTTTATAGATTGGAATTGAATGGCCATCGAAGGCGACTTACTTGGGAAGCTACTCCTCGATCTATTCATGAAGGAGTTGCTTCGGCTATCCTTAACTCTGATTGTCTTGTATTCGACACAAGCATTGCACAGTTGTTTGCAGAAAACGGAAATTTGGGCATTAATGTCACAATTTCTATGGTGAGTTTTTTTGTATTATATATACTTTGCACAATTTATCAGGCAATTTTGCTTGAAGCAAAATTTTAATTCATAAATCTATACTGACCAATAATTTTAATGATTATATTTAGAACCATTTCAACTGATGTTTACTTCATAATGGTTTAATCAGAAGACTTTGTGATTCAACATTCAACCAAGACCAAAATTAAGTCGACTGATTCATTTGGTCTTGAAAAATAATATATTATTAGTGATACAATTCTATAATACGCCTTTGCACATAATCCTAAGTAACCGTGAAGGCCCTGATTTCATTTATTTGTTTTATACATTACTTTTACTATTAGTTAGTTATTTTGAAACGTGTCAAGACATTTGACTTTTAAAATTTGAAATGTAGACGTTTAGTCAGTTATGGAAATGTACTGGAGTAACATAAAAAAACTAGAAAATAGTAATTCGTTTGACATGTTAGTACACAGGAAATGGGATAAATGAAAAGCAAAAGGCAACAAAAAATATCAATATGCATCATCACGTATTTGTCAGCATTTAAGCTTTTGGCAAATTGCGAATTTGAAATTTGGCACAAAATATTGTTAACTACACTGTCGCACGGATACTAATTCAACGAAATTAACATTCACTAATGTCCACAAGATTTTGCTCACGGATTCACATTTACAAGGTTAGAAACATTTCCTTGGCCAAATACTATAATTTCTAACATAAAGACGAATCTCTCATTTTGCCTTCTTCTCTATCGCACTAACAGTGCCTAACAGTGATTCATGTATAGCATTATAATGTGTTAACTTGATCAAAGTTGCCGTTGCTTTTCATTTACTCAAACACCCAACAATTCTGTGACAGTGTAGAAATATAAATGAGTTTTTCATGAATCACCATTCATTTTAACCTAAAGATCTGGGAATGGGTTGCAAGTGTAGTGTAGTACGCGGTGTATATTTCTGCCACAAGTTTGCTGGAAAACCTAGGGAGAATAGAAGAAATCTTATATTTTATGTTTCAGTCTGATTCGGTCAGATATATGTTCTGCAATTATGATTTCCCTTATCCAAATTTTTGCATAGTTAAGATCTATCTAAAAAATCTAGAGATCATTGAAATATTTCTAATGATTAGAGCTTCATACGTAGCAAAAACAATTGATTGTTCTAAAAAGTACAGAAGCGTATTTAGGTAGGTACTGAATTTTCTGTTTTTAAAAATTAGTTAATATTCAATCAGCATTGCGGATGGACTGCCGTACATTTTATTGAATAGAGTCAAACAACTAGGTTTTTAACAAATCAATGTCATCATTAAAATTAGGATCTAATTTTATGTTTTCGTGGGCGTAGAGAAATTGTGTGTTTAGGCTCACTACACTTGCACTTAAGAAAAGTTTTTCTAGAACTCTGAATCATTTTCATAAAACGTCAGCTGTAAACTTTACATGCAGTATTGAAATTTTAGGTTTTAAAACTCATTATAGAAGGCAGCGATATTGAAAATGTATTTATTGGATAATTAAAAAATAGGTAAAAAATTTAGAAAATCGATCAATCAGAACACTTAATTTTTCACCATCTGTGTAACGAAAGATGATGATTCTGGTGTACCAACAGGTTTTAATTTTGAAATTGCGAATGCCTTGTGTCCTGATGATTGGCAGTACTTATGGTTAAGAGTAAATATGCCTATATAGCTGCTTTTCGTAAAATCTCAATAATACTACATATGAAAAACTGCCTGTTGTCCATCGCTAAGCGTTATTTCTAAGTGATTTTCTAAATTAAATGCTAACAGTTGAAATATGTAGATTTACTACAGGACAAAAATGTGTTCCTACCTTTTGCCTTTTATGGGAGACCTCAATGAAATATGTTGCACTAAAACTTAAGACAGTATAAAATGAAGTGCTGAGAAGCTAAAGAAACTAAATATGCAGATTTCACAACCTCAAAGAATAATTTCCTTAAATGCAATATGCTGAACTAAATATTGACGGTGAATTTTACCATTTGAGCCTTATATTATATGCAATGGTTTGCGTACACAGCAGAAACCATTTACGTTAGCTAAATTAATATTTATTTTGGGGAAACTAGATTGGGATGGGTCTTGGGAAAATTTCTCAACTGAATATCAGGGAGTTTTACGAGAAACCTTAAAACAAACTCTGTCTATGCACACAAGCACATTTACAAAACTTCATAGGTTTAAGAACAAGAAACACAGTTTACGTAATATGTTAGGTATTTTAGCTACCTAACCAATAAAATGACTAGGACAAAGAAAAACAACAATTAAGTCATTAACCGAATTCTGTTACACATTCATGTTGACGAAATGTAAGATTCATACAAAAATAAATAGCAGTCCTTCTAATACTTTTTAGATGGTACCGTATTTAAAAAAGGTTTCTGACAATATACCTCGACAGCAATAATTAACCACACCTTAACATATAGCCATCCTGAATCCTACTTAACAGTAAGGATCAATAATTTTTTTCTGTGTGGCCTAAATGAATGTCGGTGAAATTTTTTCCTACAATGATAATAAAACTTGATTTAATTTCATTGTCTTCCATTTAAAAGTTGTTTACGTGCGATTGGAACTGGAGCATTAAAGTAAAGTTTATTGTTTCTTTCTGGAATGCCACCGTATATTAAATATCAAAATGTCCATAAGTGTATTCGTAAAATTCTAAAAACTCATTTTTACAATTCTACATTTTCTGTCCATTTTTCCATTCTTCAAATACAATAATTAATGTTGTGCCGCGTCTTTTATTGTGTTGCCCGGATTTTGTATGCAAAATAGGTAGTAATTACTCGATTAAAAAATTTAACTACGACTTCGCAAAATATTATTGTTTTGTCTGAAAATTTTGTATAAGCACACGCATTACACGTACCTATTTACAATAATGTTGTAGCAGTACATATTCTATGTATTTAATGACAGAGTTGCTCATAATAAGTGTTAACCTACTTCTAAAAATGTAAGCGTAAAATCTAGATAGTTTTCTTTAATGTCAATATCCATTTGTGTACTGATTGAGTGTAAACGTTTTTTTCATTTTAAATGTTAAAGATTTGATAGCATTTACATTGAAAAAGTTATGCAAGTTATAGTAATAGTATTTTGACTTTTATGATTGCTTTGATTTTTGAGTAGATATTCTGTACATATTTATAGTTCTGTATTTGACAATTTTCAAAACCACGGATATAATCGTTAGTGCGCAGTCCCATAAGTTAATTTTATTATAATTAGTCTCTGTGCACAATAAAAAAGAATTGACGAAATATAAATATTCAAACCAAAAAATTCTACGTACTAATAATATTGGCACTCAGGTTACTCAAGATACGTTAGGGTTATACAGTTGTAATTGTAATGGTTGTAGGTACTACACTTCGTAATATATAACTGTAGGGCTATTAAAGACAAAAACCTATTTACAGGTATAATGTAAGTAGATATATGTACTGAGTTATACCATATGCATACGTGTTGTTACTAAATCATTAAATGTCTGTACCGTAATGTCATCTGGAAATAAGTATAGATATTTTAGAGATACAGAAGATACTTGTAAAACTAGATTAGTAATTATGTTAAAATACTATTCTTTGTAGATAATCACACAAGAGTAATAGTACCTTAATGCCTAACAAACCTATAACAGTTGACCTATCAAATCAAATGAGTTTAATATAACTATGCAATTCGATGCAATTATTACAGCGATAGTAATTAAAACCCATATCTGTTAACTAGCCTTCATTTTATTAGTAATGTACCCTTACTGTTGCGGAGGTGTAGAGGTGGGATCGAATCAGAGACTTATTGACTAATGCTCATTTGCATATTTTATTTAATCTAGTTGTCTCAATATTGTAATTCTAAAGTATGTAGCAACTATATATATTTATATTGATGGCTTCAGAAATAATAAATAGAACTTTTTCGCAATTTCATTTTATCAGTATATTTACTTTTTAAACATTTAAAATAATGTACCCGGATTTTATGCTAGTAATAAAAAGTAATAGAGAAAAATCGGTAGTTAGATTGTAATTATACCTAAAGTAAACTTGTCCCACCTCTGTCACTTAAATGTAACTGTTTCGATAAAATTGTAAAACGCAAGTGTTTTATATTAGTTACTTTATGTACCTTTGTAATATACACATGAATATTTTTGTTTTGTGCTTGTGCTGTAAGTGCATTAAATTGTATATAAGTAATTTAGAATCTTTTCTTCGTAATTCGTGTAATTATCTTTGTATTGCAGTGCTTAAGGCCCTGCTAGTAGAGACGTCGTTTTCTTAAAAGAGACTAACTTTTAAAATTAGCTATGCATTAATTAAGAGTTAAGTGGAGTCAGTTTATTGGTTCCTCAAAGTACGTGAGGGGAACAGACAGCAAATAGATACATAAATATTGTGTTACTGCAACGTTGCGCTGAATGAATGTGAAAATAAACAAAACTCTGAAACACTTTTGCGAATCTTCAGCCCTTCATTGATTTCGGAGATGCATGCTATTAGGGGTCAAATATATAAGTTTGACTGTACTAAAATTTCCATAAGACATTATATATAATTATTTTTACGGTGGCATGTAACGCGGCATTACGGATTGCAGAGAATCATAAAGAGAATTATATACTATATATATAATTTTAATAATTATATATAAATGTCATTATTTCTATATTAATGACCTGGAATCTGTTACAAAAATACTATTGACGTGAGCAATTTATAATTTCGAAGCATAAATGTTCTAATGTAACGATTTTGGAGTGGAGGTCCAAATGAGGAGTGCTTGAAAGTCGACGTTAGAACAAAAAATGGAAGAGATTAAGGTGGGCTCACAGTTCTAACCCAGGGAACCACATCTCGGAACACTTGTTTCTTAGATACCATTTGTATGCGAACACAAAATCCTAATATAGATACATAATTGCACGCAAAATCCTACTGGAGAACCGACGGCATCTTTTCGTTCTCCAGATTTTTGTGGACTGAAGTGACGTCTGAGAGGACTGAGATGCTCTGTAGTTTGCATTGCGAAGGAATCGAAAGATGACAATTCACGATGTACAATAATAGAATAATGGAATCGAAGCGCACAGGTTATTTTTATATTTATATTTTTACTTATTAAACTTACACAGGTGACCGGGCAGAGAAAAGATTAGCTGAAGCTGGGAATCTGCTGGAGCCGGGTGGAGTTTTTAGACTCCATTTTTTATTTGTGCTACGAAATCTGATGTTATACATTTTAGGAAGGCTATTCCCCCGAAAGGAGATTAGACTGTCATATAACATAAGAGGTATTTCTTTTAATTCATGAATATACTGGTCAGTTAAATTGAATGACTCCAATTTTCCTGATTTTAGTAAGTTTGGAGATTTGTATAACTGTCATTCAGTGAGTAAATAACTGTGCTAGTGATATTTCACCATAAACTCTAAATAAGTGCACCTCCTTAGGAAAGAACTATTTCCATTCAAGGCATATTTTAATTTCAGGCAATATCTAGTAATTTTTGTGTCTTTCTGCGCTGTTGAGACTACAGAAGGAAGATTTGGCAATTATTATATAAGTTCAGTTCTGTGCTTCTCTATTGGGTTCTGTTCTTGTGTTGTGGTGATTTGCCTCAATGAAGTAAAATATAACTAAATGCCTGGTTTCCTATAATATTGTGTCCGAAACAATTGATGATTTTTCGATAAGAGTCCATTATTTGATGAAATCATATAATGGTGGACAGTTATCGGACAACTTCTTAATTGGTACACTATCTGTATTTCAAAATCATCTCTTACTTTTAAAGTTTTCTTGGAATTAAGGTAAGTTAGCCCAAGGTACCTTGAAACCATAGTTAACTGCAAGGCATGGAGATAGCCAGTTCAAAAATTCACTCAGAAACACTGTGTATACGTTATAAAGTTACAGTTCCAAAACCGGAGAGTTTAAATCCCCACAAAGGGTAATCCTCAAATCTTGGTATTGTTTCTGAGTGATTTTTGAAATAAATATCTTCATATCTCGTATAAATCTTGTAATCATAGTTTCAAGGTACCTTGGGTTAGCCCATGAGGCTTCAATAGTTTAAATTATTTATGGTGCACATTTCATTAGGAAAAAATAGTTCACGGTACAATAATTCTCCCTTTCTTATTAGATTATTATTAATTAATAACTCCTTAAGGGGTTTACCCCTTTCAAACTACTGTAACAGTCGCTGTTGCTTCATTTACTCAGTAAGCTTGCTTTGAAGAAAACAAGCAATCATGTCCAGTTGAAGACAGTCTTTTAGCTTTCAGGAGACTATGGAAAAAGTAAGAAGCATGGATATATATATTTGCCACAGCAATCTCTGCTTCATGTAAAACTGGTCCAACGCAAGTTAAAATTGGCAGAAGTGCAATCGCATTGGTTACGCTTAATTATCGACGGTTTTTGCTTGCTGCTGTATTTCCAGGATAAAATCTAATGGAGAATAAAGAAATAATGCGAAAATAATAAATTAACAAATAGGACCAAAATAATAAACGATTTGCTGTTCGTATTACAAAATGAATGTCTGTTGTGCGATGCTCATGAAGGAAAAACGGAGAGAAAAGAGGACTCTGGTTTGATTGTTGCTGCATTGTATGATATTTCTGTAGTACTTTACAGGTTAACTGATTAATCATCTTATTACTACCATTTAATCCCATCGATTGGAAAAGTTGGCCGAACAACTATTTTTGTTATCAAAAGAAGTAAGAAGTGCAAATTATTTTCCGTAAAGTTTCTGGTTAGTGAAGAATAAACAAATTTTGAAATATAACTTTTGGATTGGATAACCGGACAATTTAAGAGTTGAACATTAATATTTGAATCCATTTTTCTTATCCAGTATCTGGAAGGAAATCAGGATGAATTCAATTGAAGTGACTGTGGTGAAACGCAAACAACGGCAGATTGAGGATTCAATTGTAGACGTTCCCAGCTTATTTGAATGCCCAGTCTGCCTTGACTATGCATTCAGTCACATCTTCCAATGTCCTGAGGGACACATTGTGTGTTGCAATTGCAAACCGAAACTGACTACATGCCCAACATGCCGAACTCCATTAGGTTACTTATTGTATTATTTGTATTTGTATTTACTGAGTTAGTACGTGCAAATATGCAAATAATTGGGAGGTATTTTATTTCTAGGAAACATCAGAAACTTGGCGATGGAGAAAATTGCTAATGCAGTGTTCTTTCCGTGCAAACATTCATATAACGGTTGCACTGCATTCATGCTGCATAACCACATAAAAGAACACGAAAATAAATGCGAGTTCAAGCCCTACAACTGTCCATTTCCTGGAAGTATTTGCAAATGGGAAGGCAATGTGGAATACGTTTTGCAACACTTGGCGAAGCATCACGGTCCAATGTCAGTTTTGGAAGGTATGTACAGTACCAAATTCTTAACAGAAACAAATCGTGCTTTCAAAATTTTCTTAGTGAAGAAAGTAAATTGAAAATTGAAAAATATTCGAATTTGATTAGGCTGTTTGATATTTTTAGTGCTTAGAAACTGATGTTCAAATTTTAATGTCAGTTTTTAAGTAGTTTGACGATTTTAAATGTTTTTCAGGAGAAAGTATCGTATTTATGGCAACTGATATATACACAGAAGGGGCAGTCATTTGGGCTATGGTGCAATCCTGCTACGGACAAAAATTTTTATTACTACTCGAAAGGCCAGATCAAAAAGAAAACAATAAATTCTTTTCAGCGGTTCGACTTATTGGACCTCCGAAGGAAGCAGAAAAGTTTTCCTATAGGTATTTTTTAAATAGTTTGGAAAACTGTTGCCCACTAATGCAAAACAAATGCTAGTTTCTCATGACTGAATATTTTAAGAATTCAAAGACATTTTCCATAAGAAAATGACATTTCGCTTACAGTAGTCAAATCGTACTAATTAGTCTTTTAATGTTTTAGATTAGATTTGAAAAGCCAACGACGGCGATTTACTTGGGAAGCTACTCCCAAATCAATTCATGAAGAAAGTTCCTCGGCCAGAGTTAGTCGAGATGCTTTCGACTTTGATGCATCTGTTGCAAAAATGTTCGAGTCGCATGGAAGTTTGAAAATTATCGTAACCATCAGTATGGTGAATTTCAATTTGCTACATAATTGCATAATCAGAAATCTTTTGTCATCTAACCGTAATTTGTTTACATAAATATTCATAATATAGTGGGCTCAACGAAAGTGTCTTTCTGCAATAGATTTCTGAAGACTGATGATTTCCCTGATTGGCAACGTGTAAATACCATGGCAGGAAATCCATTTGGATGATCGATTTCTATTTATATATCGTTAAATACTCATATATCTTTTAAACATGTTGTTTGTCTCATTATTTAACTTGTTGTTATTGACTGAGTAGTATACATTAAATTAAACCCGAGATTATCGTCAGATGGGTTTAGTTAGCAAGTAAAATAGTAGTGTATAATGGACTTGTAACCGGTCACTATTTATATATCAGGCAGCTCACATCAAAAATCTATACAGATGTAAAATGTAATATCATAAGTCAACCATAATGAACTTGTGTTTGCAAATAAATAAAATGAATTCTATGAATGCTTAAAAACTGTAATGAATTATTTACTGTAAAATATTCTGTGTAAAACTACTACAGCAGTATAGTATGTGAAAGCTGATGCAGAATAACTTTTTAAAGTAGAAATGTTTTACACAACAACACAATATGTCACTTCACTTTATTACAATAATTGCCCCAATTCAAACAAAATTATTTTACTAATTTACTAACATTTCTATACGTATAAATAGAGTTTACAACTGTACTTTGCCAAAGGTTTTGTAGTTGATGTAAATAAATAGTAAACTTTTATCTATAGATACAAAAATGGGAAATTAACCGATCTTCATCTATAAATAGAAGGATTATACATTTAACAGCACGATACATGTAGTTCGATATTTCGCAAGGGTACTATATAGAAAAACGGGAGTGATTTAATAAAACTATAAAACTAGTTATAACAAAATACTACATTATATGTAAAGTAATAAAATAATGTGTATTCTAATCTACTCTTCAGTAACAATCTCCACAAATGGCACTAATTGTAGTAACTCGTAATAACTAAGTTAATTATCTAAGAAGTATCAATAAGAGATCTCCCGAAAGTGAAAACATACTTAAGTCTTAATCATAACAACGGAGATCATTGAAAAGCAGAATGCTTCTGGTTACTTGTCTATGACTCAAAACTCAAAACTGAGAATATTTTCAAAGAGAAACAAACTTTTGGCACAATCCACGGTGGGATCACGGATAATGTAATATTCTCTCATATAGTAACTGCATATAAATAAACTCGATTTTTATTTCTGAGAATCAGTTTCCATTCCTTTCCTCATTGGACCTCACAATATACATTTCATTTAGAAGATATTATATTGGATTATCAAATTACGGCTTCAAAAATACCCATAGTGTCTCCTAATACTCTGAAAGTGTTACTTTGGAGTGATATCTCAAAATAAGTGAGTAGTTTCGTGATTTCCCATCCATTCTCAAACCTGATTTTGATTCAAAAATCATCATATAAACTATCGTAACCACCAAATCTGGTTGGATAGACTAGAATATTAACAAATTTCTAGAAAACAAAAATGTTGTATAATATAAGTATATCACAACTTTATTATCGGTATGCATCAGTAAAGCTATCACCGAATTGGTAACTCTGGAATAAACTTCATAACCATTCAAGTCAAAATTGATCTGAAAACTGAAATCTATGTAAAGAGAAAAGGCAGTCTTCTAAATTACGCTGCTTATAGATCTGACACTGCAACTTCTGTGAACTGTTAACTCTGCGAAGAAAATTTCATTAACAATTAAACATCAATAAAATTTTAAAGAAACACCCTGTATCTTTCTTACATTGACTTTTTCGCCTCAAACCTCGATAGTGATAGTACATTAATTATCCCAATTCTACAAGTACATAACAGTGTAGAGTCAACAATTACATTTCTGAATCAATATCAATATCAATATTTTTTAAATTATCATCTGCCTTGTAATCCAAATAACACAATTTCTAAGTAAACATAAACATTTTAAAAGTAAGTATTCACATTTGTACGTAAATATTAAATATCCAGATTTCTATTCAACATCATTATTTTCTAAGGGAGCACTACCATTATTAGCCATGTAAACGTTCACATTTTAAAGAGAAAAAGTTTTTATCGACATCAAAATTTTGTAATCAATCCAAATATTCTATTCAACATCAACAGTTCTTAATCAACATCAATATTTCGTATTTAACATCAATAATTTCTAATCAACATCAATATTTCGTATTCAACATCAATAATTTCTAATCAACATCAATATTTCGTATTCAACATCAATAGTTTCTAATCAACATCAATATTTCTTAATCAACATCAATATTTCTTAATCAACATCAATAGTTCTTAATCAACATCAATATTTTCTAAACAACACCAATCTTTTCTAGTCAACGTCCATGTTTCATAAAAAGCAATACAGCAATATCTATATTTCTAATCAAATTCCGTATTTTCTAATCAATGTCTACATTTCTAATCAAATACCAACTTTGATTATCAAAATGAAAATCCATATTTTCTAGTCAATATCAAAATCAATATTGTCTAATCAAAAACGAAATCCATATTTTCTAGTTAAAGTCAAAATCAATATTTCTTAATGAAAATCCATATTTCCTAATCAACATCGAAATCCATGTTTTCTAATCAACATCAAAATCCATGTTTTCTAATCAATATCTCTAATCAACATCAAAGTCCATATTTTCTAATCAACATCGAAATCCATATTTTCTAATCAACATTGAAATCTATGTTTCTAATCAACACCAAACATATTTTCTAATCAACATAGAAATTCATGTTTCCAAATCAACATCGAACATATTTTCTAATCAACATCGAACATATTTTCTAATCAACATCGAACATATTTTCTAATCAACATCGGAATCCACATTCCTAATCAACACCAAAATCCATATTTCTGAACAACATCAAAAGCTACATTTTCTAATCAACATTAAATCCATATTTTCTAATCAACATCTCTAATTAACATCAAAATCCATATTTTTTAATCAACATCGAAATCCATATTTTCTGATCAACATCGAATTCCATAGTTTCTACTTAACATCAATATCTGTATCGCTATTCAACATCAAAATCCATATTTTCTAATCAACATCAATATCTGTATTTCTAATCAACAACAATATATGTGCTTGTAATCAGCGTCACAATTTTACAGGATGAATACTTTTTAAAGAACGTCAATATTTTATAACACGAATATATTTAACCAACACCAAAGTTTTATTTTTAATCCCGATCAATTATTCCTAATCCTAATCACCCAAATCAATACTTTCTAACCAACATATATATTTCCTAAACAGACAAATTTTCTAAGCAACATCGATATTAGGGAGTTAGCGCCATAAATTTCCAGTCGAACTTATCAAACTTATAGATTTATAGAAGGGTTAGATAAGTCTTATAAATTACGAAACAATTCTGTTTGCGTTATCTGAGACTTATAAGACTTTTAAGACTTATATGAAATATTAAAAAGTGCTATAAGTTTCGCCGATTTACTTTGCGTTGCGGCTAAACCAAATTTTCAATTCTTTGCCGTGTCAATTCTTCCTATGAAAAGCGATGACACTAACAAGTATGTTCTCAGCAGTTTTATACTACTGGTCAATTAAAACATGCCTATGACTTGTTTACACTTAGGCAATCAGCTTAGACGTCTGGTTATCAAAGGTATAATCTGTACATCTCGTCAATGCGTACAAAAAATTTACATACCAAAGGTTGAATATGTCCCGATCGATCGTTGTAAAACGAGGCGTTCTCTATAAAATTAAAAATACACTGAATACACTGCAACCAAAAGAACTGCTTAAAAAGAGTAGAATAATTTCTTAATTGTTGCTGTGTCATCATTGCATTTTGCAAAACTGTGAAAGAAGCACGACGGTGTGACGTTTGGAAACCACGAACAAAGCATAAGTTTTATAACACCGGTCTTATAGCCAAACTTAAAATCGCATTTTATAAAGCCGCTACATTTTATAAGTTTGGAAATTGATCACGTGTGTGACTTATAGTGACGTCAATACGGCGTATAACTGCGATAAAATTTATAATTTCTATAAGTTTCATAAGTTGATTTATAGCGCAAACTAAAACTCGAAAAAAATTTATAAACTTATAAAAATACCACGTGACCTCCAAACGTGACGTAGATAAGACAGATAAGTTATTTAAATCAGATAAGTCGACTTATAAGACTTATGGCGCTAACTCCCTATTACCTATTTAATTTGCAAATAAAACTATAATACTTTCCTGTCGACACAAATATTTTCTACAGAAATGGTAAACATGGACATTAAATGAGAAATCCATATTTAGCACATTGTTAAAGCAAACACCCATATCTACACTATTAAAGGAAGAAATTCATCATTTTCCACATTAGTAGAGCAAAAGTCCATATTTACCATACTATAAAATGAAAAATTATATTTAACACACTATTGGAAAAATCCATAGCATTTTCCACATTACAAAGTAAAAATGCATGTTTTCTGCATTATGAAAAATTCCTGTTGACCACATTTATGAAAGCTAAAATACATATTTTCTACATTATCAAAGGAAAAATTTCAAAAATTCATTGATCATTAACGGAAAAACCATATTTCCTACACAATATTCGTATTGATTATTAACGGAAAAGCCATATTTTCTATCCAGTATTGATATTTTCGAATTAAATATCCAAGTTGTTAATCAAAATTCAAATTTTCGAAGCAAAATCCATTCTCAAAATAGATGCCGACATTTAACAAATGTCGGGTCAGGTCTTACCATACTTACGTTATTCGGATTTTCCATCAGGATTTCAATTTCGGCTTTGGGTTTGATTGTCAGGGTACATGAGGGAATCCACCATACTTCCTTGGTATTTGAAAATGATCTGTCTATCTTCATAGTAGACCTCGATGGTTTTCAGATTTTGAAACTTCTCTTTCAATTTGCGATACAAGAATGCGACATCCTTCATGTTTAGGGAGAAAGGTCCAAAGGGGCCTTCTCTTCCAGGACCGTCACATTGTGTTGGCTTGAGAGTAACTGAATGGACATTTCCATTGCAGGATGGAGACAGCATCTGAAGAAATTTTGGAAGTTGTTTGTAGTCCTCTGAATTGTATTCGTAGCACAAAGTTTTCAAATTGGGAAACAGTTGAATCCAGAGAGGATATTTTCCAAAGAACTGTAAAGCTATTTCAAGAGGGGAGCATAGTTTCAAATGCTTCACTTTGGCCAAGATGGGTATGACTGGTAAATCTTGGTTGTGGGGCACCACCCGAATTGGAACCTCATTTAGCCCTTCTTGGGAGTTGAGGAATTCGAGGGACCACCTAATTGTGAGGCTCTGCAAAGTCATCAGTTGGCCTTGGAGAAAATTGGCGAGACAAAGGTTTCCTCCGATGTAGTGCCTTATGGGAACATCAAAGGAAAACGAGTTGAGTCGGATGCCTTTGGTTGTCAGCGCTTTCAAATACAGGCCAACACTCCCTGGTGTCCAAGATCTGACCTGCTCTCCTTCCAACTGGTCTTCATTGATGGATATGGATAGGTTCTTAATTTTTGACACGCCCTTTGGAGTCATTTGATTTTCCCAAAAGTGATGGAACATGAAGTCATTGTCAGTTATCAGTGTAGTGAACTGCTCTGAGTTTTCTATCCACTCCTTGACCAATCGGGACAAAATATTATTTTCTTCCTCATCTTGGAATTTTATAAAGCTGTAGAAAGTCAGTTCCAGTTGTTTGATGTTCTTCATTTTTATTTCCCTTGGTTCTTGCTTGTATGCGATATAGCTTTCAAAATCTTCATACTGTGGCATATATCCGCAGAACTTGTAGACTTGTTCTGTGGAAATGTCTCCTTCTCTGGCCATTGGATACATTTTGATAGCAATTCGACGTAACTGGTTTCCCAGTCTTTTCAACAACGTTAAGATAGCATTCTCTTCTCTGTACAGAATATCTATACGGTTCCAAAACACAATTCCGCTGAATGGAAGTTCAATCGAAGGGTCTGGAAAAGCGTTCAGAAAATGCTTTGCAGTTCTGTTCGGCTTTAGGTAGTCAATGGCCAAATCAGCCTCCTTCTTATAAAACCGTCGAGAGATCTCCTCCCATTTGGCGCAGACTAGACGGCATACTTTAAGTTCCTTGTTTGTAAGAGATAAGAAGATGCGCTCTAATACCTGTTTAAATTATGGCAATTATTTAAAAACCTACCAATGCACACCATTTACAGTACTTTATTTTATTTCCATTTTATTTTTAAACTTTATTTTTAAACGCAAATCATACCAAGTCATTGAATAGCACCAATTCGGTTGTGATTTCCAATTGCGTCCTTTCGACGGGTAAGTCATTTGGTACGCCTTCGTCCATCGTATTAAAACAAGGAACCTACAATTTCAAATCTTGTGTTAGCCAATTTTTATTACCTTTTCCATATTTAAATTTGGTAGTAGTGTTTCTCTTGATTTTAGCGCAAGCAATCAATACAATTTTCTCCAACTCCGTATTCGATGGGTAAATTATTATACCCGGAATTATTTACAGATTATGAGATCAATCTCACCATATTTATCAATTGCAAAAATTAAATCGTTTAATTGCAGAAATTAAAACAAAACAACTAAATAAAAACAGAAGTCAACAAAAGTCCACCCGACTGGAGAACAGCCATTGTCTCCCCATTGCATAAAAACGGTGCCAAGTGTGACCCCAATAATTACAGACCTATTAGTCTCACTTCTATTTGCTGCAAGCTATTAGAAAGTTTTATTAACACACACCTACTTGAGACCTGCACAATTTCACCTAAACAACACGGTTTTAGGCCAAGAAGATCCTGCTTCACAAACCTACTAACTTTTCTAGAATACGTAACACACAATGTGGATCAAGGTCACACGGTTGACTGCGTTTATATTGATTATGCTAAAGCTTTTGACGTCCTGACAATTAATCTGCTTGTTAAGAAAATTCAAGACCAACAGCCAAACGTATCTCCCTATGTCTTGAAGTGGATTCAGGCCTTCCTCTCTAACAGAACTTTCACTGTACGGGCAAATGGGCAACTTTCTTCCATGAAAGATGCCACATCAGGAGTACCCCAGGGGGGAGTATGCTCAGCCGTTCTGTTCGATTTGTTTATTAATGACCTACCAGACAATATGCAAAGCGAAATAGAGCTTTACGCCGACGACTCCAAAATTTTTGGATTGCGAAACGTCAACAGTGGTCAGTTAGCCATTCAAGATGACCTTGTAACCCTTGCACATTGGAACTCTGAAAACAATATGAAACTCACGTACTTAGCATTAATTCAAAACCTCACACAAGACTCGCATTAGAATACGAAGGTGAACAACTGGGGACCAGCGAGACCGAAAGAGATCTAGGAATTCTCATAAATGAAGACCTTAATTTTTCTCATCAATGCCACTCCGCTGCTCAGAAAGCTCGAATTGCTTGTATTGCAATCAAAAGAACATTCAAGTATCTTAATCTAACGTCTCTTCGTCGCTTAATTGTTACATACATAAGGCCCCACCTCGAGTTCTGCAATTCTTTGTGGTGCCCCCTCCGTAAGAAAGACGTTAAAGTTCTTGAAAGTGTACAAAAAATGGCAACGAGAATTCTTCCCGCAATCAGTCACTTAACCTACACTGAAAGGCTCCGCCAACTTAAGTTGCTTTCCCTAGAAGACAGAAGAAAGAGAGGAGACCTCATAGAAACATATAAACTTTTAAATAACTTTTATGACATCGATTGTACAAAATTTTTTCAAGTAGATTGGGAGTGCAGAAACCCGCCTAGGCTTGCGAAATCCAAATGTAACACGGCGGTACGGCAACACTTTTTTACTAATCGTGTGGTAAGCGCCTGGAACGCACTTCCCACTACCATCAAGTGTGCTAAATCTGTTAACTCGTTTAAGAATAAGATAGATAAACACTTTAACTGGTCATACCCAAAGACAGATCGCCTCAGCCTCAGTTCCGAGACGGAATAAGTGATTATAGTGTCTGTGAGTCGCAGTTAAGAGCAGTCAGCTCAAATTGGCTTGGCCAATTCTACTCACATTATTAACTATACTATACTATACTATACTATACAAAATTACCTAACCTCAAAGTGCCACAAATAGATGCAACTAATTACTCATATCTAGCCAAAATCACGGAATGTAATGAGAAACCCTAAATATCCAAGTTGTGGATATAAAAGAATGTAAAAGCGCTTTGTTACATAACAGAAGGAAATAAATTGTTTACTTAATACCTTTAAATGTTGAATTTAAATATGGATAACTTGTTCAGAAATGAAATCACAACATTACTTGATCAGGTACTGCGTTAGACACAAAATGCCACCTGAAGATAATGAGAAAATGAGTATTACGTCGATGCAATCTTTGAGTAGATGTTTGAAAGAAGCTAACAATAAACAACTTCATTAGATTAGAGATTGAAATTGAATTATATGTGCGTCAAAGCCCGAGTTCCCGGAAAAGCTTTCTTCAAGGAGACAGAATCCTCCAAATTCGGTTTCAAGATGCCCTCCTTCGTCTCGCAATTAATAATACGGTGCAGCGGTGCAGGTGGGATTCCGCTTGATGATTCTCATATCCCCCAAACTAGCAACCTTTCTACTCTAATACTGGCATTACGAAAATACATTATTATTACTGAGCAGGCATTCATTCATTTCTTTATTAATGAATTTTCGTACACAACATGAGATTATAAAAGTTCGTAACTAAAAAGAATACTAATATCCGTCTTGTGACATAATTGCAATAATTATACAATCGGCGACTTAATCCAAAATCTGATATTTTAACTAAACTTCATGTTCAGTAAGCTTAACATTTCGAGGAGCAAGATTTGAGTGTACAATCTGCACAATGTTCAAAGTAGTGTTGTTTGAGAATTTGGATTTCATGCAGTTTAATGGAAAGTATTTTAATATGCACGTGTGTACCGTATCTCATGTGAATTAGGATTAGGATGCGTGGGCTTCTTTATTAAAAAGTATCAGAACTCAACTGTTTTCAAGATATTCACTTATAGCCCTTTAATTTTATGTCGTCAATAATTTTTAAAATCAATGAATTAATCCAGGTCAGGTAGAGTAGAAAACTACAATCAAATAATTGAATAATATAATCAAACTCTTCACATTTGCAATAACAAAAGTGGTAGATTTTAACTCATTCAGTGTTTAAACTGCAAGTTTAATATACATTACAATTCTATACTTTTGTGTACTTTTTAAACTTACCTTTAAATCTCAGATAAATCTTTTTTTTCAATTTTATATTTTATTGCTTATGCTTGCTATTACAACTCTGAAAATATAATTCTAAAGCTCCATCCAATGATTGCTTCCTATTTTAGTAATATGCACATTTCATCGATTGACGAATAATAAAATCATAATATTTAATACGACACGGCAATTTAAGATACCACTTCACAAATATATTTTTGAAGTAAGTCACTAAAATACTTTAGATAGAAATAATAACTCGTTTAATTTTTATTAATTTCTCAAGTCACCTTACAGATTTGGAGATTCACTATAATTGAGAAAGATTTAAATTGTAATAGTATTATCATTAATATGAATTTGATTTACAACCGAAATTCGGTACGAAATTCTTACGGCTGCATAACTAACACATATAAGATAATTAATTGTAAATGGATAAATCAATTTAAAGCTAAGAGGTTACCAAGCGAAAATCATACTAATTAGAAAGCCATAAAAGGGAGAATTCTTCTCAAAAAGTATGAGGAGATTGCGGCACCAAATGGATTCAGTAATAAAAAAGTGCCTTAATATTCCTTCATTAAATAATAAGTATAAATGTACATTTAAGACACTATTTCAGCAAAACACAAACTGGAGCCAACTACAGTTTTGTTAGGTTTTTTAAAAAGTTATTTGTTTCAAAGTGGCGGCAAAGGAGACCCGAATTCCCATTCTGGCCAAGCCTCTTCCTTCATCCTGATAACGAAATTGATGAGATTCGGATGATTGCGCACTTCATCCCGAAACTCTGAATTCGGAGAATTCCACAGAATCTGTGTGAGAAGGACAAAGGCAGTGCAATCAATTTCTGCAGGTTGAGCTCCATTGAAGTACTTATCAGTTCCAAGTATCCGCGAAAGTTCTGTGACGTCGTCGATGACAAATTTGTTGACACTGCGAATTGTCATGTTTCCATAAGTTTCTTGGCAAACCGTTTCCCCCACCTTCGCTTTTACCGCAGCCGCCACTCTGGCAGTCCACTCTGGAACAATCCCCACAGATTTGCCATTGCCATGCACCCATTGCCACAGGAGAAGTGCCCAGATGATCTTATTGGAAAATATCTTCCAAAGGTAGATCATTCTGGCGCTAATCCTGAATGAATTCTTTGGTTGGGATTTCGTGTCAATGTCGAACAAGTGCATGAGTATTTCGCTGCAAAATTCCGGATTAGAAATGACGTGTCCTCCAATTTTCATGACTGGAAGCTCATCTTCATCAGTGTCAACGACTTCGCGCTTGTATTCAATTCCAAAAATGCGGAGGAAGGTCATTATTTGGAGCTGAAATATTTCCAGGGATGGAAAAAATATATCCCCTCGTGGAAAGTAGATAACTATATGTTTCCTTGCTCGGACGTCCTTTTGGCTTTTAAGAACGTGTACATAGGCAGCTGCCAAATCCTTTGCATTCGAACCTGATGGAATTCCAAACATCACCTTAGGAAGGATAATTCGTGGAAGGTCACAGAATGTTCCTAACTCCGGTATCGATTCGTTCATCGTAGAGTGATTTCTGCAAAAATCCGAAAACGATTACTCATAATTGACATAAAATTACTGATAAAAATGAATTACTGATGTATCTTACATCAAGATGTCTCGAACATTTTTCAAAACTTCATTCGCATAGGAAAGTTCCCCTTCTCTGGTAATGTTCGACTCCCGAACGTTCACAGCCTGAATAAGATCTGCACAAACAGCTTTAGCCCTTTCTGCAGCTTTCGTTTGCTTCTCCAGAATGGCTTTGCTCTCTTCATATTTTCGTTTCAATTTCTCGAATTCACTCCATTTAAACTTTCTGAAGAAATTTCATCACAAAATTAGTAAATCCAAACAGTGCATTACACAAAATTTCACTACAACTTCCTAAGTTGACATATTTATTTTAGCATCTACCAATATTAATTGAATAAAAAATTAATTACTACCTTCTCAGACGATCCTGTTCCAACTGTAGATTCTTGATTTGGGTGTTGAGGTCACTCAACTCCTTTTCCTTTTCAGGAATCTTTTCCAGACGCTCGGACGACTTTTTCTTGAAGATGTGTAGATCATTTGCTGCAGCTTGTAGTTCCAGATCGGCATCAGTCACCTTCTGCTGGTGACAGTTGACTTGATTGAGCAGAGCGCTGTAATCCAGAGAATTTTCGTCCTGTTGCGGGTACAACCGTATGATATCATTACCACCACGATAGCAAATGGGACAGATCAATGGTATACTGTTGCACATTACAATAAAAAAAGAGGGCTCAAATTCAGAACAAAAGATGACTACAAGCGAATAAAAAGATTCCAAAAATAAATATGAATAATTAGCTAGTTGATTCAAAAGAGCAAACCTGGCATCGTCTGTCTGCAATTCGCTGATTAAACATTCTCTGTGGAACATATGTCCGCAGCGAATTGTTACCATTTGATAATCTTGTTGGGTCTTTCCAGGAGCAATTTCCGTAGGTTCAGCCAGTAAGTCCCTACAAATACCACAAACGTAACTGCTCATCTTGTCACTTTATTGAGCAATATAAGTATTTTCTTTAATTGGAAACACGTGTGTTCCTTCCACCACCAAGTCCAGGAGAAGAATGATCAGTGAAACCAACTTTTCTAATGTTGTCGAAGGAGCAGGAAGGCAAGATACACTTTAATTGTTGTCTTGTTTTCTATGAACTTGCAATTGGATGCTTCTTACACAATGTATTACGTATGCCTGGTCTGCGTACTAACGCACTAATATTAGGCGGTCAGTATAAAACTTATAATTATAGGTACGATGGCATACTACAGGGTTACCATGTTCTTTTGGTATGCTACTGATTTGTTTTTTTACGAAAACATAAAATAACAGTAATAAAATATGTATACTTGGGAACTGTACGTTTATTAATTATCTCCAGGAAACATTTTGAATTTCCTTTTTTACGTTGTGAGACCAAAGGGCATTTAGCTCCATGACGAATGTAATCAATAGCTATGGAAATCTGAATTAAATACTATTTGGAAAAACTGAAATCTTGGGTTAAAACATTTTCGGTAAAAAAAATTCCTTGGAGAGTTATTTCGGGAACAATATTTCGATTAATAAGGTAAATAAATGTATAATTTATTAGAAGATAAAATTGTCTCAGCTCAGTTCCAAGAGTGCTGATAGGATTGTACCATGCACCACCAAGTATCCCCATTCCCAGTGTACACAAAAAAGGAAGGAATTAAAGATGGGAGATGGGACTGCCTAGTGGTAATTGGTACGCTTTGGTACGTATTCAAATAATATGTGAAATTTGTATTAGTGGAGTCCAAGTTCCAAGCATGCAAATATAATCGTACCACGCACCAGGGCAAACATCGGAAAGAAAATGCCTACGGAGTTGGTCAGTGTCAGGAATAATATTTCTTTAACAAGGAGACCTAATGGACTTTTGTACCCGTCTTTGTTCCCAATTGTATAAAAGGGGATGAATTTTTGATCTAGCTAATCATTCTGCGCTTGGACTGCGTGTTGTTCGAAGCTCAAACAATTCTCCGAAAGTTTCCCTGCTCCTTGTTCTAAGTTGACAACAAGATTTAAACATGAGTAGCTTTATTTGCCCAGTTTGTGAAAATCTGTTGACGGAGCCAATGGACATTTACCCTGGAAAGAGGTACGAGGACTACCATCCTTTGGCTACTCAATGCGGACACATCTTCCACAAAGTATGCTTATTCCACAGTCTGAGGCTTCAAAAACCTGGGTAAGTTAAACACACAATTTATTATTATTTTCTGAATTTAGTCTTGACTTTGTGACATGATTGATTTTGTTTGAGCACTTTATCTCTTAATTTATTCGTGTTTTTTATTTTTTATTTATTATTTATTTGTGGTTTTTATTTATAACAGTTTTCCAAAGGCATGTCCAACATGTAAGACATTTCTCCGAAAGAAAAGCGTGGTGCACCTACTCCCCGAAAGCGACGAGAACTTCCAGGCCTACTCCAGTCTGCTGGAGACGGTCAACCAAGGTACGCTGGATATGACTGTCCTCTGTCAGGAAATGGAATTTATCATCAAGGATCTACACATTTCAATGCGTATTTCGTCACAGAAGAGAAAGGCGGCTGCCAAACAAGCCAAGCAATTGCGAAATCTCCAAAGGCAAGTCGACAGTCTCGAGAAGGAAAACGAACTCCTAGCAGTCGAAAGGTGATCATATTACTTTTTTATTTTAAGCATTTGAATGTTTCATAGGAATATTGTAGCTTATTACTAATGCCGAAGTACAATACAATGGACTATCTAATTTTATGTTTGTTATTACTACAGGAATGTCCTCAGGGAAGATTTTGAGAAATTTTGCAAAAGTTGGGAAATCAATTTTTGGATTCTGGAAGGGCAGGTCAAGAGTGATGAGACTACTGTAGACGTTTTCAAGAGTATCGTTCAAGTTGTGAACAATCTGGAGTGCAACAAGGAAGAATTCGAAAGAGAAGCCTTCAAACGACGGTTTACTAATGTAGATGAAGTAATCAACAAAATTGGGGAGATACTAATGTAAGAAAACACTACTTAAAACTCTTTTTATTCCAATTTGATATCACAGCAATTACTGTAGGATATTTTATTAATTAATGTTCGCAGAAATGATCCTTGTGGAGATGCAGAAACAACATCAGAGCTGAAAAACGTATTTATGCAGGACCTTCCGAAGATCATCATTCCACAGGCCATGTTTGGAATGCCAACCGACTTCAGGGGAAGAAAACTAGCAACTGAGTGTGCAGAACTGGTTCAGGACCATTGGGACATTCGGAGACGAAGAGGAGTAACTGTCTACTTCCCCCGGGGCAGCACCTTCTTCCCATCTCTGGAAATATTTCAGTTGCAAATGATGACTTTCCTCCGCGCATTTCGCATTTCGTATGTCCGACAAATCATAGACCCTAATGACGATAATCTGCCTGTCGTCAAAATTGCAGATCAGATTATTTACGCGCCGGAAGCTTGCTGTGAGGCATTTATTAAACTTTTCATTTTTAAAAAGAAAAAGTCGCCAAAAATGAGTTTTATCAAAGTTAACATTAGAATGCAGAATCTTTGGGACATTCTTGCAACCAAGGTTTGTCCTGGAATGCTTTTGTGGCAATGGTCTCACGACAATGGACATTTCAAGGGGACGGTCCCAAAGAGGAATGCAAGGGTGGCGGAAGCAATAAAATCCAAAGTCCAAGCTATGGCTGCACAAATGTTTCAAGGGAATCTGACTCTTGACGAAGTAAGCACTATTGTCGTTGACTCAATTAGAGTTTTGTCAGAGCAACTTGGCAGTCGCAATTACTTTAATGGAGATTTTGTTGACGAAATTGACTGCACTGCTTTTGTTCTTTTCGCGCAAATATTATGGAATTCTCCCAAATCAGCTTTTCAAAAGGAATTGCTCAACGATTCTAATCTTAGAAATTTCGTACTCAGAATGCAGTCAAAGATTTGGCCTGATTGGCAAGTCGGAGCACCTTTTCCAAAAAATTTTGCCTAATATTACAATGTATCTTTTGCAAACCCATAATTGTTCATTTGTAAATTACTGTTAGAAATATTCTAATTATCAATCCTAATGAATTTTGAAAGGTATTTGTTTCTATTAATTTATGCTCACAACATAAAATTCCTCTACTGCAGTTATTGTTATTGTATTGAGTCTGGCAGTATCCATGAATTAGATCCGCAGCATATGCAAATCAATTTAATAATTTTACAATGAATTATGATACGCAGCCTTTGTAATAATTCTCCAAAACAGAATGACTATATCCTACAATTTGTAGTGGAATGGTAAAAGTCAACTGTCTTCATGTAAATAATTCATTGATTTTAATAAAGTGAAATGTATTAATTGTAATAACTTCAATTATTGTTAATATTCATACATTTTCTGAAACACATAGTGCACTAAATCTCTGAGAAGCGCAAACGGAGCATCACTATCATTATAAAAAGATAAAACGGTTAGACATGATAATACAGCATCAACACATTTCCAGCAGCCTCTCTTCTTTTTCATTTCTCAGCTCATGAAATGAAATTTAACTTCCTAAATTTCACTCTGCTATATAGTAATCCTGTATCAATTGATCTAAGGTGTGATCATAACATTATGCATTAATCTAATAAGAACTTGACATGGCCAGCATTGTCTTTCATCTATAAAAAATATGCAAATAAAATAGATTCCCATGCATAATTAGTTTTTCTTCGACATTCTTTTTAGTATGCAATGAGCGTAATATTCTGCTTTACTTCATATCGAAAATATTATTAGTTTACTGAGGGTCGAATTTCATAACCACAAAGAATTGAATGCGATAATGATGTCTTAATAAGTTGGTTTATTGCGATTTTGCTCTAACAGTAAACAAACTTTACCTAGGAATGAATATCAATGAAAAAAGTTTCAATTCGTATTTTTATTAAGTTGTATGGTAAACATTGAGTTTTTAGGAATTATTGTTATATACAAGGAACCATAATACCACTGACCATTGCTACATACATTGACAAGCATCCCGCTGAAATTCACAATTATTATTACTTATAATTATTTGTGTATGCTTCAAGACTAATATCAACAACTGCTGTGTGCCGAGTTCATTGTGAAATACTGGAATCGACTAGATAATTGGAATGGACAGATAATTGGTGTGTAATTAGATAAATTGCTTAGGCAAAGCGGCTCCGAATCGCCAATCAGGCCAAAACCTATCTTTCATCCTGTGGACGAAATTGATGAGATTTTCATGTTTGCTCAATTCTTCTTGGAAATCTGACCTGGGTGAGTTCCACATGATTTGCGACAAAAGGACAAATCCAGTGCAGTCAATTTCTTCAGGGTAATTTCCATTGAAGTACTTGCGATCTCCAAGTTCCCTTGACAGCGTTTTGATGTCCTCGACGACAATCCCGCTTACCGTGTCTACAGTCACGCTGCCATAAGTCTCATGGAAAGCCGTTTGCATCACTTTCGATTTCACCGCAGCCGCTACCCTCGCAGTCCACTCCGGAACAATTTCCATTGCGATTCCATTGTCATACTCCCATTGCCACAGAAAAACTCCCCAGATCACCCTCGTTGCAAATATGCTCCACAAGTTGATCATTCTTGTGTCAATTTCGAATGGATTTGTTGAACGAGACTTCTTTTCTATAGCGAACAGGCTCGTGAGTACATCTCCGCACACTTCCGGCTCATAAATAAT
This sequence comes from Yoshiicerus persimilis, assembly GCA_020352615.2. Classification (NCBI taxonomy): domain Eukaryota; kingdom Metazoa; phylum Arthropoda; class Collembola; order Entomobryomorpha; family Tomoceridae; genus Yoshiicerus; species Yoshiicerus persimilis. The sequence goes on along the minus strand of CM060170.1, from coordinate 42,604,223 downwards.
TGTTTCAGCGATTTTCATTATCGGGAGTGTTTTCTCTTGAGTATCAACCACTTCCCGTCTGTACGGAATACGACAAATGCGGAGGAAGGTCATCATTTGCAATTGGAATAATTCCAGAGATGGAAAAAAGGTAGCACCTCGAGGGAAGTAGATAATTATTTCGCATCGTTGGTGAACATCCCTTTGAACTTGAATAACTTGCACATAGGAAGTTGCCATATTTTTAGATTCAACGCCCGACAGAATTCCAAACATGATCTTTGGAATGATAATCCTGGGAAGGTCATCTTGACCAAAATCGGCTTCTAGCTCCGGTTTAGTTTCCTTGTCTTCAAAAGCATGGCTTCTATGTACAAAAATGCAAAACATTTATTCAAAATGGGTATAAAATAGAATTGTAAAAATAAATAGTAATTTCTCACAGAAACTTCTCTCCAAGTTTGCCAATTGCGCTACTATCATTGGAAAATTTCAGATCCGCATTTTCCTCTTCCTTATTTCCTTCAGTGTACACCTTAAGCGCTTTCACAGTTTTAATGAGAGATTTACCAACACCGACAGCTTGCTGTGCAGCTAGAGTTTGCATCTCGAGAATGGACTTGTATTTGTTGTACTTCCGCTTTATTTTTCCGAATTCATTCCATTTGGACTTCCTAGAGAGCATAAAATTTGAAATTCTACTCACAATTACCTTTCAAGGACACTGTTTATATAAAGGGCATTAATTATTACAAGAATGAAGAAACAGTCACCTCTCAGCTTCCCGAGAGTCCTTTTCCTTCTGCAAATTCTGGATTTGCACCTGAAGGTCATACAATTGCTTGGACTGCTGAGCAATCCGCCTTTGTCTCATAAAGGACAGTTCCATTATTACATACAGGTGGAAATTGGTCTCTTTCAGGTTTTTAGTGGCTTCATCTACTTCCGGAGTGCTTTGGTTAATTGCATTGGCCAGAGTAGAATAGTCAATGAAAGCCTCGCCACCCTTGGGGAACATCCTCACGATGTCGCCTTCCTTCAAATTAATATTACAAACAGGACAGGTGCGCTGTACCCTGCAGCAAAGAGAAACAAGGAATTGAGAGGATTCAAAACGCGATTAACGAATCAAACAGTCTCTGTATTAATTAAAAGACAGGAAATTGAATAATATTACAAAGCAGTACTTACTCAATCACTTTTTGAGAGCCCAGCCAATAGATTAAGCATTGCTTGTGGAACATGTGTCCACAGAAAGTTGCCACAATGTGATAATCTTCTAAATTCTTCCCAGGAGAGATAGTCACTGGCGCAGTCAACAATTCCCGACAAAGGGGACAAACGTAACTCATCTTGCCACTTTTGTTGTCTGACGAAAACAGTGAAAAGATGTAACAGGAACCAGTGCAGAAGAGTTCGCTCAGAGAAATCTTCAAGCTCCTTCCACCACAAAATGCAACTGAAGAATAAATTGGCCATTCAACAGTCAACTCTCTTTTATGAAACTGTACAGGCAGGAGGTGGTCCTCGATAAATTTGGGTTGGTCCACTTCAGCATCTTGCTCTGCTAAAATTTTGCAAAATATTAGCGTTGGCAGACACCTGCGTGCTAGCAATTGGCTATGCTGTTATCTTTAAGACGCTTGCACTCTTCGGTTGGAACACGGAACATGGTTTTTCGTTTACCGCTGTACTTTCGATACTGTGATCGTTTCAAAGTAGTGCATTTATTACAGGGCTTACTAGGCAATGTGTATGTATGCGATCTAAGATCCTTAGATATGATTTGTAATCTACCATAATATAATGTTGCATAGGATAAATTTGATGTTCTACAGGATTGTTAAGTTATTGTAGAATATCAATGACCAATCAATATTTGAATCAGTTCTGAAACATCATTATTATGTTTTAATGTCAATGTGGAATTGGTAAAACATAAGTAGTTGTCTCAAGCATTGCGGATATAGCGTAGAATAATTGTAATTGCATTTAAATTATTTGTTGGTTCCAATTTATTTTGCATTTGATGTTGTTCCATTTTGTGCTTTAAGACCCAGGTCGTATTAAAAATTAAGATCTGACTAGTTTTCATATATTTGTCTATCTTCAAGCAGTAAATTAGTTTTGCACTATATTTTTAAAATTCAGATATAATTTTAATTTAGAAAGAATGCAATGCCCATATCAATACATCCAAAATCGCTTCTATAACAATTATCTTGATTTAGGACAAATCACTTTGTATGGCTGGTATATTTGGACACCCTGTAACAAATACATCGGCAATATACTGAGTATAGGAAAAAGAAACTTTTTGTTTCATTTTAAACTCCATGTTTTCTTCTTCTTTATTCCGTAATGAAAGCTACTTTACTTAAACGCTAGCTTTCTGTCTGTCTGTTAATAGGTTGGTGAAACGGGTATTTAACTAAAGAACGCACTGAAATTTTTTGTGAATCTTTCAGTGAGTCTTCATGGGACTACATATATGTTTTCTTTCAAAAATGGACTTTTCTGATCTATAACTCAGACTAAAAAATAAAATGCTTCAAAACTTAAGAGAAATGTATTAATAATTACTTGTGTCAAAAGCTTGTAATGTTTTCCGCGTTTTGCTTTCGCTATTGTATTATATGACTTTTGATGGTTTATTATGTCAGAACGGACCGCGGTAGCTCATACTGTCTTGAAACTGGGGACTCCGATGAATACCACAGGGCGGATACACGGTGTACCGATTAATCTTAAAAATGAAAGGCTCATAAAATTTTTAAAAAATTTAGAAAAAAAGAATGCGGAGAAAGGCATTATTCCACACTTACATTTTTAAGCTATTTCCTACAGCATTGGGAAATGAAATATTATGAAGACTGACAACTTACTGAGATTCAATGCACCTACATACAAAATGAGGAGTACTTATCATGATCATGTAATTTGTTAGAAGCCCTGCACTGTATTATAGATTCTTCTGTTTTCAACTCTTTTTCTGTCATAAGTGAATACCTGTCCAAACTTTGGTTTCTTACTTCCGGGTGGTTAAGGGGGATAGAAGAAGAAACCAGCAATTGCGGTAGTCCCTGATAATTAAGCACTTGACAAACATATTATATAGGCCAGATACAGATGCCAATGGATTGACGTCAATGAAACTGACGTCAAAGACTGAGTTTTAGTGACATTTCGCCCTAATTGTTATTATGAAATAATGCATTCACTTTTATGTAAGGGCTAGTCAAACTAATTCACCAAATACTATTGGTTACTTTGTAGAAACAAATACCTATCTCACTTGTGAATCCTGATCTCCCAGACAGAATAATGATGTATTTTGATTTACATAACTTGACAACTTACTATCATGTGCTTATCTAAGAAGGTACCCGAATTTGTTTTGTAATATGTCGGTTGACGTAAAACAGAGGAACACGGCCCTGTCTTTTGGTGTTTTGTACCAGGTCAATCTTACTGTGATAAATGTATGCATATGGCGAAATGAGAGAAAATCCAATATCTGGAGTGGAAACGAAAGAACATTTTAACTGTGTATAGATACTAACCGCCGTCTACGAAAAAGTGAAAAATGTGGAAGTGGTATAGAAGTTGGATTTCGGAATGTCAATTTCACAATAGGAGCACATACATACGCAATATACGCATGAATACATTGCATTAGAGTTTTAAGTTGTCAGAAGATGAGTGAGGAAGAAAGATTTTTGTCCCTATACCTTTCTGTTCATATGATGCTACCTAAATTCATTTAATGGTTTTCGGAAGATGTTTTGTAATGCGTTACCAATTATTTTTAATTAGGTGATATGATGATTTACATTTGTCTCTCGAATAGTAATTGGTGAACGTTTGAGATTTTCTGTTCTTGAGCTATACATACAATAATGTACGGTACACGTAGAATATCCTTTAAAGCAATGAGAGTGGGGATTGGAGATAGTGAGGAATGAGGAAACCAAAAGAGAATGAAGTATTGAATTGCAGTCTTTACATTTCCACGCCATCTTAAATTATGTTTATTCATAATATTTCAAGTCTGCTGCAGGAAGGAAGGATATTTGGAATACAGATGAGTCTGGATCATCTCTTGGGACGCACGTCCCAACTCTCTTTGCTTTATTAAGAATAATATTATATTTTTCTCCTCGGGTTCTATGCGACTGAGAATTGGAATCACTATTGACGAAAATGTGGAATACAAAACCAATGAAACGAATAAACGAACTGCAAAACGAATGTGATAAACATTTTAGAATGAATTGCTTGAGAATAATATCATTGAAAGGTAATCAAAGCACCCGAGTATTTTGAGGGAAATGATTAGAACCTTCCATGGCCAGTACTACGTAGGTATTTATGAAAATAGAGGGAATTGATTCTGATTTCCTCTTTTAATATAAATGCTCATTTACATGTCTGATATCGGTATAAATAGAAACAGAAATAGAAGGGAAATGCCAATCACTAAGAAACAACAATACCCTACAAAAGTATTTCGTATCAGATATCTGTTATCAATATTGCTACCATATAGAAAATAAGTATAGAAAATTTTCGTGGCTATGATAGATAACACACAAACGTTTGCATGCCTAGTTTATTAGGTCTGATAATTTTGTTATCTGTTCGCCCAAGACAGATTCCAGTACACCTAAACCAGCAGGGAGAAAAATCAGCACAGCATTTTGAATAGTCATATCAGATTTTATGGTAAGATTTAGCTTCATACACAAACGTTGAATGTTAACCAAGCAGCAATAAACTTGTACACCGCAATGAATTTCTAGAAACTTCACTAGTAGCGTTTAAAGTGTGGTGACTGAAGGCAAACTTTTTGTGTGCTGGGATCAACTATTCTAAAAGATAGGCAATTAAATTTTCCCGTTTGTTAAATATAATCGTAGTAGTAGTGCTGAAAGCTTAAAAGGTGAGAACTGAGCAAAGTTGCTTCGGTATCAAACAAAGTTAAGGTAAGTGGGTTTATGATTACTACTTGTAGCAATTACATCTTGTTAAATGACACATTTTATTAATTGGTCAAAGTACTGCATTTCAAAGCCAGCCATTACTAAAATGCGTTGTAATTTTGCAAAGCTCATTGAACATACTTAATAGTAAAAATAGTTTTGACTGGTTGTTTTCAGAAGCACATTTTAACTGCATGTAACAATATTTTAGAAAGGTAATGGGGACTTCACCGAGAAAAGCACTCCTGAAAATAGACGACGTTGCTTACAACAGGGTCTTCGGAGTATTGTATGTGTTGCCCGAGAAGTTGGCATGGACTCATGGTGGAAAAGAGCTATTATCATTAAAGTATTCCGAAGTGAATAAGATAAATGTGTCACCAGAAGGAACCTTGAAAGTTTATTTACAAATTATCAACGATGACTCATCTGAGTATACTCTGGAATTCTTTAATCAAAAAGGTGCTGCATTTCAAGTGAAAGACAGGGATAAAGTTGCAGACATGGTAGTAAAATTTTTCATTGAAATCAATAACAGAAGGAAGTTGGATGAAGAGGCAAAAACCGATCAACTCCTTTTGGATCAAAATCCGCACTTGCACACATTATACAAGGTAATTATGATATTGTATTTCCACTTAATTGTATGAACACGTATTTTAATTTACATTTTAATTCGACATACAGCATTCTATTTTGTTCTTGTAGGATCTAGTACTAAGTAAGGTAGTTCCAAGAAATGAATTCTGGGCTCATTACGGAAAACACCACATAACCAATCCAGTGGAATTAAACAATGTGCAGACAACTGGAGTTTCGTCCGGATTTCTGGTGGGCATCATTAATTCCTTACTTTGATTACAAAACATAATATAAATTAATTTCTTGTTTGTTGCCCAACAAATAGTCTGATATTAAACCGGTGAGGGAAGCAGATGGAGTGAAATACTGTACCACAACTACTGATGATATTGCGGCCATTGATAAGGTGCATCCTGCCGTAAAAGTAAAGCACACCGAAAGTGTTCCAGGTAGAATGTCGGATGAGCGACTTGAAGACAGAGAAATAAAGAAAATGACGGAGAGTATCGTCCCTTTGGTTGAAAGTGAAGAGGAATTGTCTCCTCCAACCAAAAGTAGTGACAATATCGGTGGAAAAATAAGGTTTCAATACAATTTAATTCCAGTTGTTTTAAATATAAATAATTGCGAGCAGAATAATTAAAAAAATCCTTTGCATGTGTATCAAAAATCGCAGGTACACTATGGCACTAAAATGGTCGACTACTAATATTTCCATCGAAGTATGTTTCCATTTCTTATTTTACGTTTTTCCTTTGCAGAACATGCATGCATTATTCCATTTCGAAAAAATAAAATAAACTTTTTATGTAATTCTGTAGTTACAAATGGACGACTGTGAAGATCTTGGAGATGGTGAAGTAAAGAAAAGACGTACTGTGGTTGAATTAAATCTTTTGAGAGGAAATGTAAATGGTGTTATTGTTATACCTGACCAAAATACGGAAATCGTCAAACCGGAGGAGGTGGCTAAGACGACTCAAGCAATGCAAATGCACGACTGTCTGAATGACTGGTACGGTAGTGCACATCGATTTGTGGATAATAGTATTCCCGGGATTATTTCAAAGGAATTGACAACCGAAGGAAATATTATTGCCAACACCATCGAAGGTATAATAATGAAAATAGTTCAATTTTTGTTTAGACAAACGGAGCATACAGACAATTAGGGATTTCGTTATTCTAACTTAATGGAATGTTTATTGCAGAAAAGCTAACACCTGAAGAAGTGGAATTGCAAGAAGCATACTTTGCTTTGACAGAGTTACTTCGAATTTTTTACTCAACATTTTCAACAACATCTCTTCCCATCAATATCAACGAAGAAGAAGTTACTGCAGCGTACATGTCTATTCAAAAATTTGAAGTTAAGGAAGCAAATCGTCTGGATGCAAAGCATTCACTCATGACCTTTGAGGGCAAACCTCTTGACCATTTAAAAGCTCTTCTTTGTGCTGCTAAGGAACGCTATGAATTAAATCGTTCTACAACTGACAATAGTAAGCAAGAGTAGTATTGTATTTTGGGTCTTGTGGTTTACTAAACGTAATGTGTTTATTTAAGTACACTTACAACTTGGTTACCGTATTTACCGAATTATGACCCCAGGGGCCTTATTGTTTCATCATGATTTTTTCCCATGCAAAGCTCGTATTAAGAACCCATAGGGGGTGTTATTTCGATAGGGGGTGTTATTGTTTCAACGTAGTTTTTAATCAGTCAAAATGAGTTACACAAAACAAAAATACTCTGTGTGTTACCCAAAATGCATAAAATAAACAATAAACGATTCATATTTTTCTATAATACTTAACAAAGAAAAAGTATTTACTGTCTTCAACAAGTTCTTTTAGCTCCTCCCGTTGCCGTTTCCATTCTCTAACACATTTTCCGTCAATGTTGTACCTTTGACTTGCATTACGAATAGAAAATATTTCGCTGTACTCTATTATTTCTAATTTCGATTTTGCGGAGTAAGACAACAGTATTTTCGGAGTTCGCCATTCTGGTGCTTCTTCTTCCGACATTATCTCAGGACTAAATGTGTATGAACACAGTCCTTCCATCGTAGCCGTAATGTTAATTATGGCTACGGCTATCATACTTAGGTCATTTGAATACTTTACTTTTGCATTATCTCTACTCTGAGATAATCGAGCAAATAGGCTGAAAGGCATTTGTAAAGGCAGTATTCACATCCATGTATATGTTTGGGGAGGGGGTCCTATTTCGATCAGGGGGCCTTATTGTTTGGTGAGCATTTTTGATCAAGTTTAGCCGAAATAGGGCCCCATAGGGGGCTCTTAATACGAGAGGGGGTGGTAATACGGTAAATACGGTAATTTGATGTCTATTTTCAATTTGTATGAATGTGATGCTAAAATTTTACGGTCCGCCGGTTTTCTTTCAAATTATCAGCACTCTGACAGTGTTTTGAAGAGTTTGTTGCGTATGAGGAAATGAATTATAATATTTGTTATATTGTAATATTTAAGTTACTATCATTTCTTACATTCTTTACTACTTCCTAGATTGAATGAACGATTTGTAATGAATTTATATTCTTGTACAGTGTTCTGAATACACTTAACTCTAATTAGTAAATTAAGATGCAGATGTACTTGTTTAATAGATGCTGTTAATTAGATATATCTATGGTTAATTGCTTGTGAATTGAGTCGACTGGGAATGAAAGATGTGCTTCATACTTCTACCATTAATTTTTGGTAGCCAGAGAGGAGACATTTAAAAGTGCATAGGAAAGTAAAGAGGCTGGATGACAATGCCCAAGGCTGTGTATATCAGAGAAATGAGATTACGTCAAGTTAAGAGGATAATGCACCTTGTACGAGATACGAAGTAGTATTAGTAAATACATAAAGCAAATATTGCTCGAAGGAGAAAGATAGATAAATTGTACTTAATCATTTGTGCATACGAGGATAACGTAGTTTACAGGCAATCTGCATGCATGTCTCCTTCTAAATAAGGGATGGTTTGGTTAGGTAGGTTAATTATGAGTTTTTTGCTGTCTGATGCAAGATGCAACGTAGAAGTACTTGATTAGAATCTTGTGCATCAACCCACTCACGCCTTATTAGTCAGCACAAGAAATTTAATTTTTGAATAATTATCCTGTTGAATTACAGTGCATAATTTGAAAAATTGCATGGGTGGATTGATTTGACTTAGCCTATAGTCTAACCTTCAGCAAATGTACTCTTAACTCAACCTGGATGTGACAGACAAGAACAGAGCCAGAAAACAAGATTGTTAGAAAGACAGTGGATCCTAGATAAACAGAATGATCTCTATCTCTGATGTGATTTCTACATTCTTATTGCGAGTAAAGGTGAGTGAAAGTACACTAACACTTGCTCCATCCATTATATATAATCTTCTACTTCAACAACTTTTCATCCACTAATACCTATTCCCATGTAAATTAATAATTACTCAGCTCCAGGCTTTTATTTCAAGTAGCACAACCTATACTACTCTTTCTTTCTCATAAATAACTGCATAAAAACTAGACTCTTCTTGTGCGCAGTCCACTATCATTTACCTTAGTCCAATTCCACACCTCCCTACTCACACAACTTTTCCATCTTCTCCACTTACAGTTACAAAATTTTATTCTTCCACCTGTCAGCATTCAAACAAACGAAAAATTGTTTTTCTTACCCACCAATAGAAGTCACCTAATTATTATGTCCCATGCCAAAATACAAGGAATACCCCTAAACAATTAATATATCTTATTGTTACTCATTAGTACTTTATCTATCCAGTAATGAATTACATATCTAGTACATCTTAATACCTTCTTGTATTACACGGTGATAATGGTTCTATATATGGAAAATCTGCATTTGATTATCATGAATTTTTCAATTTTTCCAATATGTAATATTAACAATATCATTTAATGCGATATGTGTCATTAAAGTTGCATTATAAATGTACCAAGTAAATATGGTTGATTGAATACTTTCTTACACCATATAAATGTAAATATGAGATGACAAGGACAATGAGACATAAGTTATTGTGGGTTTTCACTGCTTGTATTTAATCCACTAATTACTAGAGTCGACCTCTTAGTGAGATTCTAGAATGTGTGAAAGAAAAGGCAAAAAATGAGAAAAGTGTTTCAGTATTGACATACATGATGTACCCAATAATAAATATGAAAACAATTTATAACTGTTTTTACAATAAATGACATTCTCATTACACTATAGTATTCATCCCATTTATGCATATTTTGGAACTACTACACAGTCAAGGGTATACAAGATGAACTATTAGTTAATTTAAGAAAACATGTCTTAATGTGTCTTAAAATCATAGGATAGAAATATGTCAAGCATGTTAACATGTCATACATTTCGTATAGGATTTACCTAATTACGAATGAATAAGCATTTTACTTCAATTAAAAAGATAACAAGGTGACGTTAGTTTTGTGCGATACAATTCATAAGCGCAAGCGGTAGAATACGGTAAAGAAGAGTTTCTGTTGAAAAATTGTCTAGGTTCATGCCGTGGTCGTAGATTGTGGAAGAAAAATAATGCCGTTGCCTCAAAATGTCCAGAGCTGAACTATTAGTGTATAAAAGCTGCCTTTAAAAAAATGCCTTACGTACTACAACTGTCTACCAGTTGAAAGGAATACTTAGCAAAAGTATATTGAAGAGTGCATTATATGTTATTTGTAATATTGTATAGTAAGGTAGGTGTGTGTATTAATTCTAGTTAAGCCGTGAATTGCTCCTTGGCACTACTTATGATGAAATAAATAAAAAAGTCCATAAAAGATGGACGTAGAAGTGCTAAGTCTGTCTGATGTGAATTAACTTTTTATTTAGGTTTAACTTATTGGTAGACACGAAGCAAATGAAGTATCGAGCACATGAGATCTTCCCATAACACGAAAGTACAGGATAGAAAGAGAGATTACATCCGAGTAATTCCCAAGTCAGCCCACTGTATTATATTCATTAGGTGACATTAAATAATCTCAGTTTTGACAGGTTGACAGCTAGAGTCAGCAAGGGGTCTGCCCCTTCAACCATTTATCTCTCTAGGGATGTCTTCTCCAGTTTATGCTCCACAACTCAGGCCACTCTATCTCGCCCAGTACTCTAACGCTATTTATATTATGGGCTCAACTGACATTTAAAAGCTTTAGCTGACTTTCAATTAGCATTCTATTATCACGCTTGGGTACTCTATACCATTTAACCCACTTCTAGTGCACTATTCCCAGCTATTCTTCGTCTCTCCATTCTCAACCACCTAAAACAACAATAAACTTAGTACGGAATCTCATCATTACCTTTTCAATAAAGGAATTAAAGTTTGCTAATCTCACTTAGCTATTCATTTCAGTAGCACTGATGCATATAGTTGACAAGTAATTATAAAATAGAATGTATATTTAACTAAAGCATAATAAATTAGGAACGAGGGCTGGCAATAACCTTAAAATAATGCATTTTTATTTAGGAAATCTGCAATTTTTTAAATGATACTAACTAATTAACTTTTCAAAATAAATATGTAAATGAGTGCACCATAAAACAAAATAATAGTAATGTATTGTAAACGTTGTTCCCTGAAGCATAAAAATGGAAATGCAATGGAAAACTGCATGTCACCTATTCCATGAATTTGCATCCATAAATAGAGTGTATTTGAAAGATGGGAAGAGAAACGACGACTGTGTAGGTCTTGTTTTCTTGGATTTCGATGTTAGTCGTGATCTGAGAATACGTAATAGTGGAAGAAAGAGTGTAGAGATACTCGTGAGATAAAAATTATGTAGAGATCCACTTAAAATTCATTGATAATGTCATGAGAAAGTAAAAATGTAATGAATCTGCATTTAGAGTATTTTGGTTGATTGGAGAGTGAGAATTGTGTGTGGACGGAGGAGATAAGTTTAATGCCTGATTGGTAATGTATTTGTTGAGATGCATGGATGCACTGGTGAGGATTAACATAAATACACAGAGACACATGCACTCGACTCCACTCCCCTGGCTAAACCAACAATAAGCAGCTCAACAAATATGCTAACATAATAATTGACATGACAGGACACGAGAGATCAGTAGTTGGGTGAATTGTAATGTAATGCATGTAATAAGGTAATGTGTGTAATTCTTGTTTTGTTTTCCTCTGTAATCGTGAGTCAGTCACTCATCATGATATCATGAATCCATCTGCAGATAGAGCAAGTAGACATGTCACTTAGCTGTCAAGTTAACGAGTCAACTAACAAACGAAGCTCGGGTGAGGAATCGCTGGGGTTTAAGAAGACTGAGGTTACAGAGAACTAGAGAAGAGAGGCAGGGCAGAGAGCAGGTAAGATAATAAGTAAACAAATAAAATAAATGGGAACGGTTGAATGAAGTTGAGTGTTTTGTGTGTACAGGGTGATGCAGGATGAGTGAGTGAGTGTTTGGAAGCCAGGGAATTATTATCACATCCAGCCCAGCCAGGTAAACCTAACCTAACCCGTTTATCATGTAAATTAAAAGATGACTCATGTTACATCAGTTAAAGATAGGTACTTATTTCTGTTCTATCTGTAGCAATATCTCTTCCACACAAAATTAGCATTTACGGTGATTACATATTTCATTATAAACCTTCATGTTTATTTTTCTACCTTTTTACGATGCAAAAACAGCGGAAAGGTTTCCAATCAGATACTAAAAACAATACACTAGGCATTATTATTACAATTATACTTTATGTAATATTATTTCAAGTCGTGGGACCCTTATAGGAGATTCCTGTCCTGTCCTTTCTACCTCCAAACCAAACTGTTAATTAAATCCTTTATTTATTACTAATACAAATACAAGTAACTATGCACCAACTTTTAGTCGTGTCGTGGCCCTGTCTTGTCTCCTACTCTCCTCCATTCAACATCAACTACAATTCCGCAAAAAATTACACAAATCAGTTGCTTGTGCAATTTAAATTAATGATTTGCGTAAAACAATATTAATTCTAATGAGTGTTTGGCTGTACTTGTTCTTGTACATGTAGACTGCTCCAATCCCTAAGGACACTGACTTAAATTAACATTGTGCTTCTGCAGTCTAATCCCTACACGATGCACAGACACTCAAATCTTTTCAATTTATGACAAAAGATAATTTGCATATGCAGGTAGCAGACATGATTAATTCAATTGATTACGTAAGATTGGATAGGCAGACGTGATTGGATTAAATCAGACAAAATATCCTTTTTCTCTTTTAAATGAATTATAATATATGGCAGGTAATGAATTCTCAGAAAAAAGTCTTGGGCAGACAAACTTAAGAGATTTACTTAAGATTATCAATCAACAGAGGAGTGTAATGTTGTTGTGTCTGCAGATAATCTTCATCAGGGCAGCAGCAGCCTATTTATCAAATTGACAGCACTGGCGATCAGTCCAGAGCAACTTTATTTTATAATACACACAACTTACACCATCAAACTCACTAACTCATTTGCAACACAGAATAACCACACAATCACTCATCTCAACATCGAATACACCATCCAGATGGAAAACATTATGTACATAGCCCAGTCAACTCAAACCTGATAAGTCGTAATTTATAGCCCATTTCTTATTCCCCACACTTCAGGCTAATACCAGGCAACAACATCTATTATGACATTAAAACCACCACCTATGCATTCACTCTAAATCTTTTTTAATCCCTTCATTACAAAATACTAACGGAACTCATGTTAAGAAATTAGGTAATTTCAAACCACAAATTAACCATGAAAACTACTAAACTAAAGATTTTTAAACTAGGAAAATAAGAATATTCCATAAAATGATATTTCCTGACACTCAATGGAAATATTCACATTAGTTAATTATGAAAAATTTAGTTGTATATTGGCACCAAAGTTCTAAACACTTGACAAAGAAAGATTTCGATAATCTAATCCCTACTGCAATTTAATCTAATTTGTAATTTGTACTTTTTATTGCAAAATATATTGGCTCGCAACTTTTTTATATTAGAATAAAGGAAACGCAAACACATATTCTTTAGATTTTGTGCTTCAAAGAGACTGAATGCATTTAAGCATAGATCAATTTATCGACAATGATTGTGATTGTGTTCCAGGAATTATTGCATAAATGTTTTTATGATTGCTCCATAGATTTCTCAAGGATATGACTTAATTATTTGAGGAAATGTATCTGCGAATCAATGAAGTGTTTATATTTAAGAATTAGTGAGTGAATGAGGTTATTTGGTGTTTGTCTACATTGATAAATTTACTTACTCTCCAGAGTTGTGTAACAAACTATAAAAATAAGGATTTGTTTGATGAAAAGTTTGTGAATGTAATTGTAGAATGTTTTTAAGTCTAATGAATTGAATTTGAATGAAAGAGTGTACTTTATGGAAAGGATAATGTTTAAAAAAGAGGTACTACCAGGAATGCAATTTAGGTATTTGTTAATTTGATAAAGCGATATTTGTTTGGACAGTGGATTGAGTGTAATATGTGGTTAGGATGGGCAATAAAAGTATTAGAGTGACTGTGTGTTATATTTACCTGTTAATAATAAGGTTGTGTTAAGGATGGTTTGCTGGTTGTTTGTATTGTATTTATGAAGACGTAAAGTATATTTTATAATGTATGCAGATGAAGGTGTACGAGGAGGTCTGCGAGATAATAAAGTGGAGATAGATGTAAAAATGATTGGACAGTGACTGGATAGTTGCCTGGACAGGCAGGAGTGTCTGGGCTTGGACTGGATATTTCTACATTGTACACTGGCAGATTAGAGAGGAGAATTGTGAACTGTGAATTAGGAGCTGAGGATAGCGAGTGCTTAACATTATTACGACTTGTGTATTTAAACAAGGGAGGGTAAACAGAACCCAATGCTTGAACAGGGAATAAAAAACCAGCTTTCATTGCTTTTTTCTTCTTTTGCTTTTTTACAAAAAAGCAAAAATTTTAATTTTACAAAAATCACTTAAAAAGTCTGAAAATCATTATTTTCTGTACAAAGTGATGTACCAGCACAATCCAATGTATTCTTCGTCGATTATGCATTGCATTATGCATTGTAATTTAGAAGTGCTATGTACTAAGTCCTATACGTGTATTAAGTATACAGTATACAGGAATAAAGCAAAAAGTAAAAAAGGAAGAAAGTATTGCTTTTTAAAATAAGCAATACTCTTTTACATTTTTCCAAAAAAGCAATACTCTTTTACTTTTTTCCAAAAAGGCAATACTTTTTACCAAAAAAGCAATACTTTTTACCAAAAAAGCAATACTTTTTACCAAAAAAGCAATACTTTTTACCAAAAAGCAATACTTTTTACCAAAAAAGCAATACTTTTTTACTTTTTTCCAAAAAAGCAATACTTTTTCACTTTTTTCCAAAAAAGCAATACTTAACTTTTTTCCAAAAAAGCAATACTTTTTTTACTTTTTTCGAAAAAAGCAATTGATTTTTTATTCCCTGTGGTTGAATCGTCTAAAAAGCATTGGAGGAAGAAAACAGGTAATCATATATTTACCTTTCTATTGGATATTGTGAGCTTATGTTGGCTTAACTAAATAATTAGGAGAGGTGAGCTTGCTCCTGCCAGTAAATATAAAGGGCACAATAAGGGAACTGTCATGTCAGCAGTCAGCCAGAGTTGGTCTCCACTCAGGCTCACCTTCTGTGGCTCACTTAGCCAAGTCTCCTCTGTCTGTCTCTATTATTCCTACTATTACTTATCTCCCATCACTTATCTCTCCTGGGACTATTACTTATGTAGCTCCCCATCTCTCCAGATCACATCACAACAAAACACCAGGTACTGCTTAGACTCCCGATCACTTTTATATCCCTACACTCCCATTTCATCTCACTCCAGTTTCAACTTTCGTCAAATAAAGAGCAATTCCATCCTCATCCCACTTTTCTTCTCCCAGTGCAACACCACATACATATATACTTCCACATTTCCACCACCAAATCAAATTGGTACTGCTTTTTTGGGATTTGTCCAGGTCATGTAGATAAATGCAGGGAATACGCAGAGTATATTTGATGAAAGTAAGTATCTAGTTATTAAAGGCCATTGCTTTATTTATTGCTTTGTATTTTCATCCCAATTTATGGACATCCGTAAATCCGTATCAAGGTAGTTTCTAGCCGAGAGTATTTAGTACCTGTCAACTTGTACATTCAGCTACCTAATCGTTATCGCCATTCCACCTAGCTAGACCTGAATTTAAAATGAAACAAGGTGGATTTGTATTGTGTGCAGCTTAATACCTTTCTGTAAGAGAATCCTACATAATTCTGTGAAATTGCTCAGGTTATTAGAAAAGCATACGCTCTGACTTTATATTTCGATGTTATACTGCTCCCAGTTATGTATGCATAGTGTTGTTTACACAAGATTATTATTTAGCAAGGTGTAGACCTTAAGTAGGTACTGGTGAATTGATTGTAAGTAATAAAGAGGGAGAGCTATACTTAAAACAGGTGCAGACGCTTTTTTATCCCATGCCACTTACTACCTACCGCAGTCAGTAGAACAAATAGTCCTTCATATTTATTAATTAATTTACGAGATGACAATTATATATCATGTTCTCCTTTTTTCTTACTCCAGTCAAAAAATCCTGTCTGTTCTATGGTATACGAGGGAGCTAATGTCCAATATGTAATCTACATACGTAGTAAGGCTACGACTGGCTCAAGAATAATAAAACAGTTGTTTTTCTTACCTCTATCCTATATCTAAATAGGTAATTTTAAACTGAACCTTCATAGTGGCCTGCAAAGTCGTATCTTACAAAACTAGGGAGGGATTCGATTCACTTTAATTCATTTTAGGCAATCTCCAGATGACCTGTTTCTTGTTTTCGGTTTTCTCGATTTAATTTGAAGGGGTACGTCTTTGGTAATATTAATATTGTATAGTGTGGCTACGAGCCTGGTGACTGGAGGCTAGCCAGAGGATGACAAGCAGTTAGAGTGAGGGCAGTGATTCTGACGATGATAATAATAATATGAAGATAGTGGGAAGGCAGACGTAACCTAAACTAAACAGACAGACGGACAGAGTGAGTATATAGGTACTTAATAAGTTTATGTACTCGAGTCAAGCAAGTCAAGTCACTCAGTTGTGGAGTCAAAGCTCTACTGCTTACACAGCAATTATAAAGATAGAATAGAAGCCCTAGCTCTGTCTGTCAGTCTCTCTAATACCCATTATTTATTTCTCTTGGAGTAACTAGAATGAATTCAGGGTGTTAGAAGTTAAGTACAGTAGTGTTCGTACAAATAGGCATCGCATCGCATCGCTATCAGGTACACTCCATTCTTCCCGTCTTTCCCACTTGGGAAATGTAAAACGTGTCTGAGAGAGGAAATCCTGAGAGATGTTCCCTTACATTACTGTTCCTTAAACCTTGACTCAACTGGTGAGGCTCACATGTACGTACACAACATAACACTTAGCAAATGTCCTAATGCTGTTGCACTTGGTGTTCAGAAATATTTCTAGCACACATTCTAGGTATTTGTGTAATTATCTGTAAAAGTGGTACTTATGCAATAAAAAACCATTAGTAGAGTTTCCCCAGTACTTAGAACTGTAGCTGCACATGGTATATATTGATTGGACTGAGTCTGCTAATGTGATACTACGGAGTGGGGTGTTAGAGTGGAGCCAGAGTGAGACAACGTGTATGTCCAGAGACAATAGAGAGACGATGGGTTGCCCGGGTGGAGCATCAATCAAGGAGTCTGGCTTGGGATGGCAACAATTCAGTTCAGTCGCGTAGTTGGAGGAGGGAGAGGAAAGTGAGGCCAGGCAGGAGCCAAAAGGCAGTCAGCAGTCGTGTCGTGTGGTTCCTGTCGTGTCTCCTCTTCAGGCTCACCTCCCTACAGCTCCTCAGTCTCGTGCCTCTCGTCACACAACAAACACCTCCAACAATACTCCAACAACATGAGTCCTCAGCTAGTAGCATCTCTCCAAAATCAATAATAGTCCTGACGTCTCAACAATTCTACGACTCGGGACTCCCAACAACAATTTTGTGTTTCGCAGGAGTGCATTTTAGGGGTGGTCAAGGAATCAAACAGAGTTTCTGAAAATGCGGAGGTGCGGGGGTGGAATTACCCGGGGTGAGGTGATGGGTGTGCAAGAGATTGTCAACCCTGTGAACGGAGGGGTGAGGGCGATTAGCGGAAGTGGTCCTAATTGGAGTAAAAGTGCAGTTTTCAGTAGCAGTCCGCATAGTCGTCGATGTTTTAGTTTTAGGAACTCCAACTTCAGTTTCACAATCTGTTTCTCTCTCATCGCCGCTACTTTAGTCTCTCTCAGTCATCAACAGTCATTTTTCTCACCCACGAGCGAAGAGTGGGATGCCAACTTCCGCTCCGGATCTTATGGCAATGGCTACACATGTGTGGGCATTCCAGTCAATTTCACCCTTTGTAAAAACATTGGATACTCAAATATGATGATACCAAATCTCTTGGGACATGACTCCCTTCAGGAAGCTGAATACCATGTGAGTTCCCAGCCCTTTTCATACTTAAAACACCTCCCTACCCACATAAGACTCCCAAGTAGGTTTAAATCCATAAAATCTCTTTCTTCCCTTTTAGTTCCGTATTGTTTTCTTCCTAAACTCGAATTTTATTATCTCTTCACCGATTATCTATTTATTTTAGCTATTTATTCCGCAGTCTCATTATCTAAGTACTACAATGGATAACCTGTCAAAAAAATCAACAGGCAAAATAAATAGAGTTCGCATGTGTATTCTACAATTTAGTACCTTATACAAATACAACAAGTTTATTTGTAAATAGAGTAATACAGGATTACTGGCTCTATTCAGTAGTTATCGAGTATTTACTAATACATCCTATTCCTTCTGTTGTCGACTTTTATTGTGTAAACGTGTCAATTCATGTCGCTCTCAGTGACATGTGTGTACAGATAAGTAAACGCGATTTTATTTTACACAAGAATCACTCTTGTCAGCTTATGCACAAATTGTTATCCGTATGAACAACTATCAAGTAAGCATTTCTCGACTGCAAAAAAACATGTTCTCTGTTAGATTAACGATGCATGAACTACATTAATTACATTTATTTGCTTACTTTCATTTATTTACAAATAATAATCGCCAGTTTGTACCTAATGATTTTAATCGGCTCATATTTTATGTTGTAGGCCAAAGATCAATGCAGTACAGTAAAGTCCTGGTTTTTAACAGCTGTACTGTATTCCATATTTAACAGCATTTAATGCAATCTTTGATTTAAATGTTAAGTTCAACAATCATTTGGAAAGTCAGCTCATCCAAACTTCTCTCTTGCTACCAGAAACATTTTAAATTTAATGTCAGCGTTTTTCTAGCCGTAGTGCACTTATATTCATGTCATGTCAGTTGAAGTTGATAAAGTATTCATGTTCCAAGTGAATTATCATATAATGTCATAGCTGCTGGAGACAATCTGTTTTTTAATTGCCCTATGACTTTTCTTCTCAACCTCGCTGTCTAAATCTCTTCACTGCTATACATAAACAAGCACGTGTAAGTGTGACAAGAAACACTTATTCATTCGTTAATACCGTAAACTCACCAATAGATACCGTATGGCTCTTATAAAACTCAGTAGCATTAATTCTTACACTTTCGGTTCAAATATTAATCTTGTGGAGTATTATGAACAGGGAAAAGCCTTAAAACCTAATTGCAGAGTCTATTATTAAATCATTACTGGTGGGGCAAGAACTGTGCATCTTGAATCGTGACTGTCACATTGTTATGCAATTTCCTGCATCGTAAAAGAGCATTTTCTCAGAAAGCCTATTTAGTCATCATCTTCTACCGCACCGAATTAGTGAACGATATTTTATAACCTCTTAGCTGAGCGATGAACTAATAAAGCCATAAAACATGTGTTGCTTTTTTTACAGATTGTCTTCACTCGTGATGATAGTTAAACAGTACCTAAATTATATCCACATCAGTAAAGGCATCTCGATTTGTTAAAAAGACCCTTCACACTTTATATGTAAATGTATATCAATTATTATATGTTAATTTGCTGACATATTAATTAGGCATGCTAGTTTTCTTATAAGAGGAATACCATTAATATATCTGGCATGTACTTGTAAGCAGTGTATTTTGTTGTTAAGAATGTCTCACTGCAATGCTGTGTAGTGTAATGCATGTAATTGTATATCCAATCCACCGAAGTGAAGTTTTTCATGTTTTCCATTCCGAGTGGTTATAATCTTTCAATTTAGTATAATATTTTACAACTAGAGGTTACCCACTTAAAAATAATACAAAGGCAATTGTCAGTGACAGAGTGACATTTTCAACTAGTTTTTCAAACAATGGTGAGTCATTCCTCATCCAAAGCTACTATACTCCACTGAGTTGCTATAAATGACTCCTTACGTCAACTTGAACTCATTCATCTTATGTTCGATACTCAAATGCTCATCTCCCCTTCTTGACATACAAGTACCTCCAAATAACAATTATTATAATTCTTGTGGAAATACCTACTTACGCTAAAACAGTAAGATATGGTAGACTGTGTAAAGTACATAGGTAGATAGAACAGAAGGAACGAACGTCAATTATTCATTCCAGTTGATATGCGGTTGTTGTATTGTATGACCATAATAGCGTTTTTCTAACCCTAATGTTATTTTTTAGTCCTTTTATTAAATTCTGGAAGTACTTTTCTAAACTTCCTTCCACCCTGAACCCTTCCCTTATATAAAATTCTGTTTGTTAGTGACATTATGAAAAATGGGTTTGGAAAAGGTATACATTTAGATGACGCTCTTTTTCAACTGTCCCTACAATTTATTCAGTTTTACAAAGTGTGATAAATGATGAAGACATTTCACACTTTTAGTGTTTTTGTACACACATTGTCATGTAAAAAGGAGTACATGGGAAATTTTAATTTGTCTATAGAACCGTTCCTTAAAACGGCGAAGCTTAACTTATTAGCTGCTAAAAATTATCAGAGTCTGTAGCAGGTTTGTCAATACTTCGGTTATAGAGTTACTCACAAGAAACACAAATCACTCCAGCAATTAGCTTCTTATTACTGCAAGCAGTTTGTGTGTCTTATGCAATACGTTTTTACAATATGAAGAATATTTACGTAGCTACTGCATACTGCATACAGGAAAATATTTCAATGACACTATATAAATAATATAACTCATTTTATTAAAAGTGAAATTAATGTAAAATTCCTATATAAATAATGTTTAACACTTATTTTCAGCAATAATAAATATGCTGCATTTACATTGCTTAAAGTAAGTTTTATTTTAGGAAACGAAATTGCTATAGTTCTAAAATTGATTACTTGATTACACAAAATGATTGCAAAATGTGAATAATTGTAAGAAATCCTTTAATTTGAGAGTTCTTAGCTCCTGATTAGTTGAAATAAAAATCACAATTTTTACCTCGAATACAGGCACAATTGTCTATTAAGTTGCATGCCCTAAAATAGCTTATTCTTGTAGTAACAGTAGCCTGTGAGCTGGAGGCCAAAGACAATTCTATAACATTTAACATAATACTATAACATTTACTACAATAAACAATAGCTTATTGCAGTAAATGTGTTCAGAGAATTAAATAGTAGATGAAAATGAACTTTGTTAATAAGATGCTATTGAAATCTATGAATTGAGTGAAACGTGAGACAGAATAATATTTTAAGCCAAAAAGTTGATTTTCGAGTAGTAATTACAGAGGGATGCGCAAATATGTATAAACATTACTTCAAATAATACCCAAGCACATTTGGCTAGGCGGTCTACGTGAAGAATAATAATGAATCTCTATGTCCTTTGTCAAGAGAGGGAGTTCGATTCCCGGCTTGGGTGACAAATCCAGAGGTTTTTGTGCCAGGTAGGAGTGGAAAGCTAGATAAGGTGCCTGCAGGGGACTGGTAATGGAGGACCAAAGGACTCCAAGTCTAGGGCACACGGGCGCAAAGACCCAATTTAGTAGCGAAGCTATGAATCCATTGAGACTTCAGCCATTGACCTATCCGTGTAGCAATGGCAAATGTTAAGAGGAGTTTGCAATGTTCCCATTAGTGGACTGCGCACAGATCCTACACTCCATAGTGTAGAGGAAGAAGGGAGCCTCATATAAAATACATACATTCCAAATAATATTTCATTGGAGATTTACCACATCCAAATTAGTCAGTTTATTAGAGTTATTGTGTTCAAGTTGTGGGAAGACGAATTTGCACACAATGTATAAAGTACACACACAGGTTAAAACTAACAATGAAGATACGAAGACAACTATTAACTTTAGACTTTGAACATGATGGTGTAAATTAGAATATAGTTACTAATTGTTTGTTGCAGAGGGAGTTGCATAAGAGAGGTGCATTTGTGACCTAGGTTGCACAATAGCAAGGTATTTGAAGGGAGATTGCATTTGAATGATTTCCCAATAAGGTGGGGCAAGGTTACTTATTGAAGTGTTTGTTTGTGTTGACAGGCGAAGTCATGGGTGCCATTATTAGGACTTCAGTGTCATCCCGACACTCAACTGTTCCTTTGCTCACTCTTCAGTCCCATTTGTCTAGATCGACCCATTTACCCTTGTCGCTCTCTTTGCCAAGTAAGTTCCTTTCAATCAATTCCTTTGCACTTTCATCCACGCCGACAACTCTTAACTCCACGCGCTCCAACTAAATCATTCTTGTCAACATACTGCATACAAGGAAACAGGCTTTATCTGCCAAAGCACCGACCGCCGATTAGGATCCTTGTCTGCCGTGTCATAAAATACATTCTCCACGCGACAAGATCCATACAAACACACTTTCCGCTTTCCCTTCATTTAAAAGTCAAATCGTTTTACTTATTTTCCAAGTAACAAAAACACAAGAGGAACTGTTTACTTAGCTTAGCCTTTAATGCATAAAAGGAATATTTGAGAGTTCCTTATTATAATAATTGTTAATAAGACTGAAGTAATTACATCAAAGGAGATGACCGAAACTTATATGCTTTTAAAAATGAATACTTGTCTTAAACACGAATTCATGAATAGATTGGGATTGCTAATGATTTGGTGTATATAGGGAGTACAAGCGAAATGTGAGCCACGGATGTTGGCTTATAAGTACCCTTGGCCAAGTATGCTGAAATGTGACCAGTTTCCTGAAGATCATGACTTATGCATCCGCCCTGGTGCTGCAAACAATTCGGAGAAAATCGGTAATGATGATAAAATTATAGATTGCAGTTTTCTTAGCCTTTCAGTTATATTTATTTACATTTTCCATAAATAGGAAATAGGATGTTTTGCACAAAGTGCTTGTTTATGTGGAAATTCTCCATATTTTCCAAGAAATTTTACTAGAAAACAGAAATATATATGTAAGAGGTTTATGAAGAATTAGCGGTAGCTTAGAGCTCTATGTATAATATGAATTATGAAAGGATTGATGAATTCTGAATGGTTTATATGTGAGAGATTACGTTTTTTGTTACTGTTACATGCTCTTTTCTGTTTTGTTTGTATAAAGTATCATAAAGTTTATTTAGACGGTTTGATTCTAGATGATCCAGACTGTCCTGCCTGTCATCAAGCCCATACTTGCGAGAATATTGTGGACAACTTTTGTCGAGCAGATTTCGGTGAGATATTCCTTCTTTGTTTTTCCTGTCTTCACGTTTGTTTTCATTCTGTCAAAAGTGATTGACGGTTGGGTTGCCTTCTGCCTTCTGTTAATTCCATCCATCCTTTGGCTGGAAATCAACTCACGTCTGTGTAGAAATACATTTACCATAATAGTGAGACGTATCAGAAGACAGCCCAACTCCACTTCTGTCAAAACCCCCATTATCCACACAATAAACACAAATTGCCCTGTCATGTCACTTTCTGACCAAATCAATCCCATAATCTTTTCTTGTGAATACATTAAGTACCCCTGTCACCACATACACAACAGTGGCATGCATATCAACGATTTTATTATTCTTTTCCAGTATTTCGTGCTAAATTCAAGCGCTCTCGCACAACTAACCTGGAATTTCGTAAGGGCAGATGGTTCAAACCCCGAGAAGGAACTCGGAAAGGTCGTGAATTCCGTCCGTTAGGCTTAGACCCCAAAGACAACTGCTGCACCAATAAACTTCGTCCTGGACTTCCTTATATCGTCATGGGAGTTAAAAAGGGAGATTACAATGTCGTTACCTTCGTCATGCAATGGAATGGAAAGGATAAGGTAGTTACAAAACTATGCGTTGTAACTAAAAGCATTATTATTAGTATTCCCAAATTTTGTGACAACTATTTGTGATTTTACAGATCTTAAAAAATGCTGTGAGAACATTTCGAAGTATGGATTGTTCGAATCCGTTGCCAATGTCAGTAATTGCAGCTGGAGGAGAAGAGGGGACTGAAGGTCGGAACAGTACCGGGGGAGTCCGGAGAAAACGGAGGAAGCAAGGGAAAAGACGCAGTCGACAATACGGCGGTTGCCGAGTCTCAACAATCTCAACGTCCCCTCGTAAAGCCCAGTGATGAATTTCCTGTAAACTTAATTGGATTGTGTCCTATTGTATTTGTATAACAGCTCTAAGATGATTATTATGTTTAGATGTAAATAATGTTCATAATCACACATTTACTAACAATACAGCAAAAGTATTGATTGTGCATACAGAAAAATACCTTGCCATTGTCTACCCACTAAATATTTACTACTTTTCTTTAATTGCCTTGACTAACGATACAATTAAGACTTCTGTAATATGAGATATATATGATTATGTATAAGGATGGTGTAAATATGCACACATGTAGATTTGTATACATTCATGGATTGTGTAAGATATTTTATAGGTTATTTTAGTCTACTTATTATAAATATACTTAAAGGCTTCTACTCAAACATTAAACTTACAGATATTATCTAAGGACTGCATGTAACATCACTCTAATAATGCTAAATGTTAACGTATTATAAAGGTCTACTTATTGTATTGTACTACGGCTAAAATATATATGAAATATTATCTTCTATGTATGTATGTAAAGTATATGGATAAATACAGATAAAAGTGGAGTCAATTACAGAGAAGGAATAGAAACACGGTTTTCCATTTTCTCTTCCTATTGTAGCAGTAATCCATAGGCTGACCTTAAAGGCATTAAGAAACAAAAACAATTATAAATGTGTATACCTAGAGTTTAGGCTTATTCCTCAGTAATGCACAAGTAAAAACACTTTTAATAAGGAATAAAAATTCATAATGTTTCCATTTTATTTCACCAAAGCATAAAAATTAGATGATCCGTTAATTTTACTTACAAAACAGTAATACAATTAAATCAGACAATAAATGCAAAAATTGCAAATATGTGCAAATATATATTTAGTGTGTGCAAAGAATGTTTTCGTTTTCAACTCACAATGCAATGCCATATGCCATATACCTATGTATAAATGCATAGCCAGTATTACCAAGTTTAGAAAATGCACTGCTGTCATGATTCCTCGAATAAATACTAAATAAATACGATTCGATGATAACTACTAAAGCAGAAAAGGAAAATATGATAATTTTACCTAAAACCCACTTACTCCCAAATAAGTTGGTGTATGCCCAGAATTGCTAAGGGGAAGCATGGATTGACGTATGGATGTAATAGGATATAAAAATTCTCTTTCTAGATTAAACTGCCTTGGTGGCTTAGCTGTCTTGATGGATTCAAGTGAACTGTCCCAGGAATAATGAAGTGCAGCTTAGAATTAAAAACGAAAAGTAATCCCAAAATGGAAAGCTTTAGAAAAGAGCTCATGTGGCATTATGACACGATAAATGTAAACAGATTAACTAAGAATAAATGTGGTTGGCTCAGGTGTTTTCTGTCCTGTTATAGTATCCTCCTTCAGTTTCCTTAAGTTCTAATTTCTTTAGTCTCGACTCTCGACTGTCAGTCGTCAATGTTGACTGAGGATCTTGTCTCGTGTCAAGTCAAGACCATTCAGGCAGCAGACTCACTAATCCACTGACTTTGTTACACGTAGTTATTACTTGGCTATTTATTCCTGGTCTGGTACCTCTTACAAAAAGGAAAACTCTGTTATATAAGTGTGAGACAACTTAATATTATGCTAATACGCAAGGAGGAGACTACTAATGCCTCCAAATGACATTTTAACACCCAGTCTTATGATGCACAAATATGCACGGAAATTAATACGGATTTACAAACCAATTGGGCAATAACAAACCTTCATTTTCCGAGTTTCTATTGCCACTAAATACTAAGTACCTGCCAAAACACATGCTAAATAAATACTACGCCAGTTATTCTACTTCAAACATCATAATCGCTAGATACATGACATGAATTGTTCTCATGACTTTTCAATGCAAAGAATTTTTAATACCCAATTAAGCTTGCAGTACTAGTCCATATTCTAGCAATTCATTTTTGGATATTTTGGTAGAAATAAACCATTGAAATAAATGCGGCCACGGTTAGTAAGTCTCACTCAATAGTAACAATAACTGTTAGGTAAATTACTTTCTTACAATTAATTTTCCCAGTGAGTGCTACTAAAAGATTTCATCCTTAAAAACGCTAATACATTGTTATACTGTTGTACAGTACTACAAAAACTGAATGTACTAAATGGACAGATGTATTTCGTTAACCTTATTTCATATTTATAGATGTAACGTATAGATGGTTGCCCTTTAGTTAATAAGCACTATTAGTGTAATAAAAGTGAATGGCATATATACTCCAGGGTGTACTGTACAACAAAGTAATAGTAACTTATGACCCAATTCTTATCCTTCTTAACCTCCTTCCTTATTTAATATATTTCCTTCCTTTTTATAAAAGGATTCACTAAATGACACTTACGGCAATCAAAATACCAAATTGAATTGAAAATTACAGGCTAACGGTTTTTGTATGTCATTTGCAAACTTAAATGCTTTATGTGCACTTTGAGTTTAAGCCTTCTTAATGGCCTGATGCCCTAAGTAGGTATTTTTAAAAATGTGAAGTTGTTTTATTTCTACAAATCTTGGAGGTAACCTCTGTTGACTATTTGTATGAAAATAATCTCTTAGGGGTCTCAACGAAAGCCTTTCCATTACTAAAATATAAACTTACTTACGGATGTTACAAGAATATATTTATTATACTGACGCTATCAACGACGTTTTACATAACTGTAGCGCTTTTCCACCATTTGGACAAGTTAAAAGTTGTATTTACTAGTAACAAATGTTGAAATATTTATATGATGTTTTATGGAGTTTTATTTATTTATTTAGAACTGCCGTAATTTATCAGCAATGTTACTTCTGTGTAATGAAAATGAATAGGTGGAGAATCTTTAGACGCTTATTAAATAGCAGCAGCATTAGTAGGCAATCAATTAAATTTCGAAAACTTTTCATTAACATTGGGTAGGTGTTCAGTACTTGACAAGTTATTATTTACATCAAAGTCGTCAAAGGAATTTTCAAAGCGAGCACCGTCCTCTGGGTTATCTAGCAACATTTTTCCGTATTCAGCTTTGCGGAAGGCAAGAATAAATGTTTGAGCTGTTTTTTTCAAATCTGGTTTGTTTGCGTAGGATTCTACAAAAAGTTAAATAATATAAAATTATTTATACAATTTTTAAACACTAAGAATGTCTAATTATAAGAGTTGAACTTACGATCTGCTAGGATGACCTTTTGCATGTGATTTAATTTGATAGACCCTTTTGTTAAAACAGTAGTAATACAATCACAAGGTCCATCAAGTCCCATGTGCTCTACATATCTGTAATTTTTCATTTGGTTCAGTTTGAAAAGAATAAAGTCTGCAATCATTTCCTCTCCAACATGATGATCAGGTAAATTTCCTTAGGAAACCATAATAAAATTTTAAATTGTTTGATATGTAGTGATACTGAAATTTGAAATGTGTGGTAGAATTATCATGTAGGGTTTTAAAATTGCGTAGTACATTATTTGTGAAGGTTTAATCGACTTGTATAGTGTAATTTATTTCAAATGTATAGGAATTTTCTATTTTTGGGCAATAAATTCTACGTTGTCTCAATCATAATAGAAAATAGACAAATGAATTCAGTTAGTCAATTTATTAATTATATTTATAATCAATTTTGGTGTGCTATGACTATCACCACCATGAAAATAGCTTTTCTACACGCATTGGATCTCTTTGATATCGATTATTAAAGTAAATGTTTAAACAATAATTTCTTCTACTTCCCATATAACCATTAAATAAGAGACATACCACATACGGCTAATTTCATGCCGGTTACAGGACTACTAAATCTAGGAGTCAAAATTCCAGGTGTATCAAAAAGATAAATAGGCGGATCTTGACATATTCGCACTTTTTCATGAACAGATTTAGTCACGCCAGCTGAGGGCCCAACTTTCACCGCTCTGCCTAGAGAAAATATAAAATAAAATGAAATGCAGTTTGAGTGCATAATTATGCATCAGTGAAATTAATAATTTACAATTCCAGTACCTTTTTTCATATGCTTTGCTCTCAAGATGTTAATTAAGGAAGATTTCCCAACATTCGGTACTCCTATAATCATTGCATGGTATTCTTTACTAGCAGTTCGGTTGAATCTCTCTGACTCTTCAATGATGGCTCGTAGCATCGTCAGCAACTAAGTAACATGTCCTTTTATCAATGTCCATTGACAAAAAATATACATATACATATTGTACTATTAAATAACTATTGTAAAAAATTTACCTTTCTAACACCTTCGTCCTGATCATATTTACTATTTGTAAAAATTAGATTACGATTGTCGGTTCGGTTGTATATATTGCGGATCTTCTTCGTGGCATCATAGGAGATTAAATCGCATTTATTTAAGACGACAATAATTGGTTTGTTTCCGACAATTTTCTGCGTAAAGGTAGGATTTCTTCCACTAAAGGGTATTCTGGCATCGTGCACTTCCAAAATACAGTCCACAGACCTCAGCTTCGCTTGCATTTGCTTTATACCTAATAAGTCAATGCCATTTATTAATTTTAATTAATCAACATTTTAAAGCAGCATATTAGTATTGTCATGTTAATAATGTTAAATACTAAATAATGAATAGTATTCCAAAATGAAATACAAAACCATTTCAATTTTAATTGTTCATTTGCACTAAGTAGCAGAATTTTAATTGACGAAACCAGTAATTCGCATTAACAGAGCTAATTTTTAAGCATTTAATAATTTCAATAATGAGTATGGCAATTAGTAATGATTTTTGATTTAGGGTATCAACCACATTTTTAACAAACCTGTATTCATGTGTTTAGGAAACCAGTTCATAGATCCTTTAGGTCCAAAGTTGAATGACTGTCGAAATCCATTCATAATGACTACCGTTTATTTGAAAATAAGGGAAAAACACTTTTGGCTTCAGGCTTACAAGTAAACCAGAATATTAGTTCAAAGACGGAATTAAATTGAATTAGCTGTACACCATAGAAATAGTAGAACACCAAAAGTTCCAAATTCCAAGGTGAAGATGTTTGTGCAGAGTTCGAATGAAGATTTAGCCGCCGGTGGAGCACAAGTGACATTCCCACAGAATTTTGCTTTGGTGGTGGGAAAAGACTTCACACGCTCAGTCAGTCATTAATAGTCGCTCTACTCGACAGTTCATCATTCCAGTGACTGAACTGTTAACCAGTTTTACTTTTACATACAAAATTGACAAAATCAATTCCACATTTTAATTCCTTCTTGTCAAACGTCAACTTCAATTTGGTCTCATTTACTACTGATCTCTGTAAGCTTACTTTTTTTGTTTGTTTGTTTACCAATTTAAAATCCAAATACAATATATTCAAAATTGGAAACATTGAACTTATTTTACATTTCGCAGGTTTACCAAAGATTTTGATTACATAATAAAACTTCTATGATTAATTCTTTGTTTTTTCAAAAGCTTTAACTGGTTATCAATTATAAATATCTTTTATAGTGTGAACCGGGACAATGGGGAAAAAGCGGTACTGGCATCGCAAGCAACTTGAGATTACTGGAAATACTGTTCCAAATACTCTAGGTCGTCGCAGAAACTCAAAAGAAAAGGATCCTTGGAAAAATGGTTACAGCGGATTTATTAGCTACTGGTTTACCATCATTCTGAACCGGATGTCTTGTATTATTATTACCGCCAAGGAAAAGAGGTAAAATATTATTCTATCTTTTCACTTGTCAAGCTTACTAGATTTTTTAACGTGGATGAAATAAATTTTATCAATAATAATTTGCAGGTGTTTCTAATTCCAAAATATTATTAACATGAATGTTAAATAAGTGTTACCAATGGAAAACTAGAGTTTGCTTAAATTATAACATAAACTATAGGATTATACTCTATATTTGTACTTATATTATATTGTTGTTTGTAGGAATATTATTTTCATCATCTCAATCTCTGCTTTTTTCAATTGCGTTCTCTTTATTAAAACCCCAAATTTCTATCTCTACTCTAGCCGTCTAGCGTCTAGTGTGCCGCATGCTGGCGTTAAACTCGGGCCTCACCTTTTAAAAACCCTTTCATGTGTAAGCATGTGATAGCGTTTCATTGACAATATTGCCACAAAATATTTATATTTTGATGACAAATTATGAAATTAGCATAGAATAAATAGGCTTATTTATTTTAAACACAAAATAATATAAATAATTGAATTGAAGAATATATTGTTTCACTGGTTGCATTTTACAAATGTTTTGTCTACAGAATTTTAAACCTGAATGGAATTAACTATTATATTTCTCTGTAGTACAAATGACCATTCATGTTGTATATTGTATTTGATGCCTGTTTTTACATAGATCCGAAAAAGTTCCGGGTACTGATGCAACTAAGGAGGAGTATATATTCGAAATCCGAGTTCGTGAATTGTGCATGTTCATCGTTGCCGTCAACCTACTGGGTCTCATCGTTGTTAGTACGGAGTTCGTACCGGATGAATACTGGCAGTCAACCGAAGTGGCACACAAGCACGTCTTCGGGTATTCTTATTTTAATTTACTTTAATTTTGGTAGAAATATTAATGTATAGCTTATATTATAAAATATTAATGTATTTAGTTGAAGTTTTAAATATTCTTAGATTTTAAGGTTTTAGTCATTAGTAAGATCAAAATTAATTAAACCTCATTAACGACTAAATACTTATACGTTTAGAAGTATGCAACTATATCTTGTAGGCATAAAAAATTGTAATCATATATTTCTGTAATTGTAATTATTGAGAACTCTTGGCGACTGTTTCGCTGTTTATGCTACTACTGCCTTTTCCCAAATTAGCCGGCCAAATTAATTGAAATATGTTAAATAAAAGAAGTACTTTTAAAATGATTACTATTACCTGCTTGCCAATTTTGAAAAGCGGTTGAAATATTTAAAATTATATTAAATTTTTTTATATCAAATTATATAATTTAATATAATTATATAATTTAATATAATTTATATTAAATTAAATTTAAATTTAAAATGGAATTATTTAGGGATGGACATCTGACTTGGGAATGGGGTTACGGTCTGAGATCCTATTTATTTCCCATGGTTCACATTGGATATTTCAAATGCTTGAAATACTTCAACCTGGATTATCCTTGGCTTATGGTAAAAGTTGTGGACATTATTTGTGTGGTCAATGCTTCGACAATTAAAATTACTTCTTAAAATTTATGTTCAACTTTAAATTTAGGTATACGGTGCCCGACTCTTCAATTGCATCATGATGATAATTGGAGAATTCTATTTCTTTCTGGCCGGTGCAATGACTTATGGGGTCATAAGTTCCCTGTACTCTGTTCTCATGATGATTTGTTCATGGTTCGTGTTCTACTGTAGCAGTCGTCTAATAACAAACACTACGGAGACTGCTTTGAATATGATTGCCATGTATTATTTTCAATCCGGTATGTTAAATATCTGATATTCATTTTTTAATGAATGGTGATTTTCAACAGAAGGCGTAAAATGAACATAAATATCTTTTGCATGTACAGGGAAAATAAAAACTTTCATACTCGTGTTGGCTCTCAACTTTAGTCTTAGACCAACTGCAATTGTTCCTTGGCTTCCCCAATTGGCTGTAATCGTGACAAAAACTCCGAGAAAAGTCATTCCATGCTTTTTCATTGGGTAATATTAATTGTGTTGAGATACAAGATTTCTATTCTATTAATTCTATACTAATGTAATTGTATTAATCAATATTTTGACTGTCTAGATCGATTACCCTTGCTTTACTGACTTACCTTGACTCGTACATGTACGGCCGCTGGGTCATTCCGGCCTGGAATTTCATCCGTTTTAACCTACTGATGGGCAGAAGTGCTGAGTTTGGTACTCATCCTCTGTTTTGGTATGTCTACAACGCCATTCCGTCAATTCTGTTGATGGATGCTTACACATTGTTCGAAATGTTTTGCAAAGTCAGAAATTTCCCGAGATATTTTCTTCAAATGACATCAATTACTACCTTCATTGCTTTCTTCAGGTAAAAATGGAACGTTAATGCATACATTGATTTACGAAATTCAAACTAAATTAAGAAATGTATTTAGCATTGTCGGCCACAAAGAAATAAGATTCGTTCTTCCGGTAGTACCGTTCATCTATGCTGTTATGGGAGATTATATATACGAGAACGTGAAAGTGCAGAATGAAGGAAAGAAAATGAGCGAGTACAGGTACAGTACTTATTAAAAAATTCAATAATAACTTTTCTATTCTTAAATACTATCAAAATTTATTGCAACTATTACTAAGGTGAAATTCCCTGCTGCAAACGTTTTATTAATAAAATTCTGGTGCTAGCTTCCACTCTAATATTGATATTTTCAGATTTCTCACAAAAACCATGTGGATCAGTCTTATCTTGCATATCGTGGTGGGATTGTACCTTAGCACAGAGCACCAAGGCGCAATAAGACCCGCAGCTGAGTTCATCAATCGCAACATAGCAGAAACCAAGAAAGAAAATCCAAGTATCTGGGTTATGATGCCGTGCTACTCAGTGCCTGTTCATACGTAATGCGATAAAGAAAATTTAAATGAATTAAGGCATGGTTTTGTATGGTCTTCCCAATATACTAATCCACGATGTCTTTAACTTTGCAGATATATGCATAATCCAAAAGCGGAATTTGAATACTTTACCTGCGGTCCATCAAGAATGGGATTGGAGGAGAAGATGCCAAACTTTCAGCCAGACTCGTTTTCTTCGATTAATTTTCGACTGTTCTTTCGCGAGAAACTGATTCAGCAAGGGAAGGAAGCTCCGGACTACATCATGGTATTCAGTGGAACAAGCCAAAAAGTCCAAAGTATTATCCAGTCATTCCTGTATACATATGAGAGATGCTTTCGAATGGGTCACGTTCGAATTGATGAAACATTGCATCCTAAAGAAGTGCATGTGTTATGTCGTACCCTATGACCTCCGCTAGCATTGCAGTGATACTCCAAATGAGAATTTTATCTTTTCTATGTAACTGATGAAGTTTTACTAATTTTAATTTACAAATGAGACCTATTTCTGTTTTCTAATTAAATGTACCCCTACAATATTTAGTGTAACCTACCTAAGCTAGCAAACAAGAGTATAGTCAAGAAACCCGAACCTATGGTACTATTAAAGTTTGTTAACGTGTTCTTCCTCCGTCGCAAAAAGACTTGTATCACGAGCTTTCGAAAACAATAGTATGATCTCACAATGCACAATCCTATTAGCTAGTCGTATTTTTATGCTTATAACATGAAAGATGGTACTGAGTATGAGCGGCTGCGATATTTAAGGAGGTGAATGCCGTGTAACCAGAATGTGAAACGAACATGATAATGTAACTGTTAAATCAATGTGTCAATATTGTATGCGTAGCTCTCATTTTACAAAATTAGTTAAATTCATGTTTAAATAAATGTTTATACGTGTTAACTGTATTGGATACAATCAAATGTATTTATTTAATCAAATAGGCATAAGAAGGCGTTACTTATTCTCTTTGCATCATTTTCTGTCTGTTAAGCTTCTTCTTAGAAACCTTCTTTTTCACAGGCTCTTCTTCCTTTGCTTTAGCCACTACCTCTTCCTTTTCCGAAAGAATTACCTCGATGTGACAGGGGCTACTCATGTATGCTGCAAAAATAACAACTCGTCACTTTTCTATCCGCTTTAAGAATCATCAGTAAATTGCAATAAATAAATTGAGGCACTTACGATTAATACGACCGTGAGCACGATAAGTTCTTCGTCGCATTTTTGGAGCCCGGTTAACCTGAATGTGCTCAATCACTAAACGATCAGCATCCAGTCCCTTATTGTCGGCATTTGATTCGGCATTCTTCAAAAGTTGAAGGAGAAACTCAGCTGACTTCTTAGGCCATCTGCCTTGGGTGGAACCCCATTGCTTGGCCTACAGAATTTCAAAGCACAATGCTTACTAAATTCATAAATTGATCATTTAAATTAAAATGTAAAAATTAAATGCAATTATTTACCTGAGCACATCGCCCTACGCCACCGTTGTAGCGACGGAATGGAACACATTCCTTTTTGTCAGTAACATTTTTTAAATATCTAATGGCCCTCCTTAGGGGCATTCGCTTGATTGCGCCAGCTGTCTCTCTTGTGTTCTAAACATAAAAATTCAATTCAATTAATTTCCAACCTTAAAAAACAGTAGTCAGTTCAATTCAATTCAACAGTAAATAAAATAAGTTTAAAAAAATTGTAATTAAGACTACGTTAATGAACACGCGTTGAAATACTGATTATTTTATTCAATTTACAAATATACTAAGCATTTAAAATTTTTATTATAAATAATCTGAAATTCGGTCACATGCTGCTGAAAGTTAAGAAAACCTTCACTAAAGGTTTAACTGTATCTAAAATAAGATTTATATTGTGCCATAATATGGCCAAAACTTTTAAGAACTAGATACACTTTTCTATTGTGATCATTTAACTTAATTGTAGTTCCGATGGAAATATAAAAACTGCAACTAAACCTGGTTAAATAAAAATTTTGAAAAGACTCTCAATGTTTGGAAAAAAGAAACCACGTATGAGTTTGGAAGCAAAAAGTTATAAACTAATAACTGTTAAATAGACATTACCTTAAAGTGAACACGAAGGTTAGATCCCCGAGCCTTACAAGATTTGGCTGCATTATCGGGTTCCCTAGAATATTTGCCCATTTTGATGGAAATTCGGGTAAAACGAAGTGAAATTGAACAGAGCGGATCTTAGCACACCGCCGGTCGCCTCCAAAGCAAAAAGAACTCTAATCACGTCGACAAGCAGCAGACGGCAAGGAAGAAAAGTTCAAGATGGACGATTCGAGCATCTCTAAACTCTGCTACAAATGCAGCATGTCAATTATTTGCACTCACCTCTCTGCAAATCCACAATCCGCGCTCCTCCCTTCAAATCCCACCTTTCCAAACACACCAACAGCTGCCGTTATGACCACTCTTTCAGAATTTCATCCAACTCGTATTCTTATACTTAGGTTTACGAAATAAACCGTTTCTCATAATTCTCATTCTCATTCTACATTCTACCTACTAATGCATGCGTAATAACATAGGTATACATTATACATATAACATTATCTGTTCACTGTGCATTGGACTAGACTAATATGAGACAGAATTACTTGTTACCGAATTAAATAATTTGCATAAAAATGAAATTCTTTGTAAAAAGTAAAACAGCGGAAGTAAAAATTACCAAATTAAGAAAAAATAGTAGTAAATAGTAATACTGAAATAATATTGGTGGAGTTGGATGAATATGTGTGAAGCAACGCAATAATATTGCATACGCATCGCCCGCATCGGTTTCAGATAGACAAGAGTCACCCGGTAAATGCACCCGGACTGGACTGGAGCTGGAGTTTGTTGTGGTTACCTGGAAATCCAGAGGTATGGTGTGTTGCTTTCTCCGTTCGTCGTTACAGTGCATATAAATACAATTTGAGATTATATCTAACTTTCCTTTTCTGTTATGGCTATTGATCAGGCAAATTGACTGGAGTATTATTCCAGTCTATACCGCTAAGGTAGGATAATATTGTTCACGTTCACATCAGCCAAATTTGTTTTATTTCTTTCAAAATCACTAAAAGAAAGAATAGATACCAAATCTGTTAATTTCACTGGTGACTCGAAGGTTGTATAGTTTTGTTGGCGTTGTCCATTGAAGAGAAATAATCGTTTAAAAAGTTTAAGGCTTTTGAATCACATAATTCTGAGGTTTGGTGCTTACGGTTGTAAAAATGGCATCTGTAACGACCCAGTGCAAGGTAATTACATTCTAATACGTCATTTAATAGCTTAGAAAAATAACTAATTCTGAGGTTACAAAATGCACGATTTTTTGGTTAGCACTCGTCAAATGAAAAAATTAAGATTTGGATTAATTTGTAAATATTTTATAATGAGTTTTAACAACACCTTTATTGCATTAACAGAAAGTATTCAGTATAAAAAATGAAAGGATAAGTTCGGGTTTGATGATATGTTGTTGGCAACCGTCTTCTGGAGGACTGCTTGCTACTGCCATTGAAGGCCTTCCGGTAGTCTACGTGTACAATCGTCAAGGGAGTATAATAGAAACAATGGGAATAGATGGGTAATTACTTTCCTAGCCATATTTACAATTATCTGAAACTGATCCCTTGATTCACTATGCATTCACTACATTTTCAAATATAAATTACAGTGTAAATGCGATAAGTGAATGTAAAAATGTGTGGATTGCATACAGGAGCTGCATAGGATTGGCTTGGGATGCGGATGGAGATTTATTAGCAGTAATTATAGAAGGGAGTGGATCTCTATTACTTTGGGAAGCTCACAGTGGACGACTAAATGAAATCGACACAGGAATCAAGGATCCTGCTTCTTGTATAACTTGGTCAAAAACAGGGAAAATATTAGCATTTGCTTCCTCAAAAGGGAATCTTTTGATTTACAACCATCGAAGCCTGAGGTGAAGAATTTTCTAGCGTGGAAATTCTAAAATGAAAAGTATAATTAAATAATTACGTAAGCGAGTATAAATATTTTTGACAGACGAGTTCCGATCATTGGGAAGCATAACAAAAAGATAATTTGCGCAGCTTGGTCAAACGACAGTCTTTTAGCTTTAGGAGCTGCTGATAACACTCTCAGTATTAATACAATGGATGGCGATTCTGTTAAAAATGTCTCTCTTCGTGCAAAACCAACCGATATGAAGTTTGGTCAAATTAAGGAAGACCGTTCCAGCTCTACTGCAGATAATACAGTAAGGAACTTTTGTGTATTGAATAATTTCAATTTTCAAAACAAATTCAGTAATAATTCTATTGCAACAAAAATGTGTCCCAAACTAAAATCATAAAGTATGTTATATTAAATTCAGGTAAGTACAATTGTGGGTGAGAAAACGCTTTACATGCTAAAATTTGAGGAAGGTTCAATCTGTACTCCCATGGAACTTGGTTTCCAATCCCGATATGGAACAATTGTTACTCATCACTGGCACGGAGACGGCTACATTCTCGTTTGCTTCTCTTCTGGGTTTATTGTTCTTGTCTCTTCACATCATAAGGAAATAGGGACTGAACTTGTTTTATGCGAACTTAGAAATGAACCTCTGCGACATGCTTCACTGTGCTTACAAAATTCAAAGGTGACAAACTAATATGTACATTTGCCATTTTGCATAAATTACGATGCTTATGATTGTGAGAATACTCTGCGCACTCAATTAGTTTTATCCGAAATGTAACTTAAAAGCTATTGAATTTAAAAATCCAAATTAAAGAATTAATTAAGGAATCTAAGGTTTTAAAATTTAAAACATTATCGACGATTGTGAAATAGGAACTAATAAAAAATTGTTTTGGTGTGAAAAGCTGGCAGTGTGTTTTGGCGAGTCTAATGTGCAAGTGCACGAAGCAACGGACCCAAGGAATGTGGTGAACATGGCGGATGTTTCCGAGGACGACGGAAGAATTCGTCCAGCCCTCAGGTGTGCCTGGAGTGAGGATGGTCAGTTGTTGGCGGTGGCTACGGCCTTTGGAGATTTGAACGTGTATTTGACCTCTGTGCCTATGATTGGGGGAAGCAGTTCGAATTATGTGGCAGCCTTGGGTTCCCTTACGGAATTGGTTTTATATTCGTACAACGATCCTATTATCACAACTGAAGGATCAATAAAATTGGAAATAGAACCTTCTGTGATAGCGGTGGGTCCTTATCATGTTGCTGCCTGCGTAAATAATCGAGCCTGGATTTATGTCATTCAGGAAGTAAATGACGCTCCTAACGCATTTCCTACAACAGTTCGGGAATTCAATTCAAATATCCACGAAGCTTGGCTTAGTGGAGATTACTTTGCTGTTCGTTGCGGAGATAAAGCATATTTACATTTGGTAAGCCATTTTTGGCTAAAGTAGTATTCTGTATGCCGTACCCTAAATGAAACCGTAGATGAATCTTTGCAGATCGAAGGCAACGGCATGGAATTGAGGGATGTTAAGAATTTTCCAGAAACGGAAGCAAAATCTTTCAGGATTAGTTGTATCGCACTAACATCTAATGCTTTAGTTTATGGAGGAGAGGTACTGGTCAATATAAAAGTATTTAAAAGCCTATTAAACAAAGTTTATAGGAATATTACGAATAAGAAATTTGTATTCTTACAGAATGGTGTTATTAAAGTTTTTCACTTGGAAAGCTGGACTGAAATTTCTTCGAGATCGACAGAAAAAAATTCGGCGATAAGAAACATTTATCCTAACAAGTCGGGAATCATTTGTGTCATCATTGACAAAAATGGAGATGGATTTTTGTTTGATATGGTAAATACATAACACGACTTATTTCTAACTCTGTTTTTAATTTAATTTTATTATTACAGTCTCAAGATAAACTGCAAGGTATACCATCGTTTCCTAATCGAGTGGACGGAGTTCTGTGGGATATGGATATTTACTCTCAGCATTTGTTTATCACTTACGCCAAATCCCAACCAAGAGTTAGTGTGTTTGTTCATTGGAAACAAGTTCTTCTAGGAGTCGAAACAGAAAATGTGGGTTCATTTAGAATTTTCTCCAGTACTGAACAAGTGCCTCGTCTTTTGAAAAAGGGATATGTCATTTCTCAAACTTCCAATGGGAAAATGGTCAAGTCTCTTTCGGTCTACACGGAGAAAGGAGAAGGACTTGACGAAAACGAAGCTATTGTGGCCAAACTAGAAAGATTGCTGAATTTAAGGAAACTTAAGGAGGCCTATGATTTGTGCTACGTTGCTGATCAGAAAACTATGTGGGAGTCCTTGGCGAAGAGTTGCATTTACAATATGGATGTAAAAACAGGTACGCCTATCAAAATTCATGTATTTTAACGTAATTTTACTAAGCAAATTAATTGCACTAATTTTCTTATAAATAATTAGCTCTACTGGCGTACAGCCATTTAAACGATGCTGCAATGGTTTTTAGTCTGAAGAGAGTGCAAGAGGAAGGCGATATAAAAATTGCTTGCGGTCACATGGCTTTATTTGTTGAAGAATTTGATCTCGCCGAAACTTTTTATTTAGAATCAACAAATAAGCAACATGCTCTCAATATGCGAAAAGATCTTCAACATTGGGAACGGGCCTTGAGTCTAGCAACGGAATTGGCTCCGGAAATGGTATCCGAAATTTGTCGAGAGTATGGACTCCACTATGAATTTAAGTAAATGCAAAACGTGTAATATTGAAAGTATTTTAACTCCTCAAATGCCATGAGCAGAACATTGAAAAAGTAACCCATTTATTTAATTGTTTGCTTAAATATTTCAGTTCTGAGTTTTCGAGTGCATTATCCATGTTTGAAAAGGCGTATATGACTGGTATTGAAATGAAAACTTCTCGTGATCACTTGTCCAAGGTCCTGGAAGGTCTTGCTAGAACTAATCTTCGTTGTGGCCACACACAACAGGGATTACGATTGGCACTCGATTCTCCGTCTATACCCTTGAAGAAGGAATGTGCAGAAATCTTGGAATCCGTGAAGGTTCAACCAATTTTTTAATTTGTGTTCAAATTATTTAATTCTACTTTTATAAATACTTTTTAAAACTAACAATGTTTTTCTATGAAAAAAGAGTTGGCAGGATGCTGCCATGCTGTACGAACAGTGTTGTCTGTGGGAGAAAGCTGCTTCTCTGTATATTCGGTTAAAACAATGGTCCGACGTTGCCCGTCTTTTAGAAAAAGTCAATTCTCCTAAAGTTTATGTTCAGTATGCCAAGGTAATTTTTTACGTTTGTGATGATTTAACTTTTCTAGTACAGTAATATGTAATTAATGTTTTTGTTTTAAGGCGAAAGAGGCAGAAGGAAAATTTGTTGAGGCAGGAGAATCGTATGAAAGAGCTTTAGACGTGGAGAACGCCGTTCGTCTTTATTTAGCAGCCAACGCTCCCACAAATGCTATTCGTCTTGTGAAGCAAAATGGGAACAGTAGTGGAGCATTACAAATAGCAAAATATTTCGATACTTATGGAGATTTTGATACAGCTCTAAGATTTCTTGTCAAGTCTCGATGCTACGAAGATGCGCTAATAATGGTTCTTAAAAGTGGAAAATCGGATTTGTATGCTCAGTTGATTTTGGAAGAATTTGGAGAAATTCCGGATGAATTCAAAGATGGAATGAGACAGGTTGCCAGTTACTTCGAAGAACTTAAGGATACATTCAAAGCGGGGAAGTATTACTTTTTAGCAGGGGATTACGACAAGGTATTTCTCCTATATGTTTTGCACGATATTTGTTAAAGGAAAAACCGAAAATGATTCTATTGTATTTCTCAGGCATTTAAATTGCTAATGCGGGCTGCACGAACGGGTGTTAGTATTGACGACGAAACCTTGGTACAATTATTAACTGACACAGTCATTGGATCTGGAGATGATAACCAAGCAAGGGAACTCGTGGAATATCTCTTGGGAGAAAAAGACGGAATTATGAAGGTAGGATACACAATGTGAAGACAATAATTCGTTCCATTGTAAATTTGGTTTTACTTTGTCAGGATGCAAAATATCTTCTGAATTTTTACATTAAATCGAGTCGCCTAGTCGAAGCGTCTAAAACAGCTTTGATTGTTTCGCAAAATTATCATGCTGAAGGTGACTACGAAAGTTCTCATCGAACGTTGGTGAATACCTGCAAAGAACTTAAAGCACAGCATTTGAAAATACCCAAGGATATTATGGACGCTTTACAGACTGTCCATTATTATTTACTCTTACGGTATCACGTTAGCATGGGCAATCACTATCGGTCTGCTCATTTGCTCTTGCACATATCGGAAAACATATCCAAATTTCCTGAACGTAAGCAATTTGCAATTTTCTAAAATTAATCTTACAATTTAAAGTTGTACTTTTATTCCTGAAAAGCAAAAGTTTAAATTTCCTCACAGACGCTCCGAGAATTTTAACTCAGGCTGTAATTGAGTGTCAGAAGGCAGGAATGAAGGCATCTAGTTTGAGCTGTGCTTATACACTCATGAAACCAGAATTCCGAAACAAAATGGATGAAAAATACAAAAATAAAATTGAAAAAATGGTTCGAAAATCGGGCAGAGCTCTTGTAGAAGATTCACAGGACCAACAATCGCCTTGTCCTTATTGCAAAACAAAAGTCCAGAATTATACTTTAGTCTGCCATGAATGCAGAGCCGCAATTCCATTTTGCATTGCTACTGTAAGCAGTACAACTTTCTCACCGGTTAGACAGCTACTACTCATGTACAAATTTATATATTCTATTTAACTCTCAATTTAGGGACAACATATTGTTGCTGACGATCTCACTGCTTGCCCCAAATGTGAATTTCCGGCAATACGATCGGAGTTTATAAAGTAAGTGCCATGTTTTCCAATATGAAATACTGTAAGAGTTTCGTAGGAAAAATTCTATCTTTCAGAATTCAGGTTTGCAATTATTAATTCATCCATCTTATGTATAGCATTCTGGGGAGCGGTTCTGACACTACATGTCCAATGTGTGAAGTTCAAATCCAGACAAAAGATATAGTTCAAATTAACGATATACGACCCTACCTCTACCACTAATTTACACTAAAACACTATAAGATTTCCTAAGTATCACCTACAGACACATATTTTAGTAATGGTTGGTGTAAAACTATAATAATGAAAAATATATTTACGAAAGCTACATATGTAATAGATTTTGTGAAAGTAAATTTTATTTTGATGCATTATTTATCGCCAAAGACATCAAGAAAGCTCTGCAACGTGCATTTATTTTGCATTTAGTAATTTAAAATTTTCATTCTATTTTAAATTGCAATCTGTATACTATTGATTAATTACATATCGTCTAATACAAACTATAATTAGTGACTGTTGCACACTATTTACCTCAGTATATTTAATAAGGCTAAATGATTGCGCATTTCTCATTGCAATAACGAGTCACTACTTTAAATCACGTGAATACACATTTATTGATATTGGAATGGTTGAGTCTATGAGATTCGTCATTACTTTCTTCATTACAAAGAAATTCGAAGTATTATTATACCCATACTTTCTAAGAAACCCTGCATAGCGTAGGAAATTAAGTAGTTTCGTTTATTGTCAATAAAGCCTGATTAGTTGTAGTAATTACAAACAAATAAATATAGAGTCAATTTGTTTAATAGCGACATTTAATGCACTTGACTCTTGTATTATACAGAAAAATAAACTAGATGGCTACTCTAATACTACTAATAAGGAAATAGTTTAACATCCCAGAGTAGGGAAATAACTGTAACAGTATACAAAATATGAAATATCTAGATTAATCGTTTTATAACCTTTGGGCAAGAATATGTTATTCGTGGATACTTCCTAAGATGAAATGGGTGGCCAACTTCTTTTGCTGTCTAAGTATTCCAAAATTTCTTTGTATCGATTTTTCTTGTTCTTTTTCCATACGACTTTTCCCAATCTCTTTACAATCCAGCTTCCGGCCACCACATTCTAAAATTGCAAATCAATGTGTAAAAGAATTCGATAACGTTTAAAATGTTTGGCTCACCTCAAGAAAAAATGAAACCACAAAGTTGATTACAGGAAATACTAAAATGGTCCACCGAAAGTAAGAGGTCTCATCACTGACTGGTTTCAAACGGAAGAATGTGGCTAAATACCCGATTGGGTAAACCGTGAGTACAACTGTGCATATAGTGAGCACAGCATACGTAACAAGGAACATCCCTACATTATACGCAAAGTAATTCATGGACGCAATCAAAACAAAATAATGTTCCTCAATTATGAATGAATTTGATTATATTTATTTTCTAATTACCATTAGAATAAAAATGTTTTCGAAAAGGGGGTCCTTTCGAAAAAACGAGAGCCAAAATCAGATACTGGAAGGAACTAATGGAAAAAATGGTGGTGGTTTCCCAACATAGTGTTATAAGCTCATCTCCAGAGCTGGGCCGTACTGGAGTAAACCAATTTTGAGATTTCA
The DNA here is from genome assembly GCA_020352615.2 of Yoshiicerus persimilis. Taxonomy (NCBI): domain Eukaryota; kingdom Metazoa; phylum Arthropoda; class Collembola; order Entomobryomorpha; family Tomoceridae; genus Yoshiicerus; species Yoshiicerus persimilis. Next base: position 42,560,981 of record CM060170.1, on the reverse strand, counting down.
AATAAAGGAGTGCTCCAATTTGAGTGGCGGATGCGGCAAGAATTTGAACTAAAATGGAGAAGACGTTATGAAAGGAGACTAGACTTCCCATCGGTCTTTGCGCCACAAGTTTAGGATAGGGTTCGGTTCTTCCCATAACTACCGCTATAGTTGTTGTTATCCCTAAATCAATATACAGAAATTGCGTATCTGCCAAATTTGTTTCGCTCTGTAACATTAAAAAACATAATTATTCTCATACGTTGTAACAATGAATCCAATAAGTATGTGTAAAATAATTTCCAAGAGAATCCTACCGCATATAGTGTCAACACGGAAACAAATTGGACCATACTGTAAAGCGCCATGTATTTAAATATTCCAAAGCTAGTAACTAAAGCGCATCTTCCTTCCCGAATTAAATGAGGAACACACGAGACGTCGGCGACTTTCGATGTAAATGGCGCAGCAACAGAGGCTTCAGCTTCGGATAAGGAAATCCCAACATGTGCCATTTTTAAAGCAGAACAATCGTTCGCCCCGTCTCCACACATTGCCACGATGTACCCAATATTCTGGAAACATAAATAAAAGTTGGAAATAAGCACAAATTGATATTAATTCTCTAATTCAAAGTTAGTACTTAAGTTTACCTGCAAAGACTCGACTAACTGGCGCTTACATTCCGGAGACATTCGAGCATACACAGTTCCTTTAGCTACAATCAGTTCTAAGACGTCCGGGGAACAGTGTTGCTGTAATAAGGACCATGTCCGCCCATTTAGAACAAAATGGTAGTTTGCATCGTGAAGTTTCATTATTTGAGAGGAATAGGAATCAGCCGCGATTGGCACAAGTCGGTCCATATCCAGCAGTGGTTCGTGGAACTCGCTGTTGTTACTCGATAAACTTGAGCGGCTCCCACTTGTGTGAAGCAACAATTCGTCCGACTCATGTATACCAAAGTGATTAGGATAAATATTCGTTGTAATCAAATCGTCCGTGGGAACTTCATTTAAAAGTTCCTCGTCAGTTGGGGCTTCTGTGTGTTGGGATGCCAATGTGAATTCCAGTTCTCCCTCATCAGTCGAATTTACAATTACCACCTTAATTTAAAATTCGGCAAAAAAGTTGCATTTTAAAATTCTGTAAATCATTTTGTAAATCCTGAATACAATATTCATATTGAACTAAAATAGTTTCTAATTTATTTATTACCTTGTCGCAAGTTGGTATCATTCCACATTCTCGAGCCACACTAAGGGCAGTTAACATATTGTCACCGGTCACCATAACGCAACGAATCTCGGCAGAAGTCAATTCTTTTATAACAGGATTTGTCGCTGGCTTTAAACTATTTTGCATTACAAGGAAACCTGAGAAATTTAAATCCGTTTCCACCTATAAATAGTAATGCAGAGTCATTAGCTCTATTAATATAGACATGAATATTGATTAGACGCAAAATTAATTTTGTTTGATTTTTCACGAACTTCGTCTCTGGATGCTCGTTGAATCTGATGCCAACTGATTTCTATAGGTTTCCATGCCATAGCTAGCACACGGTAACCTTTGATTGTAAACGAATCCAAGACTTTGTCAAAATTTTCAGGTATTTTTGAACACAGCAGACGTATTTTCTCGGGGGCTCCCTTGCAATAAAGCACCATTCCAGGGCCATAACAATCCAATGGCCTCACAGCAACAGACATTCTCCCGTGCTGGGGAGTAAACTCAAATTCTTTGATTATTCCCAATTCAATATCGTCCTTTTTGACGACATTCGGTGTTAAGAGATCAAATCGTTTTGTTTCCTCCTCGTTGCTCATCAATGGCTCTTCTAGTTCCTGCAATAATAGTACTTGTAAGAGACAGTGTTACTCGTTGTAAATGTAAGGCCGTTTAAATATTAGTGTATTTTGTCTAACCCATTCAGTAGCAGAAAACATTTTCAGATCTAAGGGGTCTCCAACAATGCTTCCCTTGATGTATGTCAGAGAATGACAGGAAGCCATTCCTCGGAGTAAAGGAGAATCCGTGGACAAAGAAGATGGAGAAGTTACCGGTTCACAAAAATCCCCAGTTTCATCTTCATATGGAACAGCGCACCTACAAATATACAAGATGTGGTCTAAAAGATTTAAATACTAAACTTCCATTGTAACTTACTTTTAGCTGAATTATATTATTAGATTAAAAATCCTGATCAAGTGTTTAAATTAAATTTTATACGAAATAAAAAGCGTTTGGCAAGTAAACAATCTTTGGCGGAACCTGAATTTCACAAATATTACTAAAAAGCGTTTAGTGTACAAGAACCAAGCATGACACCAACAAAATACTTTAATTGTTCAGCGCAAAGCTTTTTAAATGTGGTAGCAATGCAAATATATAAGTTACCAAAAGTCCAATCCGTCTTCTGTCAATGTTCCAGTCTTATCAAAGCAAACAAGTTTCAATTTGCCACAGAAGTTTATTCTAGGAGGAGATATACAAAATATTTGCCGTTTCCTAAGTCTTGACTGAGCATACACTGTACCCTACAATTAAATTTAGAAAATAAACTAATAAGAAAATGAGCAATCTCGTAGTGTTTACAAAATTGTAAAAATTGTATTGTACGATAAAGACATTATTGATTGCATACCACAGTCATAGCAGCTGGCAATGCTGGAGGCACAACGATTGTCACAACATCTAACACACGAACAATAGTAACGGTCCAGGAAGCCTATATTAATAGATATGCACAATTAATGCAGAATTTGAAGTAGAATTAATTCAATTGACAAATGTCGCAGCAAAATATTAGGACCAACGTAAACTTATTCTAGTTTTCAATTAAAATTGTGGCCAGTAACTCGTAAGAAAAGCAAATAAATTATCAATTAAGATAAAACGCATACATTTCTTTTAATGTACATGTAAACACAACCAATCATCCCCACTGCAGCAAGGCAAAAGAGAAGAAGAACAAATTTCATGGCATCTGAATAAAACTTAAATCCAACTTCCTTAGGAAATAAAATAGATCTGATCAGTTGTCCCTTTAAAGTACTATATCCAGTTCGCACCACAACACAGGCAACCTGAAAATGCAACACAAGCACATTATGTTTATCGTACTCAAAATATGCCATCACTTAAATTCTGCGGCTAAATGGAAAAAACATAAAAGGGCGTATTCCAAATAACTAAACAATAATGTTACACATATTAAGCATACTAATGTGCTTAATTACACACATGTTAAATAAAATAAAATTAAAGTGAAATATATAGAGAACTAACTTTTCCTCCTGCATAGAACCGTGTTTGAATGATTTGAGTACCACAGAATACAGTATGCCGTTTGTAGGTATCACAGTCGAATAATTCCGAGGACAATATAACGGCTGATTTGGAAACAGGAATGCTTTCTCCTGTCAACATTGACTCGTTGACTATACAAGTACCATTTATAACGACCGCATCACAAGGCATGACACATCCTTCTCTTGGAATTAAAATGACATCACCTGGAACAAGATCTTTTGAACTGATGTCTTCTTCACCTGAAATAAAGGACCCATTAACTGTAATGATGTAGCGACAGAAATGGTTAGTAGCTACAGAAACTTGTATTTGCAAGAACTGAAAAAGTAACAAACGAACCTCCATCACAACGCAGAACAGTTACAAGAAAATCTCCACTACCTTCTGCCATATCCCTGAGCATTTCACTTTGTCTTTTCGTTTCAACCAGTGAAACAGCTATGGACACTGCGGAAATAATGATTACACAAGTGGCATACCAAATATAATCGTCGACGCACCAAAGGATCACACTGAATATTTGAAAAATGTAGAAAGGATTTAGTACTTCGTCTACTAATAATTTCATGTAGCTTTTCACAACAACTTCGATAGTGTTAGCACCGTATATAGCTCTCCTGTGTTACCAAAAGAAACAAAAACATTTACTCTTTGATTTCTCAATTAAAATGTATGTAATATGTAATTGTATTTTTAGAAAGCGCACATCTGTAGTCTTTTAGAGTGTGACAAGCCAGTAAAATTTTCCAAAAGTTGCTGGCAAGTAATTTCATCCAATCCTTGTATCTTACGGAAACGTTTTTGTCGTTCGTCCCAAAAGAACTTTTCGTATCGAAAGGTGAAATGACGAAAAACAGAACTAGAGTGAGCAGGAGAACACAAATGGGTCGTGTCACTGCTTGAAGTGTGGCCTTGATTGTTAGTGGAGAATTCATCTGGCAAAAACTGGACAGCTTCTTCCTTGACGTTGCAAGTAAAATATAATCCAGTGTCATCCTACAGAGCAGTGTAATGAACAAATTAGAAAAGTACTAGAAATTGATGCTACAATTCAGAACTGATGAAACTTTTCGTTTATCACGGAATACATTTATTTACCTTAATTAAGATTACAGTCGCCAAGCGAAGAGGACAAGGAACACATTGGAATTTGACCTTCCATTCGCTATACCAGCGAGCTATTAAATAAGGAATTCCTATTGTAAGAATATTGCACATATAGTAAACGAACAACTTGAAAGCACTTTTCTTGAAGCCATAGCAAATGGCTTCAGCGTCCGGAAGCTCTTGCGATTTAATACCATCTGAGTTTTCTTCGGTTAGACTGTAGTAAGAGGAGGGCATAATCCAGTCTGTCCAAAATCACGTTTCTCGTATGTCTTCCGTTAATTACAGAAAAGTGCAAACAGTTAATTCAGTTTTATTCCACATTTCAAATAATATAAATATGCAAACTTAAATTATTGCTATCGCACAGTACCGAATCAGGTAGGAGCCACGAGTAAAGTCTTCTTGAGTTACCAATTGCTGAAGAGTGCAAAGATTATTGTCACCAAAGGCGCAGTCAACCCTCATTTATTGTCTTTTCTTCGAAATTAAAATTTTAATTGTCATCGAATTTTACACTACTAAGTAATTACTAAACTGTATAAATTTGGTAATTCTACTCACACTCTCAAACAGCTAACTACATAAATGGAACTATCAAAAGGATGTTAAAGTGACTAATAGCAAGGACACTCGGTAATAAATAGTGTTATCATAATATAATTTCACCAGAGCCGTAAATAAATACAAAAGGATGTAAATTACAAATAGCTATCCATTATAATCCTTTGTTAATGACGTCTGTTTTACAATGCATGTTGATTGTCCTAGAATAAGCTAAAGTACTGCGTATTAATCTCTTTCGCTGATAGTACAGCGTATTTTAATTGCAAGTATACTTCCACTCGCAAACAATTGTAATTAAATAGTCCTAGAGTACTTTATCTTTCTCTACTATAATAAATATGTGAAGTATAATATCAAATCCCTCATTAATGTACGCCTAAAGTCAACCAATCCATATTTTATTTTAATAAGTTTAATCAACCCAAAGTTAACACTGTACTGCAGCTGATTTTACGTGAAACCAATAAAATTCATATCCCGCCGTTACTTTTACTCCTGCACACTTTATAGCATAAGCCAATAAAGGAAGTAAGCATAAAATGAAAATTGCATTGTTAGATACAACTCGACTGGAAACTGGAAATGTGCACTAATAAAGGGAAACTATATAATATATTCTAAACATTGTTCATTCGAATTCATGTTGTAATTAATAAGCCTCCTCTGTAATGCTATTTTTGCATAATAAGTGCTCCTGGACACAAGACACAGCAGATATCTCTGAGAAGTCTTTCGTAATATATCATGAAACTATAAGACTTGTTTCATGGACTTGGATTATTTGTACATCTGCATTTAATGCAAATGTTTATTCTTATTATCCCCCAAGAATGAATACTATGAAATAATTCTTTTCTCTATTCATTTCACTTCACTTACAATTATGAATTTTGACAAAATGGAGAATATTGTTTTCACTTTCTTCGACTTTATGGCATTAATAATAAAATTTTAATAATGACAATAAATTGCACATGTCTTTCTTAAGAGGTAATTATTTAGCTTTGTTTTCTTACTTGGCAAGGTATGGAAAGATGATTTCCAATGGAATAACTATTTCCACTCATAATACATAAAGCTTCAAAGAAATTAAGTGTAAGATTTACTTTCCCACTTATTTTATTTTACAACCAAAGATTTCAGACTCTGACACCTAAATTTTCATAACACTGACACATTTCTTTGCCTTTTCAGCAATTTGTATTTGTATCTTGACACATTTCACCTGTTTTTACCATTTTCATATACTGCTGGAATATGGAAAAAGCAAAACTACCTTTCATTTCAACATTTATCATTAAATAGATATACCGACGTAGCGACGACGCATCTTTATTTTTATATAATTCCAGAGGTTACGGTTGCATAATAGATTATTAAGATAAATGATCACATTGTGTAAGACAGCATCATTATTATCTGCCAACGAGAAATCCACAAATAATTATGTAATAATTTTGCAAAATCAACCAATGGTAATTCTTGAAGTAATGATTGGTCTCTACTATTATGTTTGTACGAAATTAATAATACGCGGACTATTTTATAACTGGGGAAATCGCCATCAAAAACAGCTTACATAACTAAATGACGACATACGCAAATCCATTGACTCCCAATTCCCGTCTACAGTTTTTCTCTAATAAGCATAATAAGCATAACGCATAACATATCATGGAGTCGTGCACCATTCATTCGCATCTATCCCCTGTCGCCCTTATTCGTCACATCAGTAAAAATCTCAAATAATAGAAAGGTGTGCAATTGAAGTTGAACAGGGAGAAGAGTATTAGCGTTTTGGAACTATTGAGACGGAGTTGTGCAAAGAATCCCATTTTGGACAACATATAGTTTGTGTGGCCCTTATAAAGTAAATTGCTTTATTCAAAATTCAGGACGGTGTCAAAAGGCAAAAGCTGCTAAAACATTTGAAGTAGCATTGATTCTTGCAATGATTAAATACTCTTCTGTTTGACTTGGTGGTGAAAGGAGCACACTTGCTTCCATTTAAAAGAAATATATATTGCCCGATAAGTAAAAGTTCCCAGATGAGCAGTTACGTTTGTCCCATTTGTCGTGATTTGTTGGCTGAGCCTGTAGAAATTGCAGCTGGGAAGACACGAGAAGATTATCACATGGTAGCAGCGTTCTGCGGACACATGTTCCACAGAGAATGTCTAATCGTTTGGATGGAATCACAGGCCAATGACAAGTAATATAACTATCTCTAATTCAATACTAATTTAAGAAACTTGTTCCTTGTTCCCGTCCCCGTCAAAATCACTTGACTTGGTTGGAATGCAGTACCCGCCTTCAGTATTTTTCACTTCGAAAAATGCGAAAAATTTGGTCTATAACACAAAAAATGGTTAATTTTTCATATTTGTTTGTATTTTTTGTATTTTAACCTAACCTAACTTAACCTAACCTAACTTAACCTAACCTAACCTAATCTGACTAAACCTGACGTAACTTAACCAAACCTGACTTCACCTAAGCTGACCTGACTTTGATCATCATGAAAATTTTCGGAGATCGCATCATAATAATATTCATTAATCTGCGAAGAGGATTTTTCAACAAAACTTATTTTAGCTAGCATAAAATTTAAAACTCAAAAATTGATAAAAATCCCTGTTCTTCAACTTGACATTTCGACAGTAAATGTCAATTGATGTCGTAGATGGGTGTCTTGTCGTAAAACTGTATTGAAATACTCTTCAAAATCTATAGGTGTATATATGCAATGCTACTTACCCTGGATCGGTTCCAAGGATGTGTTCAATCATTTAACACGTCCCAATAATCTGAAAAGTCCTATTTTTTGTAATTTGCAACAGAGTACCATCTACTTGTCCCGTTTGCAGCAAGGGTGTAAAAGAAGGAGATATCGTGAAGTTGTTTCCGCAAAGTGACGAGAAATTTTTGGACTACACCGCTCTGGTCAAGCAAGTCAACAAGCGCAGTCAGGACGTGACTGATGCCCAGCATGAACTACAAGCTGCAACCGTTGATCTGCGCGTCCTCACAGAAATTTCATATCAGCGACAGAAAAGGATTACTGAACAGTCAAAACAATTGTGCGACCTCAAAACCCAAATCGAGAATCTACAAAAGGAAGAGGATCTTCGAAAAACTGAGAGGTGATAATTAATTATTTATGTTTAATTAATAGGAGATGTGTAGAAATATGGCACTTAGAAAGCGTAAGTGTAACTGCAGTAATTGGTGTAAAGTATATACTGTTTGGATTTACTAAGTTTGTGCTTGAAATTCTTTAGAAAGTCAACAAAGGATGAATTTGAGAAATTAAAACGGAAATACGAGGAATACAAGTCTATTCTGGAGAAACAAACGAAAGCTGCGGAAACTGCTGAAGTTCTACGCGCAGCTCTTACTCAGGCTGTGAACGTTCTACAGTCCACCAATGAAGAGAATAAGGAAGAGGAAAGTACGGAAGAAAGAAAACTTTCAAATGCGAATGAGATTTTAAATAATATTGGAGTCATGTTGACGTGAGCGATAAATCATTATTTCAGTTTTAGGAATAAGCCAATTATGCCAATAATGAACATGCCAATTATGGGTAATCTTTTTGGATTTTTGAAGAAATCATACTACTATGGGCAACGAATCGATACCGGAGTTACGAACACTCTTTAATCAGGATGACCTTCCACGAATTATCCTTCCAAAGGTGATATTTGGAATTCCATCAGGTTCGGGTGCAAAGGACTTGGCAGCTGCATATGTACAAGTCATTAAAAGCAGCAAAAACATTCGGGCACGGAGCGAAGTAATTGTCTACTTTCCCCGGGGCGATATATTTTTTCCATCCCTGGAAATATTTCAGCTCCAAATGATGACCTTCCTCCGTATTTTTGGAATTGCGCACAAGCGCGAAGTTGTGCACACTGATGAAGATGAGCTTCCAGTCATGAAAATTGCAGAGCACGTCGTTTATGAACCGGAACTGTGTTGCGAAATACTGATGAATCTGTTCAACATTGACACGAAATCCCAACATAAGAATCCCTTTAAGATTGACACCAGAATGATCAACCTTTGGAACATGTTTTCAACAAGAATTATCTGGGCGCTTCTTCTGTGGCAATGGGCGCATGACAATGGCAAATCTGTGGGGATTGTTCCAGAGTGGACTGCAAGAGTGGCGGCTGCGGTAGAAACGAAGGTGAGGTACACGGCTTGTCAAGAAACATATGGAAACCTCACAGATCACACTGTTAACGAAACTGTCGTCGAAGATATCGAAGCTCTTTCGCGACTACTTGGAACTGAGAATTACTTCAATGGAGCTCAACCTGCAGAAATTGATTGCGCTGCCTTTGTCCTTCTCACACAAATTCTGTGGAATTCTCCGAATTCAGAGTTTCGGGATGAAGTGCGCAAACATCTGAATCTCATCAATTTCGTTATCAGGATGAAAGAAAGGTGTTGGCCAGAATGGGAATTCGGGTCTCCTTTGCCACGACTTTGGATCTAACTACACATTCCCTAGATGATTCCCGAATGCTTTTTCATGAGATATCGTACATTTGTACAGTTACGCCACTGAAAGGGTAACTGTCCTATTCACCCGAAGTAGATTCGTCCCTGGAGAGTAGCTGTAAATTCAAAATCTCAAGATAATTAATAAAATAAATGGACTGAACATTTGGAAGATTTGGTACTGCTAACACCATAATATCTGTCCAAAGTCAAATTCGTTGACTGGAATTTCATTGGTTTCCTTTTCAATTTATTCCGCCTACGTACACTGTGTAATTATACTAAGGTGGCCCCATGTACCTGAAGAACTGGAGATAGTACAGCAAAACTGTTTACACCATTCGAAAGCCAATACAAAGTTACATTGAAATCCAAGTTTTCATCAAAATCGGAAGATAAGTGAGTTAAATAATTCGGTGAAAAGAAAAGGTAGAAAAATATGCCCAGTTTTCGGTGATTTGGATTTTTCACGGCTGGAAAAAATGTATTTTTCATAATTAACAAGGTTGAATCTTTAACGTTTTTGGAATTTCTTGGAATCTGAAAGAAAATTCCAGAAGAGTTGAAAATTCAACCATATTTGATTATATGAAAAATTCAGAAAAAATCACTCATATAAAATGGATTGAAACTGTGTGAATATTATTTCAAAAAAATTTATTTTTCAGCCGGGAAAAATCCGAATCACCGAAAACCGGGTACATTTTTGTAGTTTTACTTTTCACCGAATTATTTGACCCACTTACCTTCAACCGATTTTGACCAAACTAGAGATTTCAATGTAACTTTGTACTGGCTTTTGAATGGTGTAAACAGTTTTACTGTACTATCTCCGGTTTTTCCGGTACAGGGGGCCACCTTAGTTTCTTTACACCCAATACGTATATGCGACTAAGGCCAGGTATCTTGGTATGCAACTAAAACGCATGATCACTTGTAATTCCAATGGCAAGCACTATGAAGGTGTTTTAGAGTAATATAGTGTAAACTACCGAGTTATGTAAGCGTGAGACTCCATTTCTTAAGCTTCGATTTCGACATTAACAATAAGATACTTTTCTTCAAAGAAGCCAATAAGGAATCCAACAGGATTTGGTCTTTACGGACGTATGTGGAAACTAATTTTTATTTACAATTACAACTATTGTAAGCTATCAATAAATAAGATTCATGAAATACGGACTATACCAACCTGTATCAGAATTACAAATATGACCACATGAAATTAGTTTGTGTAGATCTCTCAACTTTTTTAATGCCTATTACATAGGGCTGCATTTATGCAGATTAAACCCTAATAATATCTGTTTATATTTCACCCAATTCGTGAATCTTGTTTATTTGTGCATTGAACCTGAATGCAATTACTTTTAACGCTTGAAAATTGACAAAATTGTGAAACGAAGTAAACTTAGTATTGCTATAAAAACCAATTCCCTTGACCAAAGTACATCAGGAAAAATAGAAAGCTCCATTTTATTCTATAAAGTTGCAACTAGTTTATCTCATTATAATTTGTTTGGAAGAATAAAGAATACATTCGTATCTCATAAAAGCATACTTTATAACCATAGGTAATTGTTTGATGGCGTAGAGAATACACGGGAAAAGTTCCCTTTACTAAAATAGAATTTTTTTACTTGTTTTAAAAATAATATTTGTTGTAAACTCAAAGTGTACGCTATAAATGCATAGAAGTATCGAAAATGTAATACAAATTGGACCATAAGTTGACAAGAGGTATGAAAAGAGCAGGGTATGAAAAGACGAGGTAGGTAAAGAGTGGGGGTAGGAAAAGTCAGGATAGGTAAAGACTGGGGTAGGTAAAGCCTGGGGTAGGTAAAGTTGGGATAGGTAAAGACTGGGGTAGGTAAATTCGGGATAGGTAAGGACTGGGGTAGGTAAAGTCGGGATAGGTAAAGACTGGGGTAGGTAAAGACTGGGGTAGGTAACGACTGGGGTAGTTAAAGTCGGGATAGGTAAAGACAAGGGTAGGTAAAGTCGGGATAGGTAAAGACTGGGGTAGGTAAAGCCTGGGGTAGGTAAAGTCGGGATAGGTAAAGACTGGGGTAGGTAAAGACTGGGGTAGGTAAAGTAGGGATAGGTAATGACTGGGGTAGGAAAAGACTGGGGTAGGTAAAGTCGGGATAGGTAAAGATTGGGGTAGGTAAAGCCTGGGGTAGGTAAAGTCAAGATAGGTAAAGTCGGGATAGGTAAAGACTGGGGTAGGTAAAGACTGGGGTAGGTAAAGTAGGGATAGGTAATGACTGGGGTAGGAAAAGGCTGGGGTAGGTAAAGCCTGGGGTAGGTAAAGTCGGGACAGGTAAAGACTGGGGTAGGTAAAGTCGGGATAGGTAAAGACTGGGGTAGGTAAAAACTGGGGTAGGTAAAGACTGGGGTAGGTAAAGTCGGGATAGGTAAAGACTGGGGTAGGTAAAGTCGGGATAGGTAAAGACTGGGGTAGGTAAAGTAGGGATAGGTAATGACTGGGGTTTGTCAATTCTGGGTGGGTAATGCCGCGGTAGATAAAATTATGGTAGGAATAGTCACGGATAGGTAAATTCAAAAAATTTGCCCAAGTTTAGTTTTAATGATACTCGAAGCCCCACGTTTGATATATTTTGAGATATATCAGATTTTGCATGCTTTAATTTGCAAAATGCAGCGTAAACTTTGTCGCTCTGCACCCCGTCCGGAGGACGGGCCTTATTACTAGTAAAAGTATAAGCTAAACTGAGAGTTTACAAAGTAATTATTAAAGTAAGTAAATAATTATTCGCAAACATAAAGATGAAAGATTACTAATTGTATGCCATATTCTCATTTAGTTATCGTGTAGATTTTATTACTTATAAAGCAAACTGTGGCATAGGCATGGTTTAGGAATCGTGAAGAAAATCTACAAACGGTGTGAAACAAATCTGTATTAGATTTGACTTTACTGGTGAAATTCTATAAATGGTACTTGTTTTTAAATGGACTAATTATTTTTCTCAGAGAACTAAGAGTGGAAGGAGAGTAAAAGGTATTTCAGAAACCGTATTAATTTTTGTCATCAAAGCTGTTGTTATACTAGGAAGGAAGGACGATGAGTAGCTACGTTTGTCCCATTTGTCTGAGCTTGTTGACGGAGCCAGTGGATATTGCTCCTGGGAGGACGAAAGATGATTATCGCATGGTAGCAACCAAGTGTGGACACATGTTCCACAGAGAGTGCTTAATTGTATGGTTGGAATTTAAAATTCAACGGGGGTAATTCTTCATGATTCTTAATAGTTTAAGTATCTTAAGTATTTTAAGTTGTTCTACTGAAATATTTTATTTTGAAATGTGACTTTCACTTTTTATCAATTTATTCACAATGACAGACTTCCAGAGACCTGCCCAAGTTGCAATGATCCTACAGAGGAAAGCGATATCGTGATGCTGTTCCCCCAGAGCGACGAGGGGTTCCTGGACTACTCTGATCTGGTCAATAAAGCTAAGAAAAGTGAACAGGAGGCTACTAATTTGAAACGAAAACTGCAAACAGCAACTGTTGAGAAGCGCTTCTTCAAATTACTTCTATATTTCAGAGAAAATAGAATTATTAAACTTTGTTGTAAAATGTTTGGGTTTCAGGACCAAATTAAGAATCTACAGGATGAAATTTATTTCATGGATGCTGAAATGTGATTATTTTTATTTTATTATTTAATTAATTGCCCATTTTCTAAATGTGCACCTATCTTCCTCATATTACAAGAAATACCTTTTGCAAATGGGTAGTTATTAAAGGAGTGAAGTCTCCTTTTATGGAAACGCGATGTCTGTCTGTCTGTTAGTTAGTTGGTTAGTTAGTGAGTATATCAAATATCTCACGAACGCATTGAAATATTTTTATAATATAATCAAAGTATCTGACAATTACTTGGCTGCTAAAGCGTTTACCAAGGATTGACGGATTTACTAATTGCTGTCTTTTTTTATTTCGTTAGCAAGAAGAAAAGCGATGAATATGAGACCTTAAAAATGGCTTTCGAAGAATACAAATCTGCTCTGGAGGGAAACGCCAAAGTTGAGGAAGGGCCTGGCGCTTCTCCTACTGCTTCACATCGGACTGTGAAATCACCAGAGCCAAACAATGGAGATAATAAACGGATGAATGCAACAAACGAAAAATCACCACTCCAACTGACTTTAAAATCCCTATACAGAGGTCATGATGGTCAATGCTACACAAAATATCATAACGTCGTGATACATAAAGTATGAGTAATTATGCAATGTTTAGGTAAGTATATTTTGATAGATAAAGACTCTCGACCGCAATTAAAGAAACGAATAATAATAAAAATAGCCTTCCAACTAATATTATCAGAATGTCATGTTGGAATTTTAACAGGTTCTGAAGACTTAAAAACATTTGCATGTACAAGAAAATGAAAATAAGAATATTGGACAAAAAGGAGAAAATTATCTTTCATCTCCAAAAATATTTCAAAATGTAAATGACGACCTTCCTCTTCATTTTACAATTTCTCATAAGCATGTAATGTATCATGTATCACAATCCTGACATAAATAAACTCTTTGAATTTACCTGGAAAAGAATCTGAATTAGCATCCTGATGACTTTATACATTTTGGCATACCGGTGAAGTAGAATTTGCAATCATAAAAATTGAAGACCAAATTATTTGAGCCAGAATTCCCTAATCAAGTTTTTCAGAAGTCGCATCATTTTAGACTGCAATATCATGTTGTAAAGTCGTGCTTGATTTACTTAGTGCTTTTATTTTGACACAGTTGTCCAATAGCAGGAGAGAGATATAATTTTTTGAAAGCCAGAAACAAAAGTGGAGTCTTTTTCCAGTCAAAGTTTAGAACTGGAGCAATCAATTAATGCCTTAGCTGAAGCCACAATGTCTGCGATAAGTTTTCTGTGGTCTCTACCTTACTTTAGTGCCCCCTGTACGCCAAATCCCCTTGTATCAATTATATTTTTGTAGTTCTTTTCCCATTGCGCTTCGAACGATTTTGCAAAATCTTATGCACAACCCCAGCGTAAATTTCTTAATTAAAATATTTGCATATTCCGGCATATTGCTGGTTTTTCCGCTAAGAGTTCACTTACACTTTCTGCCATTTTTGCAGCACAACGGACACTCAATGCTAAACAGAAGTCGTAAACAGTATAATTTAAATGTACACAAAGAATACATGTCGAATAAAACAAGAAATTGTTTGTCAACTGTATCACATTTATTAATTATCACTTAAAAACTGATCGAAGTTATAATAAGAACAAATTATACACGCTATTAAACTAGTTATTAACAACCACTATTTACAATGTTAGTTTTTGTAGCCAGATATGCCAATGCAAATTTCAGGAAAGACAAAACCAACAATTTGTGGCGTATACAGGGACCGATGATAAAAACAAAGTAAAGGTTTACTTATGTGCTTTGTTCTATACTTCGTGGCAGAAGCCAAGAAGCCTGACTGTGCGTGGATTCAGGTGAAACGAAAACTGACGGTAAATATACGTGTAATGTGTTTTGAGGGTACCTTTGCACTTAAAGCTTTGTATTCGTCTTCCTAATATATCGCTTTGACTTCACTCACTTCACTTCTCATCACATACTGTTTATTTATTTCCAATACAAAACTGTTTCGTAAATTAGATAATTAATAATTAATTTAAATTAGAAAGATGTAACAATGAAAAATTATTTCTGTTCATGGCTAAAATAGAAAAAAAAGTATCACGCAAAGTAGGTTTGTTTTCAGTCGATTATACTTCGATTAAATAACCATATTTATAGGAATTATCAATTTTACAAATACTCTCTAGCCACTCTTTTTTCAGTTGAGCTGAAAAGCTTGTAAGTTATGTGTACAGTGTACACTATGTTTTGTATCTGTCATTCGTCATGCTAGTACATTATCTATTTCTCTGTTCTATTGCTTCTTACAACCACAACTAAAAAGTTACAAATAGTAGGCAGGTATTTCACTGAAGCCGAAAAAAGGATTTTTACGAGAACAAACGAGCTTACGCAGGGATTGAATGTGCGTGTAGGGATGATAAACCAGGGGTATCTAACTACTGACCATGTTGTCAATTTCACAGCATGGTCTTACTATTATACTTAATTTTGCCATATTTCTAATTGTAATAGGGATTAGTAAGTAAAGTGCTTTGCATTTTTCATCTTCCCAATATTGTTTATTGGTGCATGAGAAACTTAAATGTGTCTGTTTTTATAGTTAACCTTCTAAATAGTATACAACCCTATTTGTCTTGGCTGTCTTGAGGTAAGTTAAGGTAATTAATTTGGACTTTGTTTAAGCATGTTAATAAGAATCTTCGATCGGGTTAATGACGACTTGGATGATGAATCCTGCAGGAATTTTTAGATCTTTAATTCTTTTCCTGTCGTCGAGCAACTTGCCAGAAAAATACCAGCGCTGTCGACCAGAGTGATCTCGAGCTAATTTCTTCTTCCCCATCCAAATGGGCTCGAATCCCTGTATTCTTAGAACTCTCTCGTTGCCTGTGATGGAAGTACGCACTTTAAGGTCGTGCACTTTTAAGTCTTCTGCATACTTTGCATTGGCAGCAATGTAATCTGCATAAAAATAATTCTAATAATATTAGTATATGTAGTATTGTCCTTTACGCCATTGTATTCAAAGTACTTTGTGGAACAGAAACTTTATGATTTGCAGTAAGACACCGTTAATTCCAAGTAAGAAATTAATGGCCTGAATGTACATAACTAATTTTACCTTCGTCAAAATGTTCCTCTGAAAGTAGATTAACAGGAATTGACAAGCAAAATATTGGTACATGGTAATTGTTTCCCTGCTTGTCATATGCAATACGCAATGAACCTGAAAGTCGATTCAGTATTTGCAAGTAAAAATCCACATTGTTTTGAATATTCTCTCTATACAGGCAGCCACAAAAGTAGGCTGCTTAAAAATCTAATTAAAGGTAACAAATACCTGTGGGCGTAGCTATGGAGGTAACATCAAGAAAAAGCTCAGCCAGGTCATAATTTCCTGCCTCTACAACCTCTGCAACAAGTTTTAGGACTTTCCAAACTTCCGGGTCACCTCCCAAATCGGAATTCCAAAACGCATCTCTCATTTCCATTAACTGTACAAACGTAAGTCCAACATCAGTCTGCCAATGCTCTACTTCTCTCAGCAGAGGTCGACTACGAACTGTAATTTTTATATTTGATTTATCTTTCAAATCGCAACTTTCACTGCATCATCCCCTGATAAGGTCTTCAAACATATATATCATTAGTTGCACTTACCTCGCCCTACGAAATCCAAAATTGAGAAACAATTTCCCATGTTCTACTCTAAATCCGCGTTGATGTAGAGCTTACTAGATATTCCGTAAAACTTGAAGAGCTAGTATTAACAAGTCCAACTTTTGTTGTTACTACGAAGCTGTGCCAAAGATTGTCTTATTTGTAACTGGTGGTGTATTTCTGCACACAATTAAAATGTCTGCCAGTTTTTACATTAAATTGGAGAAATGGTGTTAGAGTTTGGTTATCATTTTAACAAGAGCCAAAATGACTGCGGTATACACTTCTCTGTAACGCATGCTCATCTCTTTAGTTACATAAAGGGCTTGAGAAACCGCAGAAAGATATGAAAAATCACTATAAAGAAAACTATTATTGCTCTAATGGAAGCACCATAATACTTATTCTTTCCCGGTCGAAATTCATGTATAATAATAATAATTAGCTATCTGAATTTTCCAAGCAAACCAAATGTAATCATTATTTTCATGTTGTATTGGTGAAAGGAACATTTTTGGTTTATCATTGCAATTAGGATGCACCCAAAAATCGTCGCTTGGTGTCAGTCTCATGCAAAATAAGCCCTAGATATCTATTTCATGATGACAATGTGTCTTTTGTGTCATATCATGAGTTTCATCATGTTGTGCCAGCATATTATCTATTTCTCTTTTCTATCGCCTCTTTCAACAAAAACGAAAGGCCCCACATAGTAGACAGGTATTCTGCTGAGGCCGAAAAAGGGATTTTTAATGAGAACAATAGAGCTTAGGAGTTTAAGCGTATGAAGGGACAATAAATCCCATGAAATGTAATACTCACCGAGTTGGCAATTTCTCAGCGTGATCTAACTAGATGTAGCCGTATTTCTAGTTCTAATGAAGGTTGGTAAGCAAAATGCGTTGATCTTATTTCTTGGAGCATGAAAAACAGAGTTGTATCTACTTTAATACCCAGGTTTCCCGAAATGAGGAAAAATAAATAAAAGTAGATTCAATACTTTATACCTTATGTAAGTATACAAGTATTAGTTCATCATATCATGCTATGGAAAAGGTAAGGTCTGGCATAGAAATTCAACCATTGTGTAGTTCATTTACTTCAATAACAATCATACACAGCAAAATCATCCTATTGGCGAGATCATAAATATCTGGAAGCCCAAATTTTACATGGCTTTAATGTAACAGAAATGATTATTCACAAATACCATGTGCTCCTGCAAATCCGCTGCACCCACTACTGCTGATAACTTTTGCGACATTAAAATATCATCATGAAACCATTTTCATTGGATACCAAGTGAAATTTTACATCTATAGAAGCTAACCGAAAAATAAATGTGGGCATAATGATCAAACAATGCCCAAAAATATTTACTAAGCATTAATTGTGTGGGCTTTCATTTTAATTCGGATGCCTTTCTACGGCCTTGAACATTTGAATCTGTAAACCTAGGAAGTTGAAAATTAGTCTCAATGGATTTCTTGTGAAATTCTTTATATTTCACACCCATATTACTATTACTTCCACTGTTTATTACCTTATTGCAAATGGCAACCCAAATTAAAGAAAAACCATGCCATGAATTAGAGGAAATGGCTCAAAACTCAGATCCAGTGAAACAATGAACTTTTTCTTTCCATAATGAGACTGGAACTGAACAATAAAACATGGTCATATTTGCATGCATGCCACACTGACACTCTGATGCTTTTTATAATTTAAATGCTGGTAATTAACTTTACGTCTTTAAAACGTAATTTCGCCTTTAATTGGTATTCCTAGGAAATTTGCGTGTCTTTATTCCTATGTAATGTAATTCTACTCCTTGGCACATAGGAATGCTGCGTCTTTTTACTGTAAAAAATATTCTTCTGATTTTTTTGCTAATCTTTATATATTGACACGGTGCAATTGTGTAAATGTGAAATTATATACACAACAAAAATGAGCAAACTTTTGCTAATTACATTTTATGTTTTGTTAGCCAATTTATCGTAAGTTGGGAATCAAAAATATGCCCCCTCAACATACACTAATTACTTATCAATGGTATAGAAAGAATGTTTTCTCTCAAATCAATTAAGCCTTGTGTGGACGAATTGAAATAATTTCTGTTTGCATTGAGATGGACATAAAAAGATATAGTAATACTTGCCCAAAACAAACATAATGAATTACATAAAGCAATTCGTTATGCATTTTTGGAATATTTATTGATTACAATTGAGGTTGGATTTGTTTGGAGTAATTGCCGTTTCATGTGTACCGGCCATTGGAGTACGGTGATGTATATTGCAATATTTTTCCGTTTTTCCTAAAATGAATAGTATTAAATAACATTTATCTTTGTCGCAGTGCGCTTTAGTTACAGTATGTATATATATTGTTATATTTACAACTTCTTTTTAAATAAATTACAATCGGTTTTATGGAGTTATACACTTACAGTTACAGTTAAAACAATGTGCCATACCGGGCAATCGTAAAATTCTATTCCAATTTTATTAAAAGTATCGTTTTCTTTAGAACAGAGGGATGATCCTTTACTAAACGCTACAATAAATATTATTTTTATTAAAAGATCAACTATATACAAAATATAAAATCTAATTTGTGGCAATGTAAGTCTATAATGAAATATTGTGTTGTTGGAAATATTTTATATCTGCTTATAGAACGTGTTCTAACCACAATAGCTGTTAGCCAATTAGTTTTTCAAAGAAATATATTGTTACATTTACTTTGTATATTTATTGATATTGTAATTGGCAACTTGTGTGATGTATTAGTGCCGATGGAAACTGAATTATTGATAACGACTTTGGAACAAATTTCATTAAAAATATAGATTGACTTGACCATAACCAGGGTATTTTAACGGAGAATCCAGAAATTGTTTATTTCAAATATGTGGTGATATTATTAAATTCTGCTGAGTACAAAATACCATTGGTAAATTAACACATGAAAATAGGAACATATTACTCTAGTGAAATAATGACTGCCTTTTAACCTATAGAAATCATTTCTTGTCATGATTTTATTCTTATGCTTAAATTAATTCAGTTAAATTAAGTACACTGGGTTAACGACTTACTTATTATGTTTGTAGTGACTTGCATTTCATTCATTGTAAGTTTTTGCCTGCCTATGTTTGCGTGTATCCCAATAAGATTGAGTAAGAAGAACTCAACAGTTTGACCTCTGTTCACAATTCACTAAAACGGAGGTATACGAGGAAATTATAGAGAAGCTTTTCTTACTCAGTCTTCCTCACAGTTAGACACACTATGTATGTATATTATGCACATCTGCTTTACTTAAGAGTTAGGTTAAGGTAATTCATTTGGATTGGTTGATTGATTGAGTATCTTAATTAGAATCTTCGATTGGATTAATGACGACTTGTATGATGAAGTCTTTAGGAATCTTTAAATCTTTAATTTTGGCCTTGTCTTCGAGTAACTTCCCAGAAAAATACCAGCGCTGTCGACCAGAGTGATCTCGAGCTAATTTCTTCTTCCCCATCCAAATGGATTCGAATCCCTGCATTTTTAAATCTCTGTCGTCGCCTGTAGTGGAAATTCTCACCTTAAGGTCGTACACTTTTAAGTCTTCTACATCGTTTGAATGGAGAATTATATCATCTGAGAAAAATTATTGCAAACCGAAATTAAAATCAATTAAGAGTTTTTTCCTTCCTTTGAGACTTTTAATAAATTATGCAACATACCCGGGTTAATTGCTTCGGTGTAACCGGTTGTACCTTTTTCTATATCTTCCTCTGAATGTAGATTAACTGGACGTGATAAACAGTATATTGGAACTTGGTAATGGTTTCCCAGTTCGTCATATGCATCAGTCAAAGAACCTGAAAGTTCACACAAGTTACCATGAATTTAGCCATTTTTGTAACCAATTTTTAAACATAAATATAAAATGAATACTTATAACAGGAGCAGGTTTAACTGCAGTTACAAGTATCACTTAAACGCAAGTATTGATATAACATCCAGTCATGCCTTCTATTGTTGCAATACTAAAAATGACATAATCAGTAACACTGGTTTCCCAGTTTACCCAACTGTATAACTTTTCCGACGACTTAAGACTAAAATTGACATAAAGTGTAACAGGTAAGCTGGAGTAGTAATTTTATAGTACTTTGAAGGTGTCCTAATTGTTTTGTCATAGCTTTCATGTCAATGTCACCAGAGAAGTAAATATCTGTGACTAATCTATATAATTGATGATCTAATGAATTACCAGTAGGAGTGTAAATACCAGCACCATCAAGAATAGCCTGAGCCATTGCATAATCCTCTGATTCTACAGCACTTGCGGCAACCTTTATGGCATCCCAAATTTCTTGGCGACCTTCAAAAGCAGGAGCTGTTTCCCAAAACTCGTCTCTTTTGCCCAGCAGTTGTCCAAGGGTCAGTGCAACCTCCGAACGCCAACGCACTATTTCTCGCTTCAGTGGCATACTTTTAGCTGCAAGTCATTTTGTAGAATATTCAATTAGTATTTTATACAGTAACAGCAAATTCTCATTCACATGTAACTGTAGTAGCATTTACCGGCATAGCTATCATCGTCGGTTTCCGTCGGTTCCACTCTCCACACACAATTCCCCATGTTCACAACTAAATCCCCTTTCTCTTACACAAGTTATCTGGAATCAGCAACGTGCTTACAATTATTATAAACAGTTCAAGTTTAAACTAAAATTCAGGACAATATACAAAAGCAGATTGCATGATTTTAAGATGCAATATTTTGTACATTTTAAAACCAGGGAAATTTAAGCAACATTTTTTCACCGATTTCTGTTTTAAATTATCAAGGAACTGTTGACTTACGTTCTTCGGAATTCCGAGCTCTCTTACCTTTATTTGATTCAATCAACCATTAAGCTCCTCTTTCATTGTCAGTAATTAAGTACAGAGGAGTACATAATATACCATAATGGGAGCGAGGGTAATGTGAAGTATGAGTGAGGTGGCTAAATAATCAACACATTTCTTAGTAGGTCATTGTCAAAAAGACATCCACGGTCTCGTGATCTGTAAAGTACAACAAAGCATCACTTATTGTCACCGTCCAATGTAATTTGAACTTAATCGTATTCTAGAGAAAAAGCTGTTTAGGACTTTTATTTGTAAGAGTGGACGTTTTGAGAGAACTACAGATACAACAGAGATTTGCAGATTTGCAGAATGCTTTCTACAAGCAATTATTTTACCTAACCCGTACATGTCTCACAACAATTCTCAGAACAATTACAATATAATATACTGCATTATATGCTTATTCTATGGATCCTGTCATTTCGCCAATATATCTTTTGCTCTTTTATCTAGCTTACATTAACCAGCATTACAATTTCAATTAGTAAGGGCAAATAACTCTATATAGCTTCACGGGTGCAGTTTTGCAATACTAGTATGACGATGTTTCAGTTAATTTCTGTTGTTGTAGAATACTACTGCTAATGGCTGAAATGTTAGGGAAAAACCAATATGAAAATTTATAAATAGACCTACGTGTTATTTTAGTAATCCATAATTAATCATTATTATCCAATATCTTATCATTAAGTCTTTAACTATATCTACTCAATACATTATCACTTAAATGTATATATAAGAAATTATTATATAGGTTAAGATCAACTTTCAACTTTTCGATGTTTGAAAGCCCTATTTAGACACAATATTTGTAGAGATATCTTGCTCTAATGGTGCAAACACTAAAATCATTTAACAGGAAACAAAAGAAATAGTACCTTAACCGGTTACACTGACTACGTAATCCCCTCAAATAGGCGAACATAAAATAGTTGGCTCTGTTTGCCTTATTATCTTAGTTTTGTCCTAGAAATTCTCAAGTTTAGTTTCTTTTCAATCTCTTTTCATAACTTGGATATTTCACTATTTCCACTTGCACTGACTTTAGGACTTCAGCATTGTGAATCTCATACTAATGTCTCGGGATGTGTTGACGTGTAGATTGAACAGGAGTGGTTCTTTCCTGCTATGTCCTTCAACACATTTCATTCTACTCAAGGTTTATACTAAATGCAAACTGATAATAAAAAATTAAAATCATGTAATTAGTTTCAAAAAATTTATATAATTGAAGCAAAGCTTAAACTTCTTTTGCAGAATTCAACAGTAACTGTTTTATCCCGTTAAATTCTCTTATTAGATTTAAAATTCTGATTTTAATGTAATCAACCATCTTGTAAAACTGATAAATTATCATTACGTGTTTTAAATAATGAAACACAATTATCAGATAAATCGGCTACATTCAAATTATGAATAATATTCTATTCTTTTCAAACGGGGAAAACAAGACACAATGGTGTAAAATGACTTCTAACTAAACTAAACGTTAGAAGTTAAAAATGGACTCAAAAATTTAGGCTGACCATAATAAAAGTGACAAATATTTTTGCCCATTTATAAATATATATATCCTACTAAAAATATCAAGATTCACTCTAAAAACGAATGTATGAATTTGTATGGATAAACCACAGTAGTAGGCCTCCTTCAGGTGCGATTTCTTCCAACGTCAATTCACATATTCGAAAAATGTTATTTCCAAGAGGTGAATCAAGATTTGTTATAGCCATGATGAAAATCACTAATTTCTTCGACTTTAACAATAATAAAAACAAACAACAAAAATGAATCACACAAGTATTTTACTTTTATAATAGCATACATTACAAAATACATCACACAATATATTTTGTCACTCTACTCTATAAAATATACATCATACAAGTATATTCTTTCTTATAGGATATAAATTACATCACACAATAATATTATATCTCGAAAAATGGTTGGTATAAGAGCAAGCCTTCCAAAAATGTATGCAAACAGATAACAAAAAGCTATGTAGCAAATAACAAAACG
The DNA here is from genome assembly GCA_020352615.2 of Yoshiicerus persimilis. Taxonomy (NCBI): domain Eukaryota; kingdom Metazoa; phylum Arthropoda; class Collembola; order Entomobryomorpha; family Tomoceridae; genus Yoshiicerus; species Yoshiicerus persimilis. Next base: position 42,537,250 of record CM060170.1, on the reverse strand, counting down.
ATTTGGTACAAATTTAGCAACACATTTATAAACTATGCTTTGTATGAAAATTTGTATTTTATCAAACATATCCTAACTATTCAAAGAAGTTGTCTTACAAACACGGAAAAAATCTTACTGGAAGAAGTTCCTTAATAATACATTACAAAATATGATGTTGCGAATAATTTCAAACGATTAAAATTAAATTAGAATCGTCAAAATTATTCATCAGTCTCACTCTCTGATAAATCTTCGTATTTTTCGGGGTTAACCTTCCCAACTGGGCTGACTGGGACACTGGTAATGGTACCGGACACATTTTTAGTATCCAGCACCACGCCAGTTATTGGCTCAAGACACATTTGCTCCACTGGACTGCAATTATTTTCAACTTCGTTGGGAATAGGAACTTCGTCAACGTCCATTGGTGCGGGAGGTGGCTCCACGGAAGGATTGTTGGATAATTTCTCTGCCTCTTCCACAGTCACATCTTCTTCCTTCAATATCTCCCTCAGTTTCTTTAAACTGGCCATCATAATCGAGATGTTTTTCCCCCGAACATCCATCCGTTCTTTTATCAGACGTCGATTTTCCTAATTAAATTGTAAAAACAAATGTTTAAGACACTGAATATATTTTATTCCAGTAGTGACGTAGTTCAAACTACAATTAGTGTACCCATAGTGCTTTTAATTCCTCCTCCAACTCCCGACGTTTAGCGTCTGTCTCTTTACGGTCAGGTTTATCATTAATCAACTTTGCAAGCGAATCATACTCCATGCTGTATTTGCGAAGCTTCGTAGCCTCCTCCAATAATCTTTTCGATTCAGAGATTTCTCGTTTAGTCAACTCGATCTCCTCCTGCACTTGGACTTTCAAAGCAGAATACGTCATTTGAACTTGTTCATTAATGCTGATGGATTTATGAGTTCGCTTGGCTGCGTAATCAGCTTGGTGGACCTGACTAACGAGTCTTCTGAAAGACACTTTACTGCACCAAAAATTTATTTATTAGTAGTAATCGCAAATACGTAACCAAAACAAAATATGTAAATAGCAATCACAATGGATGCCCCCGAACAAAAATTGATTTCGTAATTCAAGTAGCCATTTTTCAAATGCAACTTACCAATCCATTGCACTTTCAAGTGCCATGCACCAATTTGTGAATGATTTTGTCAAAGCAATCAGTTTTCTATCGTCACCTGCACCATCTCCATCAATAAGAAGTCTTCGTCTAATTACCTCGTCTGAAATACAAAACAGGCATGAAATAAAATTCACTACAGAGATTTATTCTTGTGATTATGATAAAATTAAAATATTATAACACACTAAATGTAGATACCGGTAATTAAATTCTCCATCCCGGACGCCATGTCAGTAGAATTTGTAGATGCTCTTAACAATCGGCTATAAATAAGAGGCATATATAATTATTTTTTGATAATGGAAAGAGAAAGCAAGGAAAAGTGTGTAGATTTTCCGTTATCGGGGCTATTAATATTTGTAATAGGAACATACAATAGTGTAGCAATACAATTGCATTGCAATTGTTTTCACATTGGTGTAAGATTTTGAGGGACTTGGGTATCAAAGACAATAAATACGTCCTTTATTACATTTATTAACTTTGCATCCCGAAATAACAGCCAGAAACCAGTAAAAATCTGACACCGGGGAATATTGACATCTTAGCAACTGCGTTTTTTAGTTTGAGGATAATACAGGTGTATCATAGACCAGTAAAAAAATAATTCACCGACTGACCATAATTGTCAAGCATCAACAAGGCTCAAAAGGAAAATATTAATATAGGAAAGATTTAATCGCCCAACTAAAAATTATAATTACGAAATGAAAACTAACCGTCAAATTCAGAAATATCCACTTATTGTCAACTGGTCAACTGGAGAAGTCAACCGGTCAATCGGTAGGAAAAGTTATGAGAATTCACAACTACTTGTAGACAACTGTAGCCTTAGCACCACTCAAATAAAGACTGACATTCAACGAATGACAGACTTAACTGCTGTTTGATAGCAAAAGCACTGCTTCGAGACTTCTTAAAGCCAACAGAACAGTAATGATGCTATGATTACAATTACCGGACAAGACAGGACATGAATGAAGAAGCCGATATCTAATACCGAAGCTAAGCTAACAAGTTGACTTGACTTGGATTGACTTGGAGCTTTATTAAAACTCCCGCTAACAGAATCTTCTCAACAGAAGCCATTTAGCAATGTATCATGCAACATGCAATCTCTACAAATAAGTCCACCCACATGCAAATTGAATTTACGTATACCTGTTGTGGAGTTCTGTGACCATTGACCATTTGGCAAATACAGTTTAGCAAATGTTTCATGATTTCAGTGCTTTCTATGATAGTCATTTTGGCTTTTAAAAATTTGAGAATAGAAAATAATTATTAATAAATTTTGGCTACTTTTAAAATGGTTATTCTCTGCAGACTTTGACCTAATGGAATTATTATGGAGACCGATTAAGAACGTAATTTGTAAGTGAGTTAGTTGGGAATTCCTTATTTCAAAATGTGGAAGTTTTAAATCATAACTTGCTTCGATAAAATTGTTTCCTATGTACTTCGGTTTGAATATCCTCAAACATAGAGAATATTACTATCTAATGCATGCATTCTAAACGAAATGCGTCTCACATTAAAATAACAGTACATGAAGATTAAGGAATGTAACACTGGAATAGTATAATGTAATTCTGACATAAGTTTGGCTGGTTTGTGTGTTTTACATGAACACACGTTTCTTGTTTGCTTTATTCCTATTCCTGAATGGTTTTCCATTGATAATGATATCATTTCTTCAACCTTATACTTCGGTTATAAACCGCTTTAATAAACGAAACGTCTGATTTTCTGCCTGGAATTTTTCATAATTTCTTATATTTTACGGGTTTTGAAACGAGTGAATGTTCAGTTCTTTTTCAAAGTTTAGAATTTGTGTCAAGATACTCAGATTGCATTAAAGATTTATACACAGTGCCTTAAAGGGTTACTCACAGAAGTCTTCACTTCGCCTTTAAGACAATTCAAAATGTCACTTTGAAAATGAAATTCTGTCTTATTAATTTATTCATGGCTTCACAATTAGGGGATGCATTTATTTTATAATGCTCAACCAATGTTCTAAGTAATAAACATTTACATTTGACTGTTATACATTTTCAGATTTCGGTGGCCCCCTTATTGAATTTAGATTGATCTCAGGAATCATTCCCGAAAAATAACTTATTATCATTTGGAAGAAGTTTTTTCAAAACAAAACAAAGATTAGCATCATAGGCTTATATTTGAGGGAGGCTTATAAAGCGGAGATTTAATGGGGAAAACTGCTGCACCTGCAGACTTGCAGTCTAACTAAACAACGCAATTCATTCAAGCTGACTAGATCAGCAGATCTACATTTACAAAATAAATAAAAAACTTCCTGCAAATGTTAAAAAGTGTTATAGTGCCACTATTGCTGCATTGGGATTTGCTTGTGTTTGTGTCCGTGACTAGAGAAACCTAATCGCCAAGTAAAGTTATTGCGTATGTTTAATTTAACATATAAGAAGATATATATTTAATACAGTGAGTTGTTTGAACTGAGTCCTTGTGATTATACAATCAATTGAATATAAGTGAACCCAATCCGCGAAGCTGAGTATTGATTACCAAAAAAGTTGGAACATCGTCATCCCATAGCACAAACATTATTGAGGAATACATATACTGTTGCGTATCTTAATTTGCACGTCATTAAATCTGCTCACTCGTAGTTTGTGTCTTATCATTCTTAACCCTTGCTCAACTTACAGCTTAAAGCAAAATCTTCAAAAATCCTTTGAGTTTTACATTTCATGTTAATATCCTATTCCTTTGTCATCATATTTTTGGAGGAGGCACTAAGCAAAAAACACCACCTAGAAGGGGAAGATATAAAATCTTACATATTTAATTTAATTTTTAAATAAAATAAGTAATATAATTTAGAAAATTTGCATACCTTCTTTTTGGCTGTTTTACTTAAAGTGCAAAGCATTTTAATCAAAAATTCATTTTTCATCACCTTTTGATTTATATGATCCAATTTCGGTATCTTTTAAATCGCTTTAAATATACTTTTATGTAAAAAATCTAAATCTCTTTATCTCTGACAAATTCATATACTGTAATCCCAAACTACTGTTCATTTGAATTTTCATTCAACAAACAACTGCAATAAAACACATCAGGATTGCTAAAGCGCTGTGACCCAAATTTAACTAGCACAGCTGAGCACTAAAAAAGGTAGTGGAATAAAATTGTATAGTGAATAATTAATATCCTTTAAATATTGTAATTCTATATTACTATTTTTATTAGTTATTAATAAATAATATACCGTTAATAGATTATGTATTTCAGTTTCAGAATTTTGTTTTCTTCTAATCCATAAAAGAAATTAAAAATTTCCTAAGTCAGTATTTAAACCTTTTGGAATCGTTATTTTTTGTCAAAAGAATTTACATTTGAAAATATTTATAGCTACATAATATCTAGACTGTAAACATAATTGTGCATAACTGTATTAAAGTATGATTTTATCTGAATTACAGGAGAGGCAGATATTTTAAAAATTGTTTTCAAAACTGGTGGATATTGATCATTATATCTATGTGACGGTTGACAATTTATCTACTACAATATCAAAGAAGCGATACGAATGGGATAGAGAAATACCTTCAACTGTTGTTTGTACACATGAGTCGAAATCTTTGGGTGGATGCAGACGTTGTCAACAAATTAAATGTAACCAATGTAACAACTGCTCACACAAAAACAATTCCGACGTAATATTCGTCAGGAATGTGCAACCCTTAGCACATCCTCTAAGTGGGAGGGAAGCCTTCTCAGGTAAGAATCCTATTTCATGGTTATGTATTATGAATTTTATTTGCTTAGGCCAACCATTTTAATCTTCGTAAAACTTAAGTAGATTTATCTTCTAACTGCTGAAAAGTTTATTTGAATATTTGCACTTTTAGACTAATATTTTTCTTTTGACTTTTCATTGGCAAGTAAAGTTAAGCCAAATCTTTAAAAAAGATTACATATTATAAAATTATGTAGGATGAAACTAAGTGATTTAAAATGAAAATTAAATTTTTCATGTTTTAAAATGGGTATCATATGATGCATATCGTCGTGAACTCAAATACAAATATCGTCGATGATAATAATAGACCTAATAGTTTTTATTATTTTATAACAGGGAAATCGACAATTGGTCAAACAAATTGGTTATTTAGTATCTGGAGTTTTATGTGATAACGCTCAAAGGTTCCTATCAAATATCCCTTTCAAAATGAATCCCGGGTGGATGAGTCAAATAAGTTCACAGGCTCAAGCGATGACCACTTCAGCTACTTCTGAGGACGCAAGAAACAGAAGTCTTAATGCCAGTGTTGCTCTTGATCATGACATCCACTCAACAGGAAGACATTATGGCATTAATGAGGATCACGTGGGAACATCTGATCTTATTACGGCCACAGCGTGTTCAGATGAAGCTGACACTGATGAAGGTAATGAAAATCATTAGTTATTGTACAAATGAATCAAATTATATTACATACATTGCATTTAGGAGCACTTGTTGGCGTAATTGTATTCCAATGACATTAACATAACATTTAACCACCAAAACCAAGAGCTGGATTATGAATGACAATTGAGTTTTAAATGCACTTGATATTTTGACAAAGTTGATGGGCGAAGGCAATAATAATAATAATATAATAAAACTTAATATCAGGGGCATAAGTACACGTTGCACTACCTCTAGTGTCATACCTCTAGTGTATGCATCCATTCAGAAAAAAATAATTGCGCAATTATTAATTTCATTGATTCCGTCCGAAGTCAAAAGTCAAAGGGAGTTAGAATGTTCAGTGGAGTGTAGAAAACGCTTACGGCATATACTTTAATTTTTTTTAAATGTGGCAGTGACTCAAGCATTTTTCTGAATCTCCTTTCACTGAGAAAATATATAATTATATGGAAAATCCAAATTTTCTGTGGGAATGAATCTGATATTTGATCAGTATCAAAGTTCTCGAGTTACCTTCCGAAATTTTCCAATGGAAACTCGAAAATTGTGGTTATCCTTGAAAGTCTGGTGTAACATAAAAGGGTAAACTTAATACATTGTTATCTCCTGGGCCAACTCGCAGACGAAAAGTATGTGTAAGGGCCACAGCAAGGTTCTTGACTTTTTTGTCCTCAGACTTATAATTCGTAGCGTAGGAAATATCTTTCTATTCGTATCTCTGTATCATGTATGAAGCATACTCATTTTATGATGTTTATTGAGCTCCTATAACTAAACAAGATTGACAAATTCCCTTACTATCAGTACATAAATAAGTATGATAGCACAATATAAATAAACACGTAGTACATTGCTTAATAGCATGCATTAGTTTATGTAACAGTTAAACTGATGAATAAAATATGTTGAATTTATTATGAATTGTATACACGCTGTTATTTAATGAATAGAATGATTATATCCGCACTCAGCTTTGCTGTACTTGTTGACTTGAGGCTGCAATTGATAGTTTGTTTACTTGATAAGTATTAATTCATCAGCTCCAGTTGTAGTAAATAGATAGATAATAGTATTTAGGTAATAAGTAATGACATTATACTTGGGGAGTGATGTAGTGCAATGTGTATCACTATAAATAGATACGTAGACAAATGCGTCCCTGACCACCGACCGATGAATGTTGTTCAGCTCCCTATATATTACGTGTGCAACACTATATACCACATATAATATAAGTATAGGTATCTAAAATATGAATAGATGTATAACCCAGAGTTTTCCAGTCTCCAGGAATTAGATATTGACGTTGTCAATGACTGTTCCAGGTTTTCGAGGCAATGTGCGTAGTTTAATAGATGAAGGAAACTTTACACCCTAATAAATGAATATTGAAAAAGTGGGATATCTGAAATGAAATACAAATACGCATAATGTTTAACCAAATAGTGCAGGTGGTCGTTTTATTATTTAAATACTCTGTTTTAGAATAATTCTATATTACTATGCTAGTACTTTTCCATTGGCAATGATAAATATAGTATTGTGTATCTAAATGCATTTAGTACATATTATAGTTGTTTGCATATTCTTATACCCTGTATAGGTAGTAGTATTTTTGTTTCAGATAATCAGTTAGTATAGTAAATATTCTTGCGTCTTGCGGCCTGGGGATATCCTATGATAGTTTTAGCTACTTTACATGATGAGTTCAGTTCACCTCATTAAGACATTATTAATCGTAACCAAACGATGTCTGCTATTGAAAGTCACTTTATATGCAGTAACCAAATGAAGAAATATGCAAATAGCTAACTCGCTACGACTTTTGTGAATATTATTGAGGCAGACAAACGAAATTGTTGTGCATTACATTCCAAAATGCTAGTTATCGTTTTTATACTCTAGTCTAACTCCATTCTTTGCAGAAATGGCTCGCTTAATTATAGTAACCTTTAGTATTATGTATTAATTTATTAATTTTTGTTTGTTAAGTGATTAAACTTCGCCGTGGAGTTCATTGGCAGACCTAGTATGCAGAGTCTTAAAAAGATAAATAGCTTATTTAAAGGCTTTAATAGCGGTGGTTCCTGTTCTAATAACAGCAGCGGTATGTCTGTGTCACGTGTAATTGCCTCAATTAGTAATTGTTCGAAATTGACTTCTAATGAAGATAGTTCGGATACAGAAATACCTGCAGATTCTCAGGACCGATTAGAAGGTGACTTTAGACAGTACAGATAAATAAATACACATATCTAATTTTGTATTTTTGTGTAGGTTTGTGTATTCCTCTAACTTTTAATCTAAAATCTTTGGCGCAGATTCGATTTTGAATCTAAGAATAAAATTGGGTTTCATTTTTACATCGTTAAAGGTTGCTTCCTCCTGCAACTTTTCTTATTAGCAAAAGAAGATAGGAATATATCATATAAAAAAATTATTATTACATTTATGCTGACGTAAGCTTTGTATTTCTTTTACTTCTAAACTGCATAATAGACGAAATGAGTCATAACTTTGATATTCACATTCTAATACGAATATTTTCAGCATGAAATGTCACTAAACTTGTTAAAGACTAAAGAAGAAGCAAAGAAGATGCAAATAGTATTATGAGCATTTATTTTATTTAGGAACTTCAATTGATGCATTACTGTTTAAATTGGAATGTTTTGATTACTGGCCACATAATATCTATTTAAAGAGAAATGGTTATGTTGTTGTTGATATAAGTTTTGTTGATGGTGTGAAATTGTAAGGGTTTATGGTATTATTGTTATTATTTGTTATGAAAGAATTTGTGTATTATTGTAATTCGTAAGATGTTATTATAAGTATAGTGAGCTTTTAAATGTAAAGTAAATAGTAGGACTTTTGGTAAGTGTAGAACAGTTATAGCTGCCTATATTTGGTGTAGGCATTTGTTATCAAGAAGGCATCATGTAATATAGTTCCCAGAATTTCGGAATTAATATAATTATATTAAGCAGAATAAGTATTCTTCAGGGGGTTAATAATAGTGAGTTCTACTAATGAGATTTTAAGATAATGTGTAAGTTTTGTCGCTTCCCTGGTTTTGAAATGATACATTTGCGTGATATTGAATAACTTGCCATTCACTCCAGCTAGAATTTTGAGAAGAGTGAGTGTGAGATGAATAGCTTATGGTTATGTAATTAGTAATTCCTAATTAGTAGTTTAGTTGCATTTGGGACAGAAAAGTGATGTGAAGGTCCAGTGTGTCGGTGGGCTCAGCCTTGTTAAGAGAGAAAGTTGTGCTCTGAATTGAAATTTGTCAGAATGTTTTGGGCAACTCAAACGAGTAGATTTGTGAATGGAGACCGTATGAATAATAATTACAATGAATTTTTATGTAATACAGAAATGGTGAGTGTGACGAGATATGGGAGTGTAAACAGCAATTTGTTGGACGTGACCCGACAGCGGAGCCACAGTGTTAGCAGTATGATGGGTGGCGCAGATATTCACAATGGGCTACTCGTCGTTGACAAGATGCGCCGAAGGCTGAGATTCTATTTCATGAATCCGCTGGAGAAATGGCAGACTAAGCGACAATTTCCTTTCAAACTGACTATTCAACTCATAAAAATATTTTTTGTTACTTTTCAGGTAATTCCTCCCTATTTCCAATGTATCGGTATTTATATTTATGTTCGGAAATGATCATTTTGAGATTGTAATATTGTGTTTTCTCTCTAGTTAATCTTGTTTGCTTCATACCGTTATGCAAATGTGAATTATACGTGGGACAATAAAATATCATTTTCCCATTTGTTTCTGATGAATTGGGATACTAGTCGAGAAATAACTTCTTATCCACCCACAACTGGACCTCTAGCTATTTACACAAAACAGGAATTCTATGAATATATCGATTATGCTGTCAAAGCCGTGAGTTATTAAAGGATATTATGTGTTACTGTATAGTATAATAATTGCGATACAATTTAATTAATTGAAATGTTGTTAATCAGTACAGTCAAATAGAAGATCTTGCCATCGGCCCGTACTTTTATGCAAACAGTGATGGAACTATGGCTCCCATTAGTCTCTGCGTAGAAAAGTACACAAACGGAATTATATACGGATTCAACGAAAGTTATGTCTTTGATAGCAAAACGGAAAAGAATTGCCTGGAAATCCAACCGTCGGCCATGAACAACTCAACTGGACCATTTAGTATTAAATCGTATATGGAAACGCACAACTTCACCATTTCTTTCGATTCCCTTCTTGAAGCAGATCTACTTTTCACACTAAAAACAGTTCGATTTCGTGATCTAGGACCCTTAAAGTCTCCAGATTGTTTTCAGTTTGATATAGTTGTAAGTAATTCTTTGTCCAGGCCTGCCATGTAAAGATATTTCACAAGATGCCAAATTATAATCATTGTTATTATTAACAGATTTCGTTTAACAATCGAGATCACGATGGTCAAACACTTATGTCCCTGGATGCAATCCCTACCAGATTGCTTTGTAAAGGGGACGTGGAGTATGTTAGTAAGTGTATGGACAGATTAGTTCAAGTGCTTTCATTCATTTAACACAAAATGCGCTAAAGCTATTACTTGTGTATTAACAATGTGTAAAAATTGTAGCATTCTTTAATTTAAAGTAAATTATGTGTTTAGCTGATAACAGACTGGAAAGAATCGGAAGAAGTGGAATCAACTACATTGTGATAGGAATGTGTACTTTATCGCTCGTTCTCTGCTGTCGCGCAATTTATCGGGCTCAGCTACTCAAAGCTGTGAGTTGTGTAATTATTGTTTTCATCTACTCTAATGTGCAATGTGACAATGACTAATGACAATTCTGAGCAATAAGATACATTAGACTTTTCCTAATAATGTTAATGATGTTTTGCTTTAATAGGAAGTTCTTGCGTTTTTCAAAAAGTATTTTCAACAAGAACTTACCACGCACGAAAGACTGGATTTTCTCAATTTTTGGTACGTTTTGATTATTTTCAACGATATACTCATCATCATTGGCTCAGCTCTGAAGGAACAAATTGAAAACAAAGTAAGTTTATTTTTTACTTTCAATGGCCTGTAACAAGGTTTGGCGTGATTAATTCTGAAATGTTGTAATTAATTTTAATGCGGTTGTTGAAACTTTAGGAATTGACAGGTGAGGCTTGGAATGTATGCAGCTTACTTTTAGGCGTTGGAAACCTATTTGTATGGTTTGGAGTTCTTCGTTACTTGGGCTTTTTTCGAACGTACAACGTACTTATTCTCACTCTCAAAAGAGCATCACCAAATGTTCTGCGGTTTTTATTTTGTGCCATTCTAATTTACGCCGGTTTCACCTTTTGTGGTTGGCTTATACTTGGACCATATCACATGAAGGTAAACTGATTTTCCATATTAAGCTTGTGAAACAATAATTTATTTCACATTTTGCTATTTTTAAGTTTGCCAAATAATGACTAATTGAAAATATTTAAGAAAATGTATATAATTTTAATATTATGTAGTTATTTGTCGAATTGAAATAAATTAAAAAATTATAAAGGGTTAATTAACGATTTGATTTGTGAAAATGCAGTTCAGTTCTCTGTCAACAACATCAGAATGCCTGTTTGCGCTGATTAATGGTGACGACATGTTTGCGACATTCGCAGGGATGAGTTCCAAGTCAAATTTGCTGTGGTGGTTTTGCAGAATTTACCTGTACACGTTTATAAGCTTGTTTATCTACGTTGTACTCAGTTTATTCATCGCTCTCATCATGGATGCCTACGAAACTATCAAACTGTACTACACCGATGGATTTCCAAGGACCACACTTCAAGAATTTATCATTGGATCTGATTTAAACAATATGAACAATGGGGGATCCCAGTACTCTGGAAATCATCTTCATCCGCAACACCAGCACCACTCCCACATGCAGCACACCAGTGTGGGACGAAAAACCTCTGCAGGAGGGATCCTCGATACGATTGTGGAGACCATTTGCGGCGTTAATGGAACTCCTTCTGTTGTAGAGTGAGATAATTTGTTTGGTCACTTTACTTGAGTTTATCGTAGTGATCTCTGAGCATTGCAATCAAAATTAAATGGTGTTTTGTTATTGATAGAGACACGTCCGGAGAAAGTGAACCTCTGCTGGCGTCTGCTTAATGAAGACGAAGTGTTAGAGAACGTCCTGTCTAATTGTGGGAAATATTTGATATTATTATTATCCGTCACTGCAGCCTTTGAAATGCATAATATGTCAGCCAAAGAAATAATAGCGGCTTTGTATAACTGGTATTCCAATCATTTGGTGTTGTGTACTTTCTGCGAGCGTGTAACATTTGATCGTCATCCGTGAATGAATATGTCATGTAATTTCTATGGAACAGTATAAAGAATATCAGTATGTTTGGATGGAGTACCTAACATTTTTGTCAGTGAATTCATTCCAAATAAAATATTTAGTATTCAAATCCACTCGACTTTTTGTCTACCTGCAATTTGTGTTCGCGCAGCTCCTATGTTATAGCTAATATTTATTTAGTAGTATTATCCAGCCATTTATCATTACTAATTATGCATGATAATAAAATTAACTTACTTTCTAAATACATTCATACTGTGTCCGGTCAGAGAGTATTTCAACTATTATTTACGCAAGTTATTTTTGTAGGATAGCGTAACTATCATAAAATTCAATGCTTTACCGGCATATTTTTTTTCTGAAATTTGTTTCCAAATTTTTAAATGGATAATTACAGCTATAAAATTAAATACCAATGATATACTTAGTATTCTTAGTAGGGTTGCATTCAGATGATTTCCTTAAAAATGTGTTCATGCTGTGGTGATGGTGACGAATGCTTAATTGTAGTGATCAATAAATGTGCACAATTTTAGTGTACAATTTTGAGACTGTAAGCAGTACACATTTATTAGTAGTTCATAAATATAACACAGGCATTAGCAAGCGATACCCAAGAGAAGATATTTTGAAAAATCACTAACCATTTGGAATTGTTATTGTTGTTCCACGATAATACATTTAACACCATTACACTCAAAATCTCGTAATTTATCTCACTGGAAAGTCCAATATACGGAAAATACATTCAGTCATTAAAGGACTTTTATACACATTGAATTCAAACTTTCTCCGGCCCAATAAACAAAGTTTTAATATTTCTCACCCATAAAATTGTAATAATAAAGGTAGTAAATGCTACAATATCAAACCTAACGTACATTGACCAGTATTCATGCTCGCAGTTTCGTACTTTGTACTAGCATTTCAATTCACATCACAACATGGCATTCTATTTAAAAGGACACTTAGATTAGATGTAATAGTATATGCAAAGTCCGCAATTTTGTAAAATGCCTAGGCACTTTGAAAATTTTTTTTTCAGTTTTTGAGCCATAACTTTTTTTGAAATTATTTTTCAATAATGTTGTGGGGTACCATGTGCGTCGAAAGGTACCCCACAGCAATTATGAAAACTAATTTTAAAAACAGTTATGGCTCAAAAACTCAAAGAAATTGTACAAAGTGCCTAGGCATTTTACAAAATCCCGAATTTTGCGTACTTCGTGTAACATTAACATATATAAATTTAGAGTAGATATAATTCATTTCAATTGATAACATATATAGCTGAGGAATAAGAGATTAGGAAGTATTCTATAATTTTCACTTACACGTTTTTGTATTCACAAGTTTGGTCAACGAAGACATCAATTAACGAAATATTTAAGTCAGTATAACAATTGCTAAGGTTGAGAAGAATGGGCATACCATTATTGCATTATCCTAATAAAATATTATGTTCTAGACAGGAGTACAAGTATTTAGGGAATCTACTGAATTTATTTATCGTAGAAATTCAACCATTTTTTGGGCATATAAAATGTACGTAGTCGAAGCCTTAAGATAAGTAGCATTTAAAATACAATACTATTTGAACTTTTTGTAATATGCAATGTAAGCAATTAGCTACCCCACAAGTACGATCATCAAAATATCATTCATATAATAAAGCCAACAAGTAGCGTAGTAAGTAAGTCCCGAACACAAATAACTCAAATAAGGCACATAATATTAATAAGGCACATAATATTAATCAGGCACATAATATTAATAAGGCACGGATACATTCTTAAGTGTAATAATAAGAAATCAATATTCTGTATTTTGCATTGTACATTGCACTAAAATAAAATAAAATACATCAGAGGCAAGGAATGTGTTTCAACACAGGATTTTATAACTATAGCTGAAACAGCTATTAGGCAATTGCGGCAAAAGGATAAAAAATGTCCTGGCAATTAGATTACTTAATTGAAATTTGTGAACAAAATTATTGTTTGTAAATGAAATAATGACGATCATTTTGATTATTAAAAATTCCTGATACGAAGTTTAAAAATCACTGTCAATTCAGACATTTGGTCCATGTTTAGTCAAATTGAGAAAATTGAAATAATACCATTATTTTAAATGGATAGCTTAATATTGTGATGTGCATTGGACAGAACCATTGTAGTCATTTGCGTAATCCCATGTGTCATCATTATTTCCAGGACAAGGGCAAGGATCCGTGTCAGGGCAAGGGCAAGGACCCGGGTCAGGACAAGGGCAAGGAGTAGGGTCTGTGCCAGGATCGGGGTACGGGGCCGGGAAGGGCCAGACCACATTATCAGTAAATCCTGAATTATCATCCCGGACACTGCTATTCCTCCGTTTGACTTGACGCCGTTTCTTTTGTTCCTGAACAACGTAATCTTTCTCTGTTGCCTTATTTGTATCTTCATGCCTCAAACGAAAATACTCCAGAATATCCTTCTGAAGTAAGGGCTTATTGGGGTTGAGTTCCAGCAAGCCAATATCTGTCCTTCGTACATCAACGGAGAAATTGAAATCGTGCGCAATAAGGATTTTCCACCTGTCTACATATTGCCGGTCCTTTCTTGAACCATGCCAACTGTGACTGATGGTGACAGGGACGTAGCCAACAGTAGATTTGGAGCCCGATTTAGAAATGGCTGCCACTTGCTTGAAGGTTCGTTCCGAGAGGTCCAGAATAAAACTCTTGAACTGTGGGTTAAGATTTGCCTCTACTGCATTAGACACTTTGTTGACTAGGGAGAATGCAAAGTGGAGGTCGCCAGAACCCACAATATCAAAGTCAGGTAAGCCATCAATATTTTTGAAGTCATCTACAGCCATTGCCCATCCATAGCCAGGGTGAGGGTACCATTCGTTATATCGCTGCTGATCAATGATTTTTTTGTGCACAACAGAATACCCGAAAGAGTAATGTGTTTGCAAAACTTTCTTTTGTGGAGGGGGACCAGAGAAATTTGCTTTTTCAAAAACTTGCACAATGACATACTTCTTCAAGCTCTTAATCGTCATTTCGACCCAATTCCTTTTGTGGAAGGAGATATCTGCATCTAACCAACAAATCCATTTGGCATGAGGAGGCAGTCTGGAAACGGCGATATTGATTAAATTCTCCTTCATCCAGTAAATCGAATCGGACTTTAATTGGATGTGGAACGGATTACTTGGATCAGTAACTTGGAATTCGTGTTGATTTAACGAGGGGAAAATACATTCAACCGTAATCAATTGAGCTCCAGTTTTCTCCATATGTCGAGCAAATTCACGGTACAGGTCGTAGCGGCTTTGAAAGGATGCGGGATTGAAAATTGCCGTGATCACAAAGAAATTCTTGGCATCAAGATTCTGGTTAGAGGCATGACTTTCCCCCGACTGGAAAATTTTCTTGAACCAAGGCCAAGGCATTTTGAAATAAACTTTTGTACTGATATTTATTTCAAATAACTCTCCCTCTGTTACTTCTACAAACTGAAGCAAGAACCTCGTCCTATGATGTATTAAGAATGTTTACTATTAACTGCTAATTATGCGGACCTTAAAAAGCTTCATATACAAATATGAATTTTGTAAACGATTATAGATAATTGAAGGAAATTGCAAATTGATTGGATTTTTTATTCAATAGTTTAACAGCAATAGCAAAATCAATAGCAAAATAAAAGAAATAATATGACTGATACAGCTCGACTTATGAAGATGGGATATAGTATTCAAATTCATGTTTATTAAAATGTCGTTCAATTCCAAGCCCCTCAAAATTAGTCTATTGTAAAGAAACTGTCTCCCTGAATTTTTGCTTGTTTCGCTATAAGGAAGCATAGCTAGGGGCTGGCGCTAGTGTAGCTTCACAGCTGGGGTGATGGATTTTATCAGCCAGGCCCTACCGCACCCTAAATGTCTGAATCTCGTAGTCACTCTATGCTTAAAAGTCCGTTTTGAAATGGCTCCTACGGCCTCAAATATTTGTTAAAAAATTTTTTTAAGTTTTGTAAATTATCAGAATAACTTGATCTGGGGGCCAAATTTTGCTAACTAGTCCCATTTTCAAAATTTTGGAGAAATCAAAAGCTAAAATTTTGAGTAGGCACTTTACACAGGGCAGTCTTTACCATGTGACTAACGGTCGACAGAGTTTCTCTCAGTTGGCTTGCTTATAAATTAAAAAAATATTCTTGTTGATAAATGACGCCCACTTACCTAAGGTAAGGACATAAGCAACCATTTATGCTGCTGAAAAGGTTTGTTTTTGGATGTTTCACAATTAATCACCAATTGTGAATGACCATTCAAAATACGATTGCTTATTTTATATTAGCGTTATTTATATTATAAGGAATGATAACTGCAACTTTTAAAATTCAGAAAATAGAACTCAAAAGAACAGAGCTGTTAGCACTGAGTTATGGAACACGTCAATGAAAACTGGACTCTGAACATCAAGCGTTAACTAATTATATACATAAATCCTGTTAATCTCACTACACTAAGTACACAATGAGTGATAAAGTGACAACTGGGTGTCACTCTTTTGCACGTTTGCCATAATTACAGGATTATTAACTCAATTGTTTGGCTTTCGCGCCCTGTTTTATATTTATCAGGCTGTATTTACCTCTTCATTTTCCCCAATCCCTCTGTCATGTCACCTCTGTAATCCCTCTGTAATGTCACCTCTGTAATCCCTCTATCTATAGTCTCTTCTTGACTTCTTTGCAACCAACCACATGAAGACTCGTCTACATGTACTTGTAACACATAAAACGTTATCACATTAGTTTTCTTGCAAAATTATGTAACGAAATGTACGGAACGAAATATTCATCAGAAGTAAACAGATATTGGTGGTCAGCACTGTTTTTTAGAGCAAAATAAAGAATTCAACTGAATCGTGTGAAAAATGGAATATTTATGAAATAATGCAGAAAACTCTAGATTTTGAAGTAATCCGCTGACTTTTCAATTACTGGAATTTTAGTTGTCAATAATATATGAAAAAGATGGAATATAAATACATAAGCTAAGTAGTGTTGAATTATAACCATCAGGAGTAAATACAGACCTTTATGCATGCATCGATTATTAAATTTAATATAGTAGGTGTTTATTTAACGGTAAATTAGAAAATAAAACAAGATGTAAACATTGATATACTATACTAGAATTACGGACTAAGAATTTCGACCTTTCTGTAGATCTGTAAAATGTAAAGGAAAAGAGTAAGACCGATAGAAAGGGCGAAAAGACTGAATAATAACTTATATACACAGTTTCTGATTGTAAAACTACGGTCAATAAATCCTATTGTTTTTTAAATCGCTAAAAGTTATTGAATATCACAAATTTGAAAGTCTGTCTTGTAAAGCTTGATGTAACATTCCAATATTGGTGTATTTATGTACTGCGTTTCACACACATTGCACCATTATATTATGATTTTCTTTTCTAGTAAAATATGCATTATAAAATGTAGGAATGTTCGTCAACAATGCGGTTAGCATTCGCTCAAAATATCAGGATGAACAGTACTGATATGATGGCGGATTGCATTTGCCTCATTTAACATCTCCTCTTCCTCTCTCCACAAAACTTCTCCCTTGTCATGTTTTTCCATCTCTACGTAAATGTCGTCATTTTTCTTAAAATCGCCTTCCTTACGAGGCAATACGTGCATGTGCACATGCTGGAAAAGTACATTGTTTAAATTTCAAAAATTATGCTGAATATTTTAGATTTACAAATGTCATTTACAAATAGACTGCAAAGAAACGCGAGTTACCTTGATCGACTGACCAGCTAAAGGGCCGTCTTGAATTGCCATTGTTGAAGATGTTGTACCATAAAAAGAATCTAAAATATCTCCAACTTTTTGGGCTAACATGGCCAGATCCGCCATTTCAACAGGAGTCATATCCGTAACTCTTGGAACACAGCGTTTTGGGATTACTAACACATCTGGAATTGTAACGGCAATTATGATTTTACTCAGAACATACGCTGAATGTAAAAATTTATTTCAGTTTAATCAAACAATACTTACGCCCTGGAACAACACATTTTTTGTTAACACTAGCGAAGGAGAACCGACTTTGTAAAAATATAAATTTCCCTTTTATCGTCACTTGACCAAATACATGATCAATTTCATTCAGAGTGCCACTTGGTAAAGAAAATGTTTCTGCTCCGTATAAATCATAACGACGGTGATTCTTAACAGGCATATTTCTTCTCTTTTCCTGAATCTGACTATGATCCACAGTAGCGTAAATGACTTGCTCAGTGTTGGTGGTAGCGTGCGCAACAATTTCACCCCATGAGTTCACAATCTAAATAAATAAATAACACTCAAAATTTATGTTTCTTGCATTAAAGAAAGCTCATATAACATAATATAATAATCATAACATTCTATGGTTAAAAGAACTGTAATTGTAACTAACCATGCTATTTCCATATGACTCACGTTTTGGATTGTGCTTCCCCACTTGGGCTGCAGCAACAACATAGCATTGAGTTTCTATTGCTCTGGCACAAAGTAGTATCTGCCAGTGGGCTTTTCCGGTAACCACAGTAAATGCCGACGGATAAGTAATGATTTCGCTCCCCAAGCGTCTTAATTGCAAAGAAAATTCTGGAAACCGTATGTCGTAGCACTACAATCAGAATATTAGCATCTTTTTAGAAATAATTGTACTACAAAGTGAGAAAAATACTTTCTTGCTTTCTTTTCTAGTAATTCAAAACACACCCTTAAAAGTGATATTACATCCATTTCTAAATAACTAAATTTGGGGGAATTATCGAAAAATTCTTGATATATATTTATTGATAAGCAAAAACTGGGATCGCGAGCTAACACTCTAAATGGGATGAAAAATATATGAAGAAAATAAATTTAAATATATGAAGAATATCTAAATGTTACAATGTAAATAAATACTACAAATGTAAATATTGAAAGAGAGAAAATTACAATTCCAAGTCCGATGTTACCAACAGGAGTGGTTACAGGTTTTAAGATTTTTTCACCAGCTTTAATGTACGATGACTCTTGCAAATCGATATTGTGCTCAGGAATAACTACATCAAATAGATGAGTTTTTCTGTACACTGATGCAATCTCTCCTTGATCATTAATGGCAACGTGGCTATTAGCAAGCCAAGGCTTTCCATCCTGTCTTACTGTATCCTACGATTTAAAAATTGAAAACCCACTACGTCAATTTCACGAATATTAGAAAACATAAAAACATTACAGAAATATTTACTCACAAGTTTTTCATGGAACCCTCCAAGTAGCAGCCAAACCTTGAGATCTTTAGCCTTGTTCCGCAAACGTTGAATTAAAGGGCCATCCAAAGGTTCTGACAAAATAGCTATCTCCTCCTTATTTCTGCCAATAAAATCAAATGCTTCGGGTAAAAACACAACCTGTAGCCCAAAATAATATATAGGACAATTAGATAGTTCACTTGCAAAGTCTTTAATATAATAACATTAATATTCTAAAAAATTAGCCAGTAAATCTTTAGAAATGCTTAACAACCTTTGCGTTATTTTTAACAGCCTCCTCAATCATGTCCACTGCTCTCGAAATATTACTTTCCTTGTCTTCTGTGCTAGTCATCTGTATAGCTGCTATTATTTTAGAAGATGACATGTTGTTGCTACAGTATATTTTGCCAGTAGAAATTCTCCTGTTAGTTAAATTTGAATTCGAAACACTAAAGGTGTTTAAGCGTCCAAAAATCTGATGAGATGATATTATATTTATATTTCTAATTTGTAATGAAGTTATCCGAAAGCAACAAAACGTTCTTCTTGCATTTATACTCAAGCTTGTGGCCATTCCAAAGTTAAAAGTTAAATAGAGCAGATTAATAAAAGTGTGTATATTAGTTTCATTGAAATATCAAAATGTTAAGATCACAAAAAGTCAATGTAAAACACTTCGCCGTAACGATATAAAAGAGTAGGTAGAGATCAATCCAAATGTAAACTAAATGTTGCTCTCCGTATTTTCTTTGGAAATAAATGTAGTTTAAATAGCGAAATTATTAACTAATAGTGTGTTTTACGCTATTTATTCTTACTAACTAATGTACATTACTACAGTCATCAAATGTTTTACTAAAGGACCTCTTCAATAATATTGACAACCTAACTATCTAAGCCTAACAAACTAAACTACTCGTACTCATACAGAGATATTATTACGAATTCTTGGTTTTACCTCTCTCACACACACACTCACACTGTCGCTTCTCTGTACCACATTTTAGCTACATATTAGTTTTGGGAAATTAGGAATAGATTACGCAACAAAAATGATAGGAAACTTAATATTTTTAATTTCATTTGTCTGCATATATCTCAATTCAATCTTCAGTAACTTTTAACATAAGGGTCAAAGAGAAACCGATAAACTCAGCCTTGGCTTTAAGTCCTGCAGAGTGTACTGGAGTGTAGATAAGGTATCAAAACAGGCTAACAGGGTTGTGAGTTTAATTGAAGTGCCTCAAATGGGCGAATATGTAGTATCTTCCTATAATTTATTACTTTTAAATACATTTATACATACAGATTTCCTTATTTGACATGCAAGTGTCAATAACACTGGCAAAATAGGATTCTTATTTCAATAGAATTAAAGATTGCAATATGAGGTGGGAACAATGCTTTTTTCATCTCTCGTTGTCTGCCTATGACAATTCCTTGGTTTTACAGTATAGTAATCAAAGGTGTATTACAGTATGTAGGTACTAAAGTCCTTCAACAGATGAATGTTTCGACAATTCGACAAAAGTTATATTCATCTTATGTATGCGGTTTTTTGACGTTTCTTTATTCTTTTAATACCATAATAAATTTAAAAATCGGATTTCAGTATTTCCAATGCAATATGAATATTTATTGTCCAATTCTACATAAGGCTTCACTTAATAGCGTGGTAATTATTAAATGCACTTAAACATCACGTGCTCATAAATTTTTGTGCAGATAACAAAATATCATGTCCAATATCTTGGAAATATTTGCCCCCTTTCAGGTAATCCGGAGTGAATTCTCTGTAAGCCAAACATATTCTTCTACTTTGAATATCACTGCGTGCAACACAATGCTCCCATTGGTATCTTGCAGGTCCATAGAGAACAAGTAAAGACCGACGGGGCATGGGTACACGAACAGTTGGGAAGTCCGCACTGACCTCTCCAGGTTCCCCATTACTGTAGTTTTCATAATAATATTTCAAATTGTATTTTTCAGTACTCCCTTTGTATTTAGTCATCGTGAGGACAGAATCAGACACCAGGTTGAGGGAAACCACTCTTTCCCCCCATACCCAACAATCATCAATGTGCGGGTCAATGGATGCTCCAGTTTCGATTCTGTACTCTATTGCACATTGTTCTATAGTTTGAAAATCGGATAATAAGTCCACGTTTTGTAGTTTCTCTTGGGCAAATTTACTGAACAGCGGAAATCCTGAGAATGTTTTTCCATTTATTTTCTTCTTTTTGAAATTAGTTTTGGGCCCAAAATTCTGCAACAAAATTTTATTTGTGTATAACAATACAAAGCATTTAAAAATAAATACTAATTGTATATGGAGTTAAAATAAATGTCATATTATAAGTATAAGTTTAGGTATATTTACTTGCTTCCTCCGTCCACTCTGGGACAAATCCCAATTAATTGAATCACAGCCATCTACCAATTGAGTTTCCTCCTCCTCTGATATAAAATTGGGCTGTGGGAAAAATTTAGAAATTAATAAAAATAGGTCTACTGTTTAGTAATTATAATTAACAAAAGTTACTATTACAATTAAAAGTATTCCCGGAAATTCGCAAGATGACCCTGTATGACTGGAATGGTGCTCAGATACATTTTTTCCTTCCCATGCCTTTTGACACAAGTAGCAGTATTCGTACGAAACCTGTATCACAAAAAAGAAAAGTGAATTAATATTTAAACATTTAAAATTTAAATACACATTCGAAATCAAAATTTTTAATCATTCCTCAAATTACCTTGGAATCGTTTACGGATGTGTTATTGGACAAATTTGGTACGCCGTACGTATTCTCACAAATTAAACATGTTCTAATTCCCTTACAACCACAAGGCCTTGGTTTGAACATTTTATCGTGTTGAGAAAATTGCAAATTATCTCCTTAAAGCCAAAAACACAATATAAAATGAACTAAAGTTCCTCAATCACTGTAAATACTAAACAGTTTTATTGATAAGAATGATGAAATATAAATATCTTTTCTGCCGACAAAAGTTTTGTTGCAAATTTGAATTATACATATCTCTAGTAGTTATGTTTTGCAGCAACTACAGTAGAGGTTGAATTTCCCAAGCTTTTGATTGCAAACAAGGATTTACCACGTTTTCTCAATACACCCTCCTTTTTTGCAACGAAAGTGTAATCGAATTTTTTGCTTTCTGTAATAAAATCTGACTGTCTACTTTCTTATTTCTTGTAGCATTTACTTATGTGACCGAAGTGACCTTACTGCAGTTTTAGAGCTTATTCTTACATAGTGCAAATAGATTTACACTGTTCCGCATTTCAGCTACACTTGAGCTAAATGTACTAAAGCGTTAACAAAATTACATTAGAGACAAAGGTATATTATCAGTTCGGAGTAGTAGTAATACTTGAGACTGGATAAATATTTATTAGGTATTAGGTAAATGTAATTATACAGGAGGTAAAACACTTAACATAAGCCATATTTTTCTGATTAAAGGCTACAAAGGAACTCATAACCTCATGCTCCCTAAACCTTTCAGTCGTATGGAAACATTCGACGACGTCACTGAAAAAATGATATTCACTGAACCGGAAGGAACTCTTCAATGCTGGTAAAGCTCAAGCAGGTCAAGCATAATTTATATAAGAAAAACAAAATACTAGAAATCTCATGTTGACCCAAATAATGCTAGCTAGACGATTAATATTTCGATTTACAGAGAAAAGATGACCGACATGAAAATTCTAGCAATCTGTTTAAAAGAACGTGGCTGAATGCTGAAACGCTCTCTACTTTGAGGGCGATACTGAAAATATCTACAAGAAAACGTTTATGGGGATCTTTTGTTCAAGCAACGTCAACTTTAAAAGGATATCTTTTTAATCGCCATAGTAGAATTAGTTCCAGAAATTACTGCTACAATGTTAGATTTAAATATGAGAATATACCTCCGTAGAATAATTCCATATGAATTCAAAACTGAAAATGTTGTATGGCATTTTTTAAAATAAACATTAATAACTTTTTTCCTGTTGCAGCTATCGAGATAAAATTTGGTGAAGACAACCCATGGATCATCTCAATCACGGTGACATCTGCAAGACAATGAAGATGCCACTTGTAAATCCCATGATTATTAGCTGCAAACAATTTTAATTGTCCAAAATCAATTGAGTTTATTAACGGAGTTGGTTCTTTTATGTACTATATGCATGCTAAAATACGTGTTTGCAACGAATTGTAATTACTGTATTCTACAGTGAGATCCGCTACAAAGTTTACATAGGACTACTAGTGTATTAGGAAGTACATAGGTAGGTATGTCGTTTTATTGAAACTTTCCCGTTCCAAAATCTTATTTGCTATTAATTAATTCTGTGTCAAATTGTGCATTTCCTGGTTTTCGTAACCAAAATGCAGCTGACCTTTGCCGAGCAAACTGAAATGATAAGCTTGACTGTCAGTTGTGCTTCAAATGTGTGTTTCTTGTGCAATCCTTACCTTACCGATTCTCTCACTCCTGTTCTTAGAGTGGAAAACTTCTGCATAACTTCAGCGCCCTTCTCGTCACTTGTGGTTGTCTTCCTCCGTCCTTTTGCAGGGATTCTGGCAACTGATCAGGTTTCATTTAAGCGTTTTAGTGTTTTTAAAATGTCTGGTGGGACACATTTCTTCCAGGTTGATTTCGATTAAATTCTTCTGCAGTTTTCCTGGACGACAACTGCCCACTTAACCTTATTTCAGTTCGCTCGGCAATGGTCAGCTGCGTTTTGTTACGAAAACAAGGAAAAGCACAATTTGGCACAGAGTTAATTTATAACAAATAAGAATTTGGAACAGGAAAGTTTCATGAGGTGTAGCGGATAGGAATAAAACAACATACCTACACATGTACTTCCTAATACACTAGTAGTCCTATGTAAACTTTGTAGCGGATCTCACTGTATGAATCTCTACGGGAATTCATAAAAAGCAATTACAGCAGCAGATGCAGAATTACATTATTTACACCATCCCCCATCATTTCATTGCAAATAATAACTTGTGACAAAACTTTTACATGCATAAGGTTTTTATTCTTATTACTTTGAATAATATTCTCAGAAATCCATGCAAGAAGTGGAAATGACCATTCATGTGATACGTGCATAATTTTGTGTACCTTGTGTGTGTTGTATGAAAGCGTTGTTATTGCATTAAAGATATTCCTACGCTACGTATAACATTCTAAGAGCGCGAGCGGTTCTGTTCTGGATGGCTATATCGTACTGCTAGGTATTTAACTACTGCGTACAGTGCAATAATATTATTATCATTTTGTACATGGAAGTAGTGAGTATAGTCATACAGCCGTATACAACAAATTAGATTTATTATAATAACCTGCCTTGAGAGTGTAGTTTCTATCTATATTGGTTTCTATTTGAGTGCAACAAATTCAGAGTCAAGACTAACTGACTAATTGTTGATTACGAAATATCCTAAGAATTAGCAAACCCTAATTGTTTACAATAAAGTTTATTTTACTCTTTTCCTCTTGTTTACTGATAAAATAGATTCCATTGATTTTGTGTGGAGTGAGCGAAGTAGGAAAGTCGGCTATATCAGCTGCTGCTGTAGTTGCAGTACTAACCTACACATAATTCCAGAAATTAACAATTTTTATCACCTTGAATCAACTTTAATATACTTTTCAATTTCCTGAGGAGGTTAAGCCAATTTAAAGAAATATTAAAGGAAAAGCCCAAACATAATTAATTAACCGTGTAACTAGTTAAACATTATCTGATCTTTAATTTGTAGCCAATCTGACTTTTTGGATTGATCACCATTTTTACTAATTTAAATAAACAATTAGTAGAAAGAAGATAAATTCACTCTTTTAAATTCTGGGGTGACATTACGTGACCATAATACTGCATAAAGTGTGACTAATGTGTCTGACTCAAAAACAATGAATGCCTAAACTGGGTTGGCTAATAATCTTGTTAATTACAGTGACAAGTGCAGTTTTGTTTTCGGGTTTAGACGTGCGATATCCGACCAACATTGATAATATTGTGCATTCACTTTTATATGAACGTCATGAATAAGACGTGGTTTGGTTTCTACTTATCAGACAAGTTCGTTGAATAATAAGCACAAATACTTATATGTACATTAAATGGCAATAAAAGAGGACAGTGTAATTTAAAGAAGGTTGTGCTAAGTTGTCCTGCCGGTTGGTGTACTGTTGCAGTCAAATCTGTCCTACCTCCTTTCTAATTATTTTCTTCAGCAAAACTGAAGACTAGCTTCAGTTCCAATTCTCTTTTAATCCTGTGACAATTATTTTGGAGCTTAGCTCAACTTCAACAGTGATAAAATCTTTCCTTCACACCCTCGCCTCAAAAATAATCTTCTTTGTGAAACATTATTTTCAGTTCCGTTCGAGTTTCTTCGGTTATAATCAAACTGTCACATTTTTTAAGTAGAACTGATTTGCAAAAAGTTCTTCTGGTAATAAATTCGAAACGTTGTTCCAATCTGTACCATAATTGACCTCAATAGTTAATTAAATTCAAAGGATTCTGTGATAAATGTACATAACCTTATCAAGTTAACGAGAATGGACGATCTAAGTAAGTCTTCAAATTTTTAAATCTCATATTTGCTCAGCACTTAATTTTTAAAGAAAACATTCTCCACCTTTTACTAATTAAGACAAGTTTCCACTCGCATGACACATAAAATTGTTTTCCTTGGGTACATCTAAATATACTGCTATAAGGACTTCTAAAGCGCTGGATAAAATTTTGCCATGAAAATTATTTGCTTTGGTAATATTTCATATTTAATTTACGCTTAGGTTAATCTAGTGTGCCTTCCAAAAGAAGGCACACTAGAAGGCATCAAATACAATTAATTTTATTATAGTGATACCTTTGAATTCATACTATATAGCACCAAAATTGCGAACTGATAGGCATACTAGAAAGAAAAAATAGCATTTTCATACTAATCTTGTCTGTATACTCGATTTTAAATGCGTAAGCTTAACACGATTACTGCACAAACATTTGACAAAAGGATGATGCTAATATAGTTTAGCAAAAGTATATGCTTTAGGAGTACATTTGAAAAATGGAGAAACGAAAACAGCGGGTAGATTGTAAATTTTCGCATATTTTTGCATTATTTTAACATTATGTGGCGGTAACTTTCATGAATTAGATAAGTATGTTGTCAGATATCAGGAGGTTAATATTCAACTAATTCGACTGACCATGGACAATTGCTGGTGTGTATACAAGCACACTTCTCCACAGTCCATTAACGTGTTATTGGCAAACAGTGTGTTACATTAATTTAAAACATTAGTTTGAATGAACAATGAGCAGAAGGTCAATTTGTGTAAAAATCGTCTTGCACTTTGTATTAAGTGTAGAGATGATGAGATTTTAACTTTTATTACCAAAATGCTGTGTGATGAATTATTTATGAGAGGGACAGGGACACGCAGATACTAAAGAATGCATTTTTATTAATAGCAATTAACTTACGGTGATTATACAGAACGGTTTGATTCTACACAAAATCAGACAACGCAACAAACCTCTCTCAGTAATTACAATGCTATAAATTCGCATGTACATGCATAAGGTTGTAGTCCATTGTCTTGTCTGTTAAAATCAACGATGTAAAACTGCTAACACAAGAAACGTTTGCCCTGACCAAGAACTGATATTTCCAGTTTTTCAAGATGTGTGACATGGGAGAGAAGTTGTTTAATTCACGCATAATGAATCATACAGATTATTTTACTGCCTTTCATTAGCACAAAATAATTGTGGAGCCAAGCATCGTTTTGTAGTCGGCAATTATTACATGACATTTAGATTACATTACACATTGTTAGCTGCAGAGACCATCGAGGTGTGACAACAATGACACACATTCGCTCCTACTTATACCCTACAAACGTGGTACTATTCACTTTGTTTTTAATTCTTCAGAGCACTGATTTATTTTTCTACCTTCAATCGTATTCTTTACTGCCATACTTTACAACTAGAAAGTAAGGATAAGTGCGACAAACTTTTATAATTAGAAAGAAATATTTTGGCCGATGGCTAATGAATCTTCAATTTATCTGGTCATTTAACCCTTACGAACTTCTACTTGGGTACTCATGTGTAAGTCTATTTATACCCATGACTAGTGCAATATTTGTAAGGAACGTAGAGGTCAAATTAAAAGTTCATACTTCCATACAAGTTTTTAAATTAATACACCATTATTTACTAGTGGTCCATTTTCATTAAAAGAGCATTCAGAATTTCAGAACTAGCGACCCGTAGTATTATTCTCTCCCATTGTCTTCTAATTAACATACGTACAATCGTGCAATTTAAATTAATCTAGGCCCTGATTAAGATTAATACTAAATATATTTATAGTTTCGTTTCATATAGATATATTTCTCCGCTAAGATTGCACGCAAACCTTAACTGAAGTTAACCTATCCTTTCAATTCAATTAATAAGTCATTAATTTAAGTCGACATGAATCACATTAATGATCATGCCCAATTCTCTACGCTCTCGTACTTCGTAATACATCCATGGTGCTATGAGTTATTATGACTCATGTCATGAAAACATGACTCAATAACATTATCAACTTCTAAGATACAGATTTGGCTTCGTGTCATGTTAGAGTTTTGGTACATGACACTTATACATTGATTGGAATACACTTAAAAATGCAATTGACGTAAGTCTTGCATTGAGTTCACCAAAAACGACTAGGTAATTAAATGTTTATTGGCTTTATACATATTTACGAGCGTGTTCAAGGAAAATCTGCTAAATTGTATTTGGAATGCGTTTTCTACAAAATAATAGTGTCTGTTTAATGTAAAAATAATAAAGAGTTGAATTCTATTTGAAAGTCAGGGTAATGAAGAGAAGCAGGTAATGCCAAAGCAAATCATTGCGAAAATGCCCAAAGCATCCAAAGTAGTCGCATTAGTTAAAACTATCCTTTTTTCCTTAAAATATATTAGATATATCTGGTAGCCGTAAAAATGAGTTTTCTCTATTTCCTACATTTTACATTTTTGATTATTGCAACTTTAGAAATCCCAGTTTTATTGGATGATGTACAGTTTAATACGAATGCTATACGTCCTCGTGTAGTTTAGTTTAAATCAATTTTTAATCTACGTCTAATCTCAAATATGATATATTTTTATATCGTATATTTGCATTACATGATTACATCAAAGTATTGTAATACTTTTGTAAAGTATATAAACTAGTATACTGGTATAAAATCACTATTGGTATTTATGATAGGTTTATAGTGGATACTCTTTTAAATAGCAACTATAAGTAACTCTTGCGTCACGTCACAGGATGCTACTGGCATTAATTATTAATTGAGGTATTTCTTGGGAATTTTTGACATTCACGCAATGCAATGCAACGGCTCATTTAATTTTATCGATTTCTTAATGCATTTGGGAACTTGTGGTATATTATAGCTCTCTTTTAAATGTTAAAGAAGCCCTCGGCGTAGGTATCTAAAATTATCAAAGGAAGCCAAGTAAGAATTGCATTTGACTCGTTTTAATTTGTTCCACTAATAAGTTGCTATTCCTGTTTGCATTTAATTTGATGACGGAGAGACGTTACTGAGTTTTGGTCTTTTTGTACATCAAGGAGACGGTTATTATGTTATATTTCAGTAGTTTTATCTGTCCGTGGTTCATAACTTTCTGACTAATAAACATCGACCTAGTTGTAGTATAAACATCCTGAAAATATCCTTAATATCCTTAGCTCACTGGTGTAACAATACTTGGGCTAAGCTGTGCTTTGCAACTCTTCACTGTTTGATGTTGAATCACTCACTGATATAATAATGTAGAAAGTGATTAACATACGAGGGCTCCATGGAATCTCTCAATCGGCGAACCAATATTTGCATAACTATGTAATTAATTCTTATTGAACAACGGACACAAATACATTTCTAGCGTGGCCTAAAATATACTGGCATTTAGTTCTCTTTCATTGAGTAATGGTGTTTTCGTATAATGTGCGTTGTATGAATGAACGTAAAATATGATTGATAATATGCGCAATGGACAAATAAACATACCTTAACGGAGATTAATCATTTGCGTATACTTAGAAAATGGTTTTTGCTAAAATTAAACACGTGTAATCTAATACAGAGCTCTCTACCCAATATTTTAAATAAAGTACCATTGTGAGCAGAGGCGTTACTTCATTTTGTTGTAATGGTTTATTTTTATCATTTTTTATTTTTATTTTATACTTTTACCTCTATCTACCAACAACCACGTTATAAAATTACTGGACTGAAATTTAGCTTGCACTTGAAATTCAGTTTGCAGTTGTATTCACAATTATGTGAGGCGAATTCAATTGAAAAGTTGTTAATATCCTAGGTATGTGTTTTTGAGAAAGTTTCAAAGACCCTGCAGAGTATACGCAATTGTATTAATGCCAGCGTGTAGAAATTAGAAGTGGTATTTACTGAGGATTGATTATATTTATGACATCCTTTAATATTCAAATATTTAAGGATTATAAAATATCAAAGCGTAAATATTTGCTTTTGTTTAGCTAAAAGGGATTTACTGTGAGACATGCAAAAGGCCAATGTGCAAACATGCAGAGAATGTGTAGAGGAACACAGCATCATATTATTTACAATACACCTACGCAATATGTACAGCGTAATATTTCAGAAATATGACTACATAATAAATACTCCATGACATAGCTTGTATTGATTTTTAGACACAAGTGGTTTAACGTTACATTACTATAATCCGTTATGAAATAGTGTGAATGTGACTACAGGATCATGATTTATTATCAAATCTGACATAGTTGTTAATCAGTGTCCATTTGCTTTACGAAAGACCATCAATAAATATTTTACATGTGAATGCGTGTTTAATGGGGGAGCGAGCGCACTCTGAGTTAAGTGTCTCAATTTTGCTCGCCAAAGTGGAATAGAGTCCTGTAAATGTTTACGCTGGTATTGGCACTTTGGGAAAAACTTATTATGGTAAGCTGGAAGCTTATCTTGGATAATGATGTAGGTGGAATGGTTTTGCTTAATTATTTATATAAAATCCACATAAAATCTAAAATTATAATAAAAATGGTCTTATTCTGGTCTGGTCGTACTTTTTGCACAATATAATAGCTTAGCTTTGCGCAAAAATAAGCATCGGATCGAATTACATGCGAAATGGTATGCATTTATTAATGTCCAACATATGTGTGCATGTGTTTCTACCAGAGAGATTTATTTCTTTAATTTTCTGCTGAGAGACTTGGTGAAATCAATACTGATGATATGTCGCTATAAAAATTAATGGAAGGAAATTTTATATCCTTTTTATGTGTTTATATCTTTGATATCCTGTTTTATGTAATTTCTCATTGCCCTGCCTATTAACCGTTATGTATTTTAAAGATTGTCTTTATTTATTTACCCGTTAATGAATATAAGCGAAGACAATATTGTTTTCCAGTATTTCGTCATCCGGAGGAAATCTTGAATCGTGTTTACATACATGTAAAAGGAATAACAAAAAACAGATCGACAGCTTAGTCAATTGGGATAACTTATTTGTGGGTTTGGTGACTCTGGCCAAGACTTTGTAGATTTCTTGTGTTCAGTAAGTCCATATAAAACGGTGTATTTATTGGATTTGTGTGTGGGCTGAAGTGGCAATGCATTACATGGCTAAATGAATATCTAAAATAAAATAGGTATTTGCTGAGAGTACCTATCTAACAATAAGTAAACATGAACAGTGATTGAGTAGTCGAGCCAATTTTTTCCAGTGCTGATGGGAATGTGATTTGATGCGATTTGGCTTCCTACTTCCTCTCATTTTGGCTCCTTTTCAATTACATTATTCAGTCCAATGAATTCAACTCTTCTCTTTCTCGTAAACCAAATGCAAATACAACTTCTGCTACTTCGTGCCTACACAATTCTATTACTCCTCACTTTCTTCATTTTGTTTAACTTTACTAAGTATATTGTTCTAGCATTATGTACAAATTATGCACGTTATGTTCCGGAGGAGTATAGGAATGCAATAATTTAAGTATCAATTCAGCCACCTTGCGTGCTTTCAACTAATTCAAAATTCAATCAACTAAAAGCATTTTTATTTTAAAAGCGAACAATTTCTAGAATGACGGTCTACATGTTAGCATTATGTAATAATGGGATGACCCCCAAGCATCCTGAGACAATCACCATTTCACTTTAGAAATATATCTAAAGATTTATTAAGCCTTCATTTTAGCCTTCAGTCAAGAAGTTGCAATTCGAGTCTTAGGTAGTTTCGGTACTATTTGGTACTATTTTGAAATTAGTGTCCATTTTATTACCTAATATTGTGCAGCGGTAAAGTACGGGGAAAGAAAAATAACGGACCCTTATTTCTAAGAATTTGACTAAATTTTAGCGCAGTTTTCTTCCAGTACCTAACGTGGTGTCACATAACATTGTGGGCATGGCTTAGTTGTGGACAGTGGATTTTGTCAATGGGTTTAAAAGCATTAAATAATTTAGAAAATTTTTAAATGCAACATTTAAAAATAAATGTTGACTCGAAAAATTACTGCAGCAATAGTTTTTGGAAGCCAATCAAGTTTATAACTAAAATTCGCCAATATTTTTAGCGTTAATAACCATATAAGGTGTTGCAATATCAATATGCAAATGAAATCTATAAATGTAGACAATTTTTTCAATTTTTACTACTAATAATTACGGTTAAAAGCTGCAGTTAACAAACTATTGAATAATGCTTTTATGGTAAAGAAAATATTTATGGTAATAAGATACATAAAACTTAAGACAGAAGACTACACGAGAAATAAAAGTAATTTATTCAAAGGGATTGTTCTTCGAATATGTACGTCCCTTTCATTGGAAATAATATGGTTAACTTACCATGGATTATTGTAAAGACAGCCTGAACTTGCATTTCTTCAAAGATATAGGAAAAATATCCTATTGTCTGCTGTGAATCTTTTTATTTATTTAGAGAAGACTTTTATTGGTTTGGTATATCTACTTATTCCTACACGCACTCGCCTCCATTCCCTATCAACCTAAATATATTTACATTCAGCATATCTTTTGCTTTTCGGATGGAATAAGTTAGGACCGAAAGAGTTGTTTCTTTTCGTATGTTCGAACACGAACGCTAATGTTAATAATGGCATTTCCCCCAAACATTGATTTCCAAATTGCTGTTCTGTTAAGATTTACTTAAGATGGAAACGTGAAGACGTAGGGCGAAGAGTTGAGCAGAACTGAAAACACTGCATACACGTTACAGTGAGTAATGATCGTTGTCTATGTTCAGAATACATAGATACACTTTCTTTATCTAGACACTGCTTCTCTCAATAAGTTATTGTTCCTACATTGGTCATGATGAAAGTAGTATTATTGTTTGTACACAATATATGTCTTCCCTACTCTCCTTTGTTACAATTCAGTTCGCATTACCTCAATATTCGAAATACGAACTGCCGTATACTCAGTTTACGATTTTGTGCGTATACATTCACTTTTCAAGATTGGAGATGCACATATTTACAAACTATAAGCAATTCGCTTTAAAATATGTAGCATTGAAAATCGTTACCGGTATAAACGTTTAATTTACTTTATTACTCCGATGAATGTCTTTCCTATTTACTTTTCTAATTTCTACTTACAATACCAATAGGCTTAAAATAGGTTTCTTTGCTTGAATACTACAATTGTGTATTAATGCTTTCGCCGACAACAATGGTTTGCAACAAGATAATACGATAAAGCCTAATCGCTAATCATACCTTTTACGGTAATGCAATTTACCAACTCTTACAATACTACCGTAGAAGTATTCAAAGGATTATTTTGCAAACATTGTAGCAACTTGGAATATGACTCGATGTGGATAATAGGTTTTGATGGTTTTGTAAATGTAGTATAAATTTTCTACAAAAATTTTTTGAAATAATTCTTTTAGATACCCAAAAAATGAGAGGTACAAATCAATTGAGCATACAAAGTCAAAAGCATATAGAACATGTTAAATTATCTGCACTGTAGATCTGAGCTGAAAGTGTTTATTCCAATATTATTATAAAGGAGAGACTTGTGAAGTGGATGAATGACATTTAGCAGAAAGTAATGACTTATATGTTTACAATTCATTTATAAACGAGGGGATCCCATAAAATTTGGGAGCTATTGGTTCATGGAACAATTCATTACTGTGTGCAGTGCTCATATTGCTAAAGGACAGGGACATAAACAAGAAAATGGTAAGTACTATGGGTACATTAATAATAATAGAGTTTAGGGACGGTTAAGTATATGAGGAATAGTGTGGGGCACAAAGAGGTGTATTGTCCCCATTGAAACATGTGTTTAGTCTAAAATGTATTATTATTTTCATTCATTCATATTTTCACTTGGTTATTAAAGTCTTAGATTACACATTGACATCCATTCATTAGTTGAGTGAGAGCAGATTGCGGATAAATGCTCTCCTCTGTTCTCCTACATCTTTACATGGAAATAAATACAGAGTCGTGGCCTGCTGGCCGGCCTACAAATCCACAAATTAAAGGTTCTTCGTATCTCATTATTATTCTCCTCTGTCTCTCTCGTCTTTCTTCCACCTACAAAAACTCTCCGCGTGTTTCTCAACATGCCGAAACCTACCCTACCCAACAAACTATATTTTATGCTGGCAATCCAATCGAATCAAATGAATGGTTGATTTCATCGTGACTGACAACCAAAAACTTTTCCTGTGTCACTGTCATGTCATGTCGGGCCGGTTCACAGGTTCACTACTACTCATTTTTCCTCTCTTTTCCCTCTCTGTCATTAATCCTAAATATATGTGTTTATTTAAAGGTTTCCTACTCTAAAACAGGCAAACCTTTATTCACATACCGTAAGTAATAAACTCCGAAAGGAAAATCTATAGCAGCAATAACACATTTTTCTACAACTAATTTTAGAATTAAACTATTATTTGAAACTTGAAATTAACGTTACTCCAAAACTAAATACAAGTCATCCAAAAATCAATTTACAGAAAGTGAGTTTAAATAAAATATAGCATCCCAATATTAAGGTTTGCCCTAAATCCTAGCTTGCATATTGCAGAAAATCCGGATCATATTATTATAACGAACATTCTATCCCAGATTGATCGTGAGGTTTCTTATTTCCGTAAGGTACATCTGAAGAACTCCCGAAACTTTAAATATAGATGAAGGTCTACACAGTCAAATTCGATCTGGACTACATTATTGGATGATTAACTACGTATTTTATTATTTAAGTAGTATAATATGTCCAATACATCAAACTAACATACCTTTTATTTCACTTCATTTTTCGTTTCGTCCTGATGCAAGTAGCAGCTAGCTAGAGAAAACAAAAAAAAATAAATTAATCCCTTAATCCGTGAAAAATGCCTTTAAATTCCAGAATACCTTACAATAAGCCAATATCAAAAATGGCGAAGTCAATTTAGTGATTGTGAACTAATTATGCAAATTTTATAGCATTAAAAACAATGTTTATGACATTTTGACAGATTTAAGGTCATTGCATATTACATTTTATGAGTTGAACGGTTAAATTCGTTATTTCCTGTGCAATAACTATTTCGGTCGTCATGTCTGCTTAAAAGGAGAATAAAAGGAAGAAGAGAGGGGACTGGATCTTTATTTTGAGATCGACTTGAATGTGTTTCCCTTTATTGAGTCTTGAAATAGTTAGTGGGTTGTGTTAGCCTATAGTTTCCTTCCAAATTCGGTTTTTATGTTGAAGTTACACGGATGCATGAAGTGGAAAGACGTTTGGATGAGTTTAAGTCTAGAAAAGCAGAGTTCCATGAAATAAAGATATTCATGGAAAGTTGTGAGCCAGTGAGCCAAGTATGAGACTGGAGATAGTAGTCATTAAACTTGGAGGAAATAGGAAAAGTAAAGTTAACTGGTTCTAGTAGTACATTTGCAGTAAAGTTAAGAGAAGTAGGATATAAAATGCTAATGCTAATTGTAAGTGTTAAAAAGGGTTGAGAATTAGTTCTCTGTTGTCAAACAAAGTCGGGTAGGCAAAGGAACGGAAGTTAAATGCTGTGTATACTTTGGGATGTGTATCTACATTAATTTATCAAAATTCCAAGTATGTAGTTGTCTATTTCTATCTATTTATATTCGTATAGGGACTATCTATAGCCACTGGAAAGTTGTTTAAGTGAAAATAAAACAAACAGTGCTGAATTTACTATTTATGTTGTGCTCCTTGTGTTTGCTCTTGTGAGTAAACAATAACAAGGGAAAACTTTGCACCGAATCTTCATTTGTCTTTAAGCTAGCTTAAGGGCAGGAGAAACTTTGAATAGTTTGGTTATTACTTAGAATTACAATAGACTAACGAATGCAATTTGTTACTTAAGGACGAAAGGATGAGATTGAATTTGTTAGCCTACTCAGTTGTTACATAATAGTGATAAAGTCTTGTTGTACCTATGTATCTATTTAACAAAGCGTAATGTATCGTAATGTAATACCTTTTAAGGGAATCTGTAGGGTAGGTGTGTACTTTTCACTCTAATAATACATAATATAGACAATGCACCTACATAAAAGCATATCCTATGCACATCTCCATATATAACTCCCTAATTCTAAGATGGAACAGAGATTCTATTATATTATTACTTATGTGTAGGCTATGTCTCTGAATATAAAAGATGCTCAGCATGTTTTGTCTACTCCAACATAGAAATACCTTGAGCTCACTCCACGACTGCGGATATAAGTATAATTTACATATGCATTCTGTAGAAGCTCTACGTTAAACGTAAATGAAATGATACAGGGAAGTTATGCAGAGTTGAGTTTAAATGAGAAGATAGTGAACTGCGTTCCCGACTTGAAAATCTTTCCTAGCATCCCTTACTTGCATTTGCATCCACCAGTTTATTTTATCCATCCGGCCACACCATACCAAACCACAGTGCAGTCACAGTCACACAGACAAGGCAGATCACATCAAATTACACTCACATAGACAATACTCCTGAACAAAACTAGAACTCTCTTACTAAATGTTCTCAGGCCAACCCTTCTTCTCCGTCTCTCTTAGATATCACTTATAACTGTAATTTGCTGTAATAATTCTGCCACAGGAACTCAAAACAGGACAAGATAACACTTCCTACCGTTTTCACAATCACAATTAGATAGAAGTTTAATTGGGAATATTAATACACATAAGACGTAACCAAAGGTAGTTTCCATTCAGTAGGTCTTGTGGACATTAGTTACTAGTACTTATTGGGTAAGGGAGTAATACATAGATAGGTGCAAGTCGTAAATAAAAGGAGGATGCTAATTGAAAGAGTGAAGTTACGGACGCGTGTGCATTTGTAAGCGATTGAAAACCCGGGCGTTATTGTACAGCAGTGGGAAGTCAAGTGCCTTATCCGATTTATCAAGAGCGTGGAGCTTTGTTTGGTTTCAGTTTGAGTTGGAGCAAGTGATTCGTTTTATAACTCTTTCATTCAGGATCTCTTCTAATGCAAGTCTGCATATCTTCCAAGTCGTAACTTGCGTTACTCACATTTCTAGATTCCCAGTCAACTCAAGTTTAAGTTTCATCGTTTGTATTTGAAAAGTAAATCTCAAATCTCATCTACACAGTTCATGTGTTTCGTCTCTTCTCCACTTCCATCTCAAGTTACCTATTTTAAACACGTTTTCTCGCTTTTTTCGCTTCTTCCTGTAAAAATACATTCTGCAACACAAAGGGAGAGAAAAGGGAGCATAGTTCTCATTTTTTCTTCACCTATTTTCATTAGGGTACGTGTACATTACCCTATTTTACAAATCCTCAACTATTTACACACGATACTAACATGACCCCACAGTTGTTCATAGACACCTTAGCTATCTAACTGGAGTACACTCCCAAATACACACGCTGCACTTTTCAGAGTGGTCTTCTACATGTATTGTACTGACTCTTGGGTTTCTTGACACTTTATTTCGGTGGTGAACCAATTAAAAAATAACACTTATTTTTATCTCTAAATTTTCCGTTGTAATTTCTGTGTCAAAATCTCAGGTACTTACATTCCTCTACACGCAATCAGAAATTATACATAGCACTGTAACAGAGACGACCTTCTCCAGTCAGTTCTACATGGAATGGTACACATATACTGTATAGAACGCTTGTGGTATTCCCAAAAAGTGTAGTGCGCATTAAGATTATACAAATCCCACACAAATTCACACATTCTTAAAATTATATCATCCATCAACATTTCTCTGGCTGACCGTGAATTTATTCTTGTTTTCTACTCCCAATTTATGTGCCCATCAAATACTACACAAATGGAATTGTAGTTTACTGACAGTTTTCTCTTTTTAATGTAGCTCCATATGCGAATACAAGTACAACTGTTTCATTAATTAGTATGAACATGAATGTATTGTGCATAAATCCAGTAATTACTTCGACTTGCGGAATTTTCACTTGAACCGCTCTACGCTTTCATGGTGCTAGTTTTTATTCAGTTTGATAATTATTCATCCGTAATAGTGTGTTGTATTCCTTGCTGACAAAGGCACAAAGAAATACATTTTTGAAAAGTCTGTTTTCTCCAAGTAAGAGAATCTCTCCTAATGGATCGCACTATGTATGGGAAATTCGAACCCGGTACATATCAACCGTACAGGTGTACTCGTAAGCAGTTGCCTTCTCCTGGATGTAAGTACCTATGCTCATTATCAAATTATTCGCCAATTTATGTTTTTAGAGTTCGTTACAGATAATCAATATATATGCATACAAAGGATGTTTAAATAAATATCATATTCTAATTAGTAAATGCATAAATTAAATAATAAATCAAAGCTGCTAAAAATGCAAGAAATAATGGAAAATAGTTGTCAACTGATAAACGACATGACATAATGGTCAAACGTTTCACTTTTTTATTATCCCATTGAAGAAACTTGGTATTTAACAAACAAACGGTATCTTGCAGGATGGGTTATTGCTGGATACGTTGTCAGTGTCATTCTAAATGGAATTCATCTGCAAAGCTTTAAATTTATTCAAAAAGTTCTGAATTTAGTTGACAAGCTCTGAATTTTTTCAAAAAACTACGAATTTCTTTGAAAAACTCTGCTTGATTTTCTAATTTAGTAAAAGCTGAATAAAATCATTCAGTGGTATTACTACTTTGGGACGTTGGCATACTTGTGGAGGAACCTGTAAGAAGTGAGTTTCTGAGAAACCTCTTTTAATTCTTATGAACTCTGAGAGGTTCGTTAGGAACCTTTCAGATACCTTCAAAAAAGTTCCTCAGGATACTCTAGATGTTGCATTGCTGTACATAATAATAATGCTTCAGCTTTTATAAATAATTGAACGGTTCATGATGGTTACAACGGCAACTCTGATTAAAGTAAGAAGAGGTCACAAATTTGAAGCTGCATTTGTCTTTTGTGAACAGTTTGTATTTAATTTTAACAAAAGTTTCTTGTCATATTAGGATAAAATATCGGAACCTGCCTTTAGGACTTGAAAATAATTTTTAGTCATCTTTTCGTTTCATGGTTGTAATTTGTATATCGCTTGCCTAGAAATATTTCGGTCTGGATTGCATAAGGAGAAACGTTTTAAACACCGATTTTGTGCGGTTACTTGTCTGTCTATTGGGAAGATATTTAAGGAGTAAATGCGTATGCATAAAATAAAAGAAGTGCTGCATTGACTGAGAGACCAGAAGTCAAGTTTAAGCTGAATTTAGGGGTGAAATGTAAAAGAGAAGGAAGGCAGGGCAAAAACCGTGATAAAATATAAAAGACGGGCATAAACGAATGCAATGTGCATCTCATCACATAACAGAACACATTCTAACTGAAAATGCCGTCTCTTCCAAAAGTGAAGATTTGACTCGGGAATTATTTGGTAACTTAACGTTGACGGGGGTTTAGGAAAAACGAGCTTCTTGTTTTATTGATGAGTCTGTCTGGCTGTCGTCTTCTACCTTATTTAATGCACTTTTTCGCTCTCTTACTCAACCATTCCCTTTTTAATCTCATGCTCTTTAATTTTCGGCAAAGAGTAAAGATATTATTTCCTGTCGTTTCCCAATGCCAATGTCATGAGTATGAATGGATCTAAGGGCAACTGAAGAAATAGTAACTCGTAAATGTTATTCGTTGATTTTTCTTTTTGTTCCACATATCTGTGGTAAATGATTAATTTAAGAACAGTAATACTATTAAGTAGATAAACAAATGTGAATCCTCCCATTCATTATATACATGTAATCAAAGTGCATAACTTTGTCCGCATTGCTATTGCTTTACTATTAACTGTAAACGCAAAGAATATAGTTCACAACAGTATTTTGTGCAAAAACTCAATTATCTCTTGCATTAATTTATAAGGCATATCATTAGTGCTATCAGAATTTATGTACTTCAATGTTTTCAATTCAAAAACTATTAATTTCAGCACGCATGTTTTTTTCTAGTATAAAAGGATTCTCTATTATCCCTGTAGCACTTTAAGTTTCAATTAAACCCAGAATATAAATATTAAGGCATTACTTTAACAATTTTGATAATTTTTAGAGCACTGTTTCCGTAAAGTAGGCATATGTTTTTAATTTCATTTCTTAGAGGTACATGACGATGAACATTGCATAATAAGTAAATCGTAGCGTTGAGTATTTGGGCAAATTCACTGTCAGCAGTGGCAAGTGAACCAGCAGGTGTTCTAATTAAAATTCAGTCATAAAGAATAGGCAGTTAATGTACTCATGGCCAATGGTAACAGTTTCTTGCAGAAAAAACTACAGCTCCCGTGATACTTATTAAAAATTATTTATTATCGCCCGCAGATATTCAATCAGATAACTGAAAGATCTTATTAAGTTTAATGCATTATTTAGACAACTGTAAGAAATGTAACGGTTCTATAAGTTTTTATATGCGTGTCTTGCCTAATTAGTAAATTCAATAGATTTTATATTCTAGTTTTCCTGCTTGGTTTCCTATCACTGTTTAACTTCATTTGACAGGTTTGACATGAGTCGGTCCACCTCTCTTTTCTGTGTTTCCAACTTCTGTATCTTCGTTTCAAGTATTAAGTGTTGTATAGCTTTGCAAGCAGTGACCACAAATCCTGATTGTCCTTATAAGCGAAAAATTTTACTATTATGGTTCATGCTTTTCTTGTTTTGTAGGTTGACATTGACTTGTGTTCTACTCAAAACCAAATAAATTGCCTTTATTTGTCGTATTTCTTGTACTACTAAACTAAATTACATTGCATGTGTTTTAATGGACTTTCTTAATATGGATATTAAACATTATATAGCAGTACCAAGAAATTTCCATATTATTTTGATTAGTAGTACAAAAATGCACAAAAATTAACTGAGTCTAGAGAGTCTCTTGAACTTGGATGTACCTAAATGAGTAGGAAGGTTCTTTTGCATTTTGTACATGGAATGGAAGGCCTGGAGGAATAATATATTATCATGGATTTTATGCATACGGTATAAGTAGGATGACTGTGTAGAAAAAAGTCTTTAAAACTATATAAATAAGATCTGAACCCTTTCATATTAAATTGCTAAAAAATTAGTGAGAGTGAGGTACCTAGTTATTTAACTACACTTTAGGACACAATGTTTTAGTTAGATATAAATGTTATAGTGCTCGTGACAGATGTAGAATAATAAAGTTATTATTAAGCTTAGCAGTATACAGATAGGTAGATGAAAACGGCAAATAATGTTAATAAAAATGTCAGACTGCATTAAAAACACATTTGGACTTAAATCTTGCAAGATTAATGTTAGATAATTATAGTGTCATCTTGACAATTACTATGTCACTTCACGCCTTACTTTTCCAGGGATAAAAATTCCAGAAAGAAATCTAATATTGTTAACACATGTTTTCCTACGCACATTAGTATATTTATTACAACTGTGTAAGGGTTTTCCTTGTATCTCGATTGCCAGAATTGGTATTACCTTAACATTTCTGTCTATCTTTGCCTTCCTGATAAGCTCTCAATTTCCCTATCCGTCATATCTGTTCCTTTCATATGCAGTAGCAAGTTGGGCTGCTCTGCATACTACTATGCTGAATTTATACATGATCTTACCTTTCTACTACTACTGGATAGCCATAACGCACGGTACGACTCCTGTGTTTATCGTGGTGTAATTGTGTACAGAACTAACGTGTCTGGTCGACTCGTCGTTTCTACATAAGTATGGGGATAGGAGTGCCGTGTGGACAAAATATTGGTGTTCAGTAGTAGTGGATTAATATAGCTGTTCCTAGACCCTTGTGTGATGAGCAGTGTGCTCGCTGGAAACGCAAGTAAAACCCCTCCTTTTTCCTTTTTTTTTTTTTTTGTTAACACATGTAAAAAGTAAATAAATAAATTTCAATACTGGCCAGATGCCAATATTATGACATATAAATTGTATTTTCTTACACACACATAGCGCTACGAAAAATTTATCTTTAAAAAATGAATTGGACAATACTATTGTCAGAAAGATTCC
Source organism: Yoshiicerus persimilis (assembly GCA_020352615.2). NCBI lineage: Eukaryota > Metazoa > Arthropoda > Collembola > Entomobryomorpha > Tomoceridae > Yoshiicerus > Yoshiicerus persimilis. The sequence continues at coordinate 42,495,306 of CM060170.1, read as the reverse complement.
AAAAATAGATCCATTGTATAATTATTTGCCGTAAGTCTTGATTGGAAATATTTACTTTAACTCATGACTATGAATTACTACTTTCACTAATTCCATATAATCCGAATCTTAAATGAAACACGTACCTTATTACATATATCACCCAATTTCGTCATTTCTAACTTTAGAAACCCCAAAGGGATCATTATATCTGCTGTTGTATGATTCACTGCTTAATGTGACAACTTCATACACAAGTTTCTAATTTTAAGTAATTTCTGTTCGTTTACCATATGAATGGTATGAATTTAAAATTCTATATATATAGATTAAGCATATAGAGTTTTAACTCAATCTATAATTTTCTAGTTGATTTCCGTTGTAAAGGTATTTGTATACCTAAAATTTATAATGCTGCTCTACAGAGTTTAATCCTATTGCTGTTTTTACTTGTTTTTATGCATCATATTTTTAGTTTTATACACGTGTAAGGTACTTTATACCCTAAATTGAATACTTTGCTGGAATAGTGCAGAGTTATCATCATTTAAATTCACTTCCTGGTCTATTTCACTTGATGCATACAGATAATGACTTTTCATTCCAAGCATCACTTTAGTTGCATTTAACTTTGCTTATGAAACACACTTCTTGTAGAATATCAAACTTAGGCACATATAAATATAATATTTGTCAGTTTTAAAAATAAATGTAAAAGCCGTTGCATTTAAGTGACAAAAAGCAGCAGGATTAGTACCTATGCTACCTAAGCCAAGTAAATAATCTATGCACACGTATATATTTTATTTGGTAGTGACTTTTATTTTCTCTCACAATTCCTCAGGAAATAAAGAGATATTACTTAATATTTACAGTTACAAATGAATCTGGTTAGTGTACGTGTACGATAAAAAATGTTAACAATAATTAAATTTGTATTACTTTAATTAATAAGTATTAGATTTCGCATAGATGTGACGATTTTAAGGAGCAAATGTTACCTGTCTGTTGACTGTCTGAGAAAGAACAGTCTTCTAATACATTTAATTAATTAATTACACGCTTAAGTGTGAAACGTGCTTTTTCACGCTGTTGTAAACTTCATTGGCATGAGACTAGTTTACACTCAGCCATTCATACAATTAAACACGCGAGTAAGTCGAAACACGTTTGCGTACTGTGCAGAAAAGAAACTAGTGCAGTGTGAGTAGGAAGAGCATTTGCTGTCAAGGGTAGGCAGTGTGACTTATCTAGCGACATTGCTAGATCTTCAGATTTCTAATCTACTGACAACAACGCGGACAGTGGAACAGAACGCCAAGTGCCGACTTTGTTGCCTCAATCAAACGCAATCTTTTCCTCAATTGTCAGGCTTCCAGTGAATAACCACAAAAACATTTCTCTTCGGATGACATCATTTTTAAAGTGTCGAAGAAAAATTCTAAGCATTTCTTTATCTTTGTACATGAATCTTTTTTATCGTTTTCCCTTTTCCAGATTTACACTGCGACATAGTGTTTATGCTCAATTTGTAGTATTCGTGGTTCTGCTTGCCATAATGCAAATTTTAGTTTTATATTAATACTTTATGCCATTAAATGTAAATAGAGTGATCGCTAACAGAGAAATAATAAAAGCAAGTTTCGCCAATTGGATATTTTAACTCATACAAAACTATGGTTTTTTGTTTATTTCTGTACATTTCAAAAACACGGAAGACTTGCGAAATTTCTTTGTAAAAGTTATAAAGTTTCTACTATGGGTATTTATAAGGCAGAGAGAGAATAACTGAGAAATACAATAGGAAGCGAATGACAAGGAATAGTGTTGTATACCGAAAACTCATTCATTAGTTAGTTCCGGACAGAAAAACAGTCAAGACCAAATTGAAAAATAGTTTGTTCATTCACAACTGTCTCTAGGATGTCTTTCGGCCTCATTTATTTGTCTTGCTCGGTGTACTGACACTGACTGCTCATTCTGAATAACTGAGCATGTAACTTTTAACAGTATATATCGGGTTGCGGTAGAAGTAGGGATGGTGCTCGTGAAATATAGTATAAGTATTTAGTTACGTTCCTCTTATTAGTAAAATATGCATGCACAAGAAATATACTGGCTTCTTAGTTGCAAATCTGCTCATAATAGGTAAATAATCTTCCGACTGTGGAGGAACGAAACGAAAATGACATAAAGAGCAATAGTAGAAAAATGTTTAACTATTTGTTTTAAGGACAGACAAAATGACTGTGTTGTAAAAAGTTCAATGTGGGAGGTACACATTTATGTTATGAATGTTATTCCTTTGTATTACCCCATGTCATGTACATATAACATATAACACATCATTTTTGAGTGAGAGATGGATTAGCAAGGTTTATAACTAGTTTTCACAGTTTAAACTTCATTACAATTATAAGCAAAAACAATTTAAGTATAAAATTACAGTTTTTTAGAATTTAGTTGAAATATCAAACCATGTAAAAAAGTGCCAAATCATTAAGGCACGTGTTATGTCTTTCCATGAAGCATTGTTGCTACTTCATGGGGTTTTATCGTCACTTATACATTCTTAAGTAAAGGCTATTGAGACCTTTTAAATTCTATTTAGCCTTAACCCGCAAAAAATGACCAATGAAAATGTCTAGTTGTAACTAAGCCAAGTCACTTTCAAAGCACATAAGATACAAAAAACCAAAGTACATAGTAACCAATTGATGAGCACATTCTTACAATTGTATCCTTAATCTTCAAAGAAATTAATGTCAATTAACTAATGATGCAATTCTTTCAATGACAGACAGTTAAATGTTTTAGGCATAATTTATGATGCAAAGTCTCAAAGCTTCATCCACAGATTTGCAAAATCATGTTAAAAGTGATAATTTACACTGACAATTACCATTGTACCTTTAATTCTCCTCTATAATTCAAAAATTAGTATGCCAAAATTGTAAGCTACTCGTAATAATACCATTTGTACCATTAGGTATAAGTTTGCGTATTTTCCATGAATTTTTTTAAAAGTAATATTTTGTAATTAAGTAGAGTGTAAACATAGTTCTGTCAACAAAAGCGATTCTTCACTATTTCAGTGCATGTGAAAATGTGTATAAATAGTAGTTGCCAAAGTTTTCGTAAACGTTACTGCCAAATGGCGTGTTAACAGAATTACGAAGACTTTAAGCTTTTGGGACTAATGTCGAGGTGGAGTTGGTATCCTCACTGAGAAAATGGAAAGCTGCCATTGATTTAGGCAGATGCCAAAGCTTTCTGAACGCAAACTAAACTTTTTTAAAGACGGAGACAAACCTAGAAATTATGTTGAAGCATCTGATGAAGACATTACAATATTATGTCTGCAATTAAATACTCTCATTCTACATAATATTCTCTGTATATAACAAGTAGCTATTGATAAATATCAAAGGATATAATATATACTTTATATGCAAAAAATTATAAATTAATATGGTTTGATGATCCGGATATAAATTCGTTTATACCTTATGTCAAATATCACCTGCACTGTGCACAATCAATAAGTTCTTATTTTTGTGAAATGACCGTAACTAATTACCTGAAGAAATTGGTATCATTTAAAAGTAATTTAAGTTTAGCACAGTCCTTACTCGGATGTAAAAAATCTTAAATACATATTATTAAGTCAAGAGTCGTGCTCTACGCTTTACATAATAACATTTTTGTTGCTTTTCAGAAACGTAATAATCTGAGATAGCCTTTCCCCTTTTCTAAGTGTTGGAGACGCAGCAATATTTTAAGATAATTTATAGTAAGTGACATAAAAAGTGTAACTGGGACGATTAGCAAATGCTATAAACCTTAATTGATAAGTGATGGTTCTCAATTACTTACAAAATGTACTCACATATATAATGATTTTTGAAACTTGTGCGTTTTCATACATTTCGTAGACTTGTAAACTTCGGACCTTGGATTTCTGAAAAGCTGCCCAGTATCTGGGCAGCCTAAAAAAAGCCCTGCCCACTGGTAACCGTGGGCAGCTTGGGCAGCTTCGCTGCCCAAGGTGGTAACCTTCGGTAACGGTACACCCTCAAATTTTTTTCAAGCCAATTTTTTGCTGTGGGCAGCTTCGCTGAGCACTCATTAGCGAGGTTTCCGTGGGCAGCTTCGCTGCCCACTGCCCAATGGGCAGGAACTGCCCAGCCCGGTAACCTGTTACTGGGCAGGTACCTGCCCATCCCGGTAACGAGGTTACCAGGTTACTACATAAATCCAAGGCCCGGTAAACTTTACACAAAGAAATTATAAATTGAAGGGTAGATTCTTTTATTTGATTTGTTTGAGGTAATGATTGTATTACGGTGAGGATTGTGCGTATTAAAACACTGCATACTGTAAATCATGTAGTTTAAAAACATCTTAACAGATTAGACCGCATAAAATATTTGGAGTCGATAGAGATCAAAGGTTGGTGATATGACAGATATATTATGTATGGGAAGTACTACCAAAAATTATGTGCAATGGTTATGGTTAAGTATTACATTTCGTGCAGATAAGTTTTATTACTTTGTTAGCCTTGGAATGCATTTTAAACACATCCACTAATAAAATAAAAAGTTACCCATATCTGCAAATAATCATGTTGGTTTTCATTTCAATCAAGTGTATTATTTGTAGTAGACAGTCAGTGCAGCTAATTGGTTTATTTGAGGAGGAGGAGGAGACTGGCTGCTACTGTCCACCGAAACTGTACTGTTCGCTGTAGTTGTGTTGTTGGACTCAACTGACTCCCGCAATGCACCTCCACCAACTGCCTTTTGACGTTTAATATCCGTCGACCTAATTTGGAATATCATTTCATTTAATTGCAAATTCTCTGTTCTTCCAGCAATAAACTTATCCAGTATTGCTGGATAAGTTACTTGGTTCATTTACTTGGTAATCTCCATACCAGGCCATAGGCCCATTTCTCCTTGCAGCTAACACTTTGTAAACTCTTAAATATGTTTTATTTAAGTAACGATAAGTAATGTCTTTGTGCTAAAATGCGCTTTAAATAATTCCTTTGCGATTATGATATATGATTTAGGAAAAAATATTGTATTTAATTCCATTGTACATCTGTTTAGTAAACAGTAGGGAGATGTGCGGACTTAGAGACATTTTCGCATTCCTAGTATTACATAACGATAACATGGAAATGGGAATTGATATCTGCTTTGATGAAGGCATCGTAAGAATATCACATGCGTAGTAAGTATTTAATTGTAATGACTACTTGACGTGATTTTCAGATACCCTGCACGAAGTGCAGGGTGTCTGTGGGCGTGGCGAACAAAACTTTCAGACATTAATCGATTTTCAGCTTCGCTGAGAGTCAAAATGCTTGAAAATGATTTCCTAGCATACCCTTTTATAATGCAGTGTGAAAGTATGTGAAATAATTAGGGGTTTTTAAAATTTTTTGTTCATTTTTCATAATGTTTACAAAGAAAGTCCCTCCCCTTTTGCCCCTCCCAGCTAAGAAGGCGGAGGAGCAAAAGGTACCCTCCAAAATTTCTTCAAAAGTTTGGGAGGCTACCCCCCCTGGGCGCCGTCGAGGTTTCGGGGTATGCCTCTTCCGGTGGTTGTGGTTGGTCCATTGCTTTCGCTCCGGCTGCATTTTGTTTGGCCATCAGCTTTTGCATCTGCTCAATCTGAACAGCACATGGGTTTGCAGACTTTGGTGTACTTTCGCTCTCTTCTCTAATTGGTCCTCTCAATTTGAAAACGTATTTGTCTTTAAACGTTTTCTCCGCTGCCTCCTTCTCGTTCATTTCGATTCCCCGTAACAAAAAAAATCGACTTAACTGTTTCTCAGATCCCCCGCTAAGAATATTGGAAGGCAGAACGACGTTAAAATAATCGTCTACTTTCATAATGGGGAAACGAATGGCGTACAGACTTTTCCCTAGGACCTTGTGCATATTATAAGGTCCGTCCGTCAAATTGCGTCTCTTGCACTCTTCCCGTGCCCATTGGACAACCAGTAGAAACAGCTCAACTTCGTTCACCACGAGATTGTCATCTTGCAGAATTCTGCACAGATTGTCTTCCTTCATCTGTAAAAAGTGTTTGGTGTGGAGGGTGACGTCAGCGTTGTTGAGAATCGCTTCGAATGCGTACTTTTCCACTTCCGACAGTCCATGCGTGATACTCAATTCGAAGACCTTAACGGCACTGTGGAGACGATTGTCCAGCATCCTCTTCACAATGTCCACAGTTGTCTCTCGGAGCTGTTCTAGTCCAAATCGTTTGGCCAGCAAAATGACGTTGAAGGCCAACTCAAAGTCTTCAATGTCGAACGGAGTATTGTCGGAATACATGTACGATAGAACAATTCGGAAAGCGTTGCTGTTGACTCCTCCCAGTTGAACGATTTGCTTTCCTCGCTCCAACACTGGTTTCTGGTCAATTGTCAATCCGTCGTCACCCTCGTAATCCTCCTCAGGGTACAGCATTTTAGAAAACACTTCCGAACGCAAAGCCAAAATCAACTTGTGTGCACCAATCCTCTTTTTGTCTTCACTTTCATCACCAACAACAAAGACCACGTCGTGGAACATCTTCTCCCAATTCGTTAGAAAGTATCGCATAATGGACTTCATTGTTGGCAAATGTCTCCAGTCCATTGCCGCCGTGTCGTCAGCAGTCTCCATTTTAACTGAAAGTGGACAAAACATAATTAGTCACGCAGGAATTAATGACACGGATAATAATTTATTTTTGTCAACCAATTTTCCCCTAAAATCAAAAATAATTGTTCGCCAATTTTATCCAAAGCCTACTTTACCTTAAATCTGTTTTGTTTCGAAAATCTACTCCGGTGATTTTCTCTTTTGTTGTTAGTCAACCGTCTCCTCCGTTCGCTTCAACAGCAGATACTACAACACTTCAACTTCAACCGTTCAACCTCACTTCTTGTATTGCACTTGGTTAGAGCTGTAATCGACATAACATAATTAGTCACGCAGGAATTAATGACACGGATAATAATTTATTTTTGGGTAACATGCGGGTTATTGGAGACAGTGAAAAATCGGTTTTTCAGATTTCCACTACCAAATGTGGAAATTTTTTATTGCAAATTTTTGTGTTTCAGACAATTTGGAGTCGATTTAGAGGAGGCCTTTTTTTGGGTGGGGGGCAGTGCTTCCCTCCCCACCCAAACATTTCATTTTCATTTTATGCTCTAAAAAAGACTTACCTCAACTTAGATGAGATCCTTATCCAGGTCACAGCAGGTCTGAAGAAGAGAACTTGACATCCCAATTCCGGAGAAAAATAACAATGACGTTGGTTTCAAAACAATCCTCTACTGCCTGCCATGTGTGATGGTGAACACCTTGGTTCTCCGGAATTCGGATGTCAATAGCTTTTCTTCGTCAGCTGGTGCGACCTGCTGTGTGACCTGGGTAAGGATGTCATCTAAACATCTAAGTTTTTTAACTTATAAATTGAAAATGAAATTTTTGTGTGGGGAGAATAGCACTGCTCCCCACCCAAAAAAATGACCCCCTCTAAATCGACTCCAAATTGTCTGAAACACAAAAATTTGCAATAAAAAATTTCCACATTTGGTAGTGGAAATCTGAAAAACTTAGCCGATTTTTCACTGTCTCCAATAACCCGCATGTTACCAACCAATTTTCCCCTAAAATCAAAAATAATTGCTGACCAATTAGCTGTGAAGGAAAACCGCAATAATAAATGTTATTAGTTATTACTATTGAACTGGTTTGGAATTCTCAAAAGATTGTAAAATTACGATAGTTGATTTCTGCAAAATCCTTGATTAGTTTTACCACGTTTTACTACCTGATTCAAAATATCACAAGCCAAAACTTGGTCTCGAGCTTCCCGCCACTGAATCCGTACTTGCAAGTACACTTATTGCTGATGAGGATGACTATACTAGAGGTGTCGTCGATGCAACTTTTCCATAATATGGAATCGAATCAATATTTTCTATTGCACAAGTCTAATCCATTCTTTGCGTATGTACCGAAATGGAATCGATTACAGCTCTAACCAAGTGCAATACAAGAAGTGAGGTTGAACGGTTGAAGTTGAAGTGTTGTAGTATCTGCTGTTGAAGCGAACGGAGGAGACTGTTGACTAACAACAAAAGAGAAAATCACCGGAGTAGATTTTCGAAACAAAACAGATTTAAGGTAAAGTAGGCTTTGGATAAAATTGGCGAACAATTATTTTTGATTTTAGGGGAAAATTGGTTGACAAAAATAAATTATTATCCGTGTCATTAATTCCTGCGTGACTAATTATGTTTTGTCCACTTTCAGTTAAAATGGAGACTGCTGACGACACGGCGGCAATGGACTGGAGACATTTGCCAACAATGAAGTCCATTATGCGATACTTTCTAACGAATTGGGAGAAGATGTTCCACGACGTGGTCTTTGTTGTTGGTGATGAAAGTGAAGACAAAAAGAGGATTGGTGCACACAAGTTGATTTTGGCTTTGCGTTCGGAAGTGTTTTCTAAAATGCTGTACCCTGAGGAGGATTACGAGGGTGACGACGGATTGACAATTGACCAGAAACCAGTGTTGGAGCGAGGAAAGCAAATCGTTCAACTGGGAGGAGTCAACAGCAACGCTTTCCGAATTGTTCTATCGTACATGTATTCCGACAATACTCCGTTCGACATTGAAGACTTTGAGTTGGCCTTCAACGTCATTTTGCTGGCCAAACGATTTGGACTAGAACAGCTCCGAGAGACAACTGTGGACATTGTGAAGAGGATGCTGGACAATCGTCTCCACAGTGCCGTTAAGGTCTTCGAATTGAGTATCACGCATGGACTGTCGGAAGTGGAAAAGTACGCATTCGAAGCGATTCTCAACAACGCTGACGTCACCCTCCACACCAAACACTTTTTACAGATGAAGGAAGACAATCTGTGCAGAATTCTGCAAGATGACAATCTCGTGGTGAACGAAGTTGAGCTGTTTCTACTGGTTGTCCAATGGGCACGGGAAGAGTGCAAGAGACGCAATTTGACGGACGGACCTTATAATATGCACAAGGTCCTAGGGAAAAGTCTGTACGCCATTCGTTTCCCCATTATGAAAGTAGACGATTATTTTAACGTCGTTCTGCCTTCCAATATTCTTAGCGGGGGATCTGAGAAACAGTTAAGTCGATTTTTTTTGTTACGGGGAATCGAAATGAACGAGAAGGAGGCAGCGGAGAAAACGTTTAAAGACAAATACGTTTTCAAATTGAGAGGACCAATTAGAGAAGAGAGCGAAAGTACACCAAAGTCTGCAAACCCATGTGCTGTTCAGATTGAGCAGATGCAAAAGCTGATGGCCAAACAAAATGCAGCCGGAGCGAAAGCAATGGACCAACCACAACCACCGGAAGAGGCATACCCCGAAACCTCGACGGCGCCCAGGGGGGGTAGCCTCCCAAACTTTTGAAGAAATTTTGGAGGGTACCTTTTGCTCCTCCGCCTTCTTAGCTGGGAGGGGCAAAAGGGGAGGGACTTTCTTTGTAAACATTATGAAAAATGAACAAAAAATTTTAAAAACCCCTAATTATTTCACATACTTTCACACTGCATTATAAAAGGGTATGCTAGGAAATCATTTTCAAGCATTTTGACTCTCAGCGAAGCTGAAAATCGATTAATGTCTGAAAGTTTTGTTCGCCACGCCCACAGACACCCTGCACTTCGTGCAGGGTATCTGAAAATCACGTCAAGTAGTCATTACAATTAAATACTTACTACGCATGTGATATTCTTACGATGCCTTCATCAAAGCAGATATCAATTCCCATTTCCATGTTATCGTTATGTAATACTAGGAATGCGAAAATGTCTCTAAGTCCGCACATCTCCCTACTGTTTACTAAACAGATGTACAATGGAATTAAATACAATATTTTTTCCTAAATCATATATCATAATCGCAAAGGAATTATTTTAAGCCCATTTTAGCACAAAGACATTACTTATCGTTACTTAAATAAAACATTTAAGAGTTTACAAAGTGTTTGCTGCAAGAGAAATGGGCCTATGGCCTGATATGGAGATTACCAAGTAAATGATGTGTGTAATAAACATGCAGATACATACATAGAAAGACAAAAGACAAAGATACATTTTGTAAAGAAATCTCTTTCTATTTTCGGTTCTAATTTACATTTACATTGATTTCAATTCATCCTCAACGTTTTGTGGTTTGTGACCTAACACGTATAGTATACATGTGTATTGTATATTATCAAAAGTTTTTTTTGGATTTATTACAAAACCGTTACACGACAAGTTCAATAAAATGTGCATTCCATAGGTGTAATTGTAATTGTAATTTTGATATCGAAAAAGTAAATAAATGTCTAACTAATCTTATGGTGTAATAAAACATTTTAGGTTGACCCTGTTTTCTTTTTTAATATTATGTGTTATGTTCGCCGTTCGTTTGGACAAGTATTGTTAGTGCACAGACAGAAGAGTGTATACATGCGTACACTGTTTCTGATGTATTTTGGCCTTTGGTAAACATTTAAAGATAGCAATATGTTTTAGTATTGGTAAAATCAGTTCTGATGTTGCGTTCTGACGAAGGACCTTGTAGTACGGAAAGTAGGTCTTCATTGCTTATCGTACTCTATCGTGACATTTAAATATATCATGATGAATTGATGTTATGTGTATTTGGACAATGAGAGTGTGCTGTGGAATTTCATCTCCAAATTACTATGTAAATAGTTTTGAAGAACGTGTTCGTACAATTGCACTTACTTCGCAACTGCTGTAATTACAAGTTCAATTGTAGGGAAAGTTATATATATTTTCACATTTCTTCTTGTTGGTGTTATTATTACACGTGTGTTTGTGTGTGTTATATTTACATCCTCTTTGGATAGAGTAGAACGAAACTTATTTGAGAATGGACAGCGACAGGTTAGAAGATTATTATGCATAGAAAGGAAATTGGGTGGAAATGAGATGAGTTTGGGATGGACGGAATCCGGCACCTGGCCAATAAATGTTCGTTAAAACGGGGAACATTGAGTGACGAGACGAGTGACTTTAAAATTTACAATGCAGTGACTTGGGACATTTCTCAGTAAATTCTTCCATTAAGTAACACTATTCTTCTATAAATTAAGGACCTAATTGACATTCATTTCTATTGCACGTTTATTACTGAATTAATTCCCAATCGTCTTTCAATAAGAATCCATGTTTTTCGGTACCAGGACAAAAATGGTTACATGAGGCTTTAACCCCAGTCATTTGGCTGATTTTGTATTGTATTTTCCTAAATTCTGATTTTTCTAATGCCCTTCATTTGTTTAGCTGTTAACGTGTTATCTATAAATATTTTACTTGCGTATAGGAATCCTAATTTATCCTCGGGTGTCGTCATTGCCATCCTCCCCCTTGATATCGCCTTTCTTAAATGCGTGTATTTAGTAAATTATGCAATTTGTACGTCTATTTAGCATGTGTGTTTAGTATGTGAACGTAACCTTGATCTATCTTTGGAAGACACCCGTATCATGGTGAAGTTTAGCTGTACAGCAACGAAAAGGAGTGAAACTACTTCAAAAAGAAACTCCATTGGTTACATTGGGACTAGGAATGGAACATTATTTGTAATGGTCATTTGGTGAGATCACGACACTGATAAATGATAATATACTTTAATAGCGCAGCACCTGTGAGTTGTGACTTAGATGACGAGGACAGGAAGTCATGATCAGTGACTTGACTACTGATACACAGTATAGAGATACAGTGTGGAAGAAACATTAGTATCCTTGTTGTAAGAAATATAAGTGATGATTTTTGAGTGTTTGGCATAAATGTGAAGAGTAGAAGGTGTTGGTTTGATTGGAAGGAATTGCGTAAGTAGTGACTCGAGGATTTGTATTTGTAGGAAGGAGCAGGAGGAAGGAAAAGGGAAGAGCAAGTAATTAATGGTTAATAGGAGTTAGAGTTGAACGTGGCAAATGGATTAGCTGAGAGTTGGGTTGATATTGAATTGAGTCAAATGTAGAGCATTTCCGACATGGGTTTGGCTTCTTGTCAACTCGGGAACAACTGAGTGAGGAAGCGAAGCCAGTATTGAATTGGTAGAGTCGAGTTGGGTAAGAATTTCTCGACATTGGGATTTGAATGGGAATAAAAGTGGAAAATGTTACATAGAGTGAGATAGATAACTGAGACTGGGCACATTTATTGGTTTGCGTAGCGTGTGAGTATAATATCCGAAAACTCGATTCGGATCCAAAGCCAACGGCAAGGTAACTCGGAGTTTCCCTCTGTCCTTCCTGTGATATCGTCTGCTTTGATTCTACTGCATAGCCTTCCTTGTCTTCTCAAATTGTCAGTCTTCTCCGTCATTTTCCATTCTATTCCTCTTGTTGACTAACAAAAAAGCGGGGAGGGCAGAAAAAGGGGTAAATTAAAATTGTTTCAAGTTGTTTCCAAGTTTTGTGGTTTCTTTTCTAATGCGCTATTTGATAGGTTATACTAGAGACGTGTGTTGGTTGATATACTAAACTAGACAATAGTAGTAAGTGAAGTTGACATTTAGTAGTAGTGAGTATGTCTGTAGGTATCTGCGTATTTTGCACATGTATGTAATGTAAATAGTAAGTGTGCACGTAGCTGTATGGATTGCATGGTGGATGCAGAATAGAAGTAGCTAATTTATATGATTATGCAGTAACATGATTATCGTTAGAGAGTGTGCTGAAACTGAAATGCGAGTTCCATCGTTTTTCTGCAGTGAGTGAGTGAGGAACTGTTTTCTCGTGTTGCTGGCTTTCGGTGTGAAACCCAAGTCGACCTTAAGTCAAGATCATCAACACAACAGACTGGATCTTCAACTAGAACTAGAGAGGTAGACTAAGAAGACAGATTATTACCCAGGCTGTTTTATACAAAGACATATTTCTCCGCTCCTCCGCGTACCTTCACCAAACACTCGTCGTCAGTAGTAAATCTATGTACTCCTCTCCTCTCCTTCCAGAATAGACGAAATTTCATTTCCTGTGTAAAACTGCTAAGCTGCATAGGTACAGAGAGACAGATTGTATTTACCTAGCAAATAATATTGCCAAAGCCAAGTTAAATGAAACTAGTGTCCGGATCCATTTATATATGTGTTATATCTATATATAAACAGCAGAGTTGTCTGTCTGTCCTCGTGTGCTAATAAGTATTAAAGGGAAAGCCATAGGAAGCCAGGAAGATTCTCTCGTCTCTTCGGCTCGGCTCTACTTTCTATGCCAAAGCCTTTGAGTACAACTACTATGAGAATGCGCTTCGACTTTCGTCTCGACTCTCTGCAGTGTCAGTGTGACATCTCTCATTAAAACACCACCCTGTGTAACAATCACCAAGAATCAACCATCTTTTATTGTAAATACATAACCTGACAACATTAACACTCTAACTTGGACATAAGCAATCTCACAAAATACACTTTCCAACCGAAAACTATATTCATTCATAAATAACTAGTCTATTAACCACGTTACGTAATACGGGACACAGAATTGTAAGAAAGACGACAAACGCTCTACCAATTACACACAGACACACAAATACTACCCACCACCAGCATTTTAATTACCACAGTTCAAAACAGAGACACACTGCAGTTTCTCTACTTTTGTGCAAACTTGAACTACGTACATAAACCACCATTGTACACCCAGTACAGCACCTAAGGACATTGCAATTCCACAGCACAACCAATTAATTCATATTAAATTAGATTTTCCAGTTTCCTCCAAACAGACAACAGACAGTTTTGTTCTCAAAGTTCTCCCAGTATAATTCTGCTGATTTAATTCAATTAGCTCGCAGCAGTTGCAACTGTAATTTCTTTTGGAATGACAGTTTCTGTGTCAGCTACACCAACAACGTCAACCAGTCCTACCATAATGTCAAGTCAAAGTCCCAATCCAAATCGACCTCTCAATTCGCAACGAAACCAAGAGTTCGATGGATATCTCAGTAAGAAATTTTCTTCTACTTAGTATATTTTCCCATTGGGACTATTCCTATGCTAATTCAAAGTCTCGCGAACCACCACTTTACATATGAAAAATGGCGTTTTATCTTTTCCGCTTAATTATTTCAATGAAATGCTATTACGTAGTTACTTTCAATGAAGTCGTAAATATTCATGTATTGAAATATGCATGCACCATTAAACTCTACTTAATTGTCCTTTCCTTACCTCCTTTAACGTCACTGCCCTTTTCTCTTGTCATAATAAACAGTGTATGCTACATTTTTACCTATTCAGGCAATATCTCTATTAATTTAGATAATAAACGGTTAAATGATATGTCCCTACCTTGTTATAAAGTTGGCCAAGTTTTGGCACTGTTACAATTTACAGAAACCAGGTAGTATTGAAAATTTATTTCAATGAGAATCAACAACATTTTTGCACACTCAGTTCAACATGAAAACACACGTTCACGTTACTCAAAGGGGTTTCTCCATATCCAGTGGATCCTGCTTTTGAATTTGAGAAGCATTACAATTTAAGAATTTCAATTAATTAGCGATATTACCACTCATGTTTATAAAAGTGTGGTTCTAAACATCAAAGCAAAAGTGCACATAGTATGTAGTGGTACGTGCATTCATATAAATCGTGTTCTACTTATTGTAAAGGTCTGTACTGTACAGTGTAATGTTATAGTATAAATAGAACTGCATTATATGTACTTATTGCTAAAATGTGTAAGACATTGCTATTGTACTAGAGACCCGAAATCTGGAAAAAACCCGAACCGAGTATTGAATTTCTTTGTGTCTTGATCTTGATTGCGTTTTCTTGGCCTTATTTCAAACTTGATTCTGCTCTTATGAGAAATTCTTTTGGCTAGGTTTCTTTTCTACAGTTTGATTCTACAGATGTCACGTTCGTAAATAATAATTAGTACTAGTACTGCAGTATGTGCAACTTAATAGTTTTGCTTATATAATGCTACGTAATAGTGTAAAACATATTAGCAATGTCACTATATATTACGCTTATCAATGATTTTTTTATAGAAGCCTTAAGTGCAGTGTCAGATAACAATTAAAAGTACATAGCACTATAATACACATTATTTAGTTAAAGTCCTACTAAAAGTAAAAGGGAGCACGAGTTTCTAGTTTCTTCAATTTCATGAAGACGGGTAAAAAATGGAGGATAAAGCTGTCTCTTCATAAAGGGACAGTATTCATGGATTCCCTTAAGTGAGCCAAGCTAGGGCACAAATTCCTTCACTAATGACTTGGTTTTTGAAGTGACCGTCTGTCTAACTGATTGCATAATCATAACTGTCGTCTGTCTGAAGGCAGCTATACTGTGTGACTGCAATGGAAAGCTAATTCTGCAGTTTCCTTCAATTCCTAATGAAATACTAACTGAAACCAAAATAAAGATGATGAAACGGTGTAATTAATCCTAGCGTCATCTCTACATGCATCTCCAAAGGAGTTCTTATGAAGTGCACATGTTTTGGTGAAGGAATTATGATTAATTATTTATGTAAATACTAATACTGAGGACTAATGATCATTACTGTGTATCATGTTGTAAGTATAGTTATGTACGTATAGCTTCCTAATGATAAACCAGAGATACCAATGCAAAGCAAAATGTTTTATGTGTCATTGCTAACTGCCGACATCTTTAGCAGCATAACATTTGTTGTTATGTCATACATGAACATTTGTTTGCGAGTTAACAGAATATTTGCTATTTATTCGCTTACTTCTGTTGTTGTTACTTGTTACATAACTCTAAAAGCATAAGATTATTCTCTTAGTTTTGCTATGTTGTTGCATCGATGAATGAATTTATAAGAAGTTCTACATATTATATCATCGTTAAAACAATTCTCACATACAGAACCTAATTATGCTACAACTTATGTTACTCTCATATCCAAGTGTCAAAAAATTTGTATTCCATACCAAAATAAGGCAAAACCTAAGTAATGGCAATTATGGTAAGTTTTTAGGATTATTAGTGTTTGGATTGCAGAATGTGTGGAGATATTTGCATAAAAGCATTTTAGTACATAGGTACACTGTTAATTTATGCAGTAAAGCGACTATGTTTACTTACTTACGATGCGTAATGTTTAGTAACGATATTATTGCAAAGTGCGAAACACTTTTTGCTTATGGATACACATAATTAAAGAATGAAGCGTCTGTTGTCACGTCCTGTCTGTCCTAAGAGTGTAAGGCTGTACCTACATCACAGTGACCTTAGGATTCCATTAGTCCAATTATCTATCTATCCCAAGGTATCTAAATCTCAAATTGAGAAAAATGTTTGTCGCTTACAATATCTATCTTGAAATTGGTTTGAACATTCTTTTAACTTAAATGTGTTTTGTATCATTGGTTGAGTTTTTTGACGTCTGTCTGCCTACATTAAGTTTTTGCTAAAGGCTTCCTAGGCCTCTGCAACTGAATTGAGTCTCTAGCTCTGCAGACACGTTTTATGATCTCACTACCTAAGTTGTATTTCTCGTGGCTCACAAAAATACTCGTATTTATTGTCTACCTGGGAGACGATACCCTATTTTTTAGTGTTTTGGGTAATATGTAATAATGTCGCTGTTAATGCCTGCCTGCCTAAAATTACATAGAGCAAATGAAGAGATAGGCAGACAACGTTAGACGAAATTACTTACGTGGCCTCAAGATTGCGTCACACCCTAAGTTATCAACACAACACGTGAGACTGGCGCACATGTAAAACTAAGCTTTGCATAATTATAGCACTGGTGTGCAGTACACAGTGTTTAATTTACATTTGTTATTGTTGCAATTCTACACATAGCGTGTGCATAATCATGCGTAGGTGTTGAATTAACAAGTGGCGGCACATTTTATTTAATTGCAAACGTAAATGTGCTTTAAATGCATTATTTCTTCCATTTATAGGCCCTATGTGCGTATTTTGCAAAATTAGGACGAAATAGATTTGAAATAAATTTAGAATGTAAATAAATATGTGAGTTATACCTATAACTTTTTGATACTTAATACCATATGCGTATACAGTGTTAAAATAGAGTAGAAACATTATGTAACCATAATTGGAATCATATGTATGGATTTTTTAATTTGAAAAGGATTTCTTAGTTGCACTGTTGCACATATACATAAAGTAGCATTTTGTGTTAGATGAGAATAGTAATGTGACATTATTTGTTGCAACTTTTGGATATTTGTTGTAGTGTATTGGAATCTAAGTGAGATTTGAGTGAGTGTTACGAAATTATAAAATAATGAGGACGTAGTATTGAATGTGTGTCTTTTCTCTTTTGGGTATGTTGAGTGTACACACATGTGAGTAATGATATGAATTGATAGTCTAAGCATTTGGTAAACATTCGCGTACTTTATTACAGAGTTGGTATTGGATTTTATGAGCCATGGCGTATAAATATTGAAGAAAGGAGAGATGGTATGTGCTAAGGAGTATATGCATTAGAATAGAAGTATGGCTGGGAAAGAGAATAGAGCAGGGCACAGATATTAGTTAGATAGAGATAGATAGCTAATCATGTCAGAAAGGACAAGAAGAAAACAAAAGAGCAGGTGATCTTGTTTGAAGTCTTATAAGGACTAGGCCTTGGTTCACCTATACTTGGCATCCAGTTCACAATTCCCATGTAGGCGAAATCAGCAACGTTGCCTTTGGTTTCTTTGCGTCTCTGCTCGACCTCTCTCTTATGTTCGCTCTTTATTATTGGTAGTCTGTCTGACTGTGCGAGCGTCTCTCGAGATTCGATTTGGAATAATCGCCAGGTAAGGAAGAGTGGACAGAAGTTTTATATTTTGTGCTGGGAACCCATTACGCTACTTTATTAGGACTGCGTACGCTTTCAATCTCTAACTACCGTGTTGTGCATAAGTATTTCGTATTTCTCATGTTTGCTTACTTAATACACAATAACCAAATCAATAACGAAGCGTAGCCGAATGCGGAGAGTGAATACTAATGGCCAGAGAATGTACTGAATCATTTTACTCAGTTTGTAATGTGGCTTAGGTACGTACTTGTTCTCACATCCATTCTAAATCCCTCATCTCATCTCTCATCTCGAACATTTCCAATTGAAATGGCCCAACACGTCTTCCTAGACTCATTTTGGCTTCATTGGCTCTGCAGACTCAACGTGTGCAGAGGTAAACAGTGGAGACGTGGAAGAACACACCTGTAAATTACTGCAGAAAGTGCAGACTCCGTGGGACACTTGGTTTGACACGATGCTGTTGTCAGTGTAGGTGATGAACTTGAAAAATATTTAAGTAGGTAATGTTCATTTATGGCTGAGCAGTCCTCATGCCCCGCAACATCACTTTTGGCTCGAATTGGTGATTGGTCTGGGCCAGTCCTACGTGAAACTTGTCTCGGGCTATTACCACCTCTCTTCTTTATTATGTTATGTCATGAATTAGGCATCCAAACTATTTCATTGCGTAAGACTCGCAAATCAGCTCTCCAAACACACAGCCATCCTCTCCTCCACATCCATAAGGCATTGCCGGATGTGTGTCAAAAGTGGACGCAACTTTATTCACATCGCCAGCCTAGTTTAGTCCTACCACGTGCAACTTGCAACTCCTCAGATCAACTCATAAAAAATCCACTCCACCGTATGTTACCATATAGGTATGATATAAATGCCCGGCTCTTTAATAAACTTTATCCCCACCACTAAAACACATACTTACATTTCAAATTACATAGTAAAGGTGTGAGGTGAACCAATAATTATCCCTATTCGCACACTTTCTTAACAATAATACCAATATGGATTTGACAGCTCAGCTTTCCGAAAATTCATAGAAAAGGAATGGAATTATTAAACTGACAGCTTTTAAAGCAAAAGGTAATTCTTTTCGCTTTGCCTTAGGAAATACACAAAATATTTTGATAAATTCTGTTTCACTTATCAGACTTGGGTAGGTATATTGCATCGAATACTGATGTCCTATGGGAAATATATGGCAAAAAGGTTATTTGCATATTATACCAATATCGTGTGTCCCTAGTAGGTATACAGGATCAAATGTGGTATACACTTGTGGGTTGCCTAGTATTATTTTCTACACTCGTAATAATATCTGCCTACTGCATTCTATTAGTCAATATTTTAATATGGTTGATTATCGCATTTCATCTACTCTCTTCTTTTCAGTTACTAAGTTCTCTCGCCATAATTTCTCCTCCCATTCCTAGCATATAAATACAACATAACCCTACTTATTTGTCAAACTACATTCTTATAAGAGTAGGGAGGAGTGCTACGGTAAATATATATTGTTTATACAATGGCTTAGAGTAATTACATTACTCTTTCTGCGAATTTACAATATTCTATGGTACATATAACAATTTAAGGACATATATCAAAAAAAAATCATTTGTGTTGTGTTACTACATAATATGTCTTAGGGTTATCTAACTTACTAGTACTACCTACAGAAAAATGTGCTATGTATATAATAATACATGTATTGAATACGTGAGTATTTTTTTATTGTATCGCTTATTGAAATGAATCGGTTTACTAATCGTGTGTACCTATTGTATTAACATTATGATATGGCTAACGATTTAATGCAGTATAAATATTGTGTGTTTGTAAAAGAATAGTATAAGTTTCACCCCCACACAGTTATATCTGCAGAGTTTGTAAGAAAACCCACCCCTAAAATTTTTCTGGTTACGGCTATGAATATTGTGTCTTTATTAGGTTATTAGTATAGTAAGGAAAGTAAGGGTTGTAAATATAAGGATAGTTGAATATGCCTCAACTTGGGCTGGGGTGGGTAATATATTGTAAAGTAGATGAGGCAGAGTAAGTTGTAAGTTGTATCTCTTCTCAGTTTCTATTCTCTGTGTAACTTGTGTAAGTACTTATTGCCTTACCTTAGCAAAACTTGATTTCATAAGAGTTTCTAGTGTGTACCGTCGAGTATTCTACTTCTTTTCCTAATCAGTAGTTCCCGTTCTATGAAATAATAAAGATCTCCGTGTGTGTATTGCTTTTGATTTTTTAAACAGAAATAAAGAGGTTTTCAAAAAGTTGTGAAGTAAACTGTGCTTTTGAAAAATAAAAGAGTAGATTTGGGGATTATCGGATTGTGTAGCCGATTGCGAGAGACAAGTTTGCCGTGTGATGGTTTTTATCTTCTGAGAGAACATTTTGGTTGAGCGTGAGTTTTTATAGGGGGAATGAGTGAGAGCCAGGCATAATTTTAGCGAGAAAAAAAGAATGAACCGATTTTGTATATCGTAAATATAAAAGTCTGTGAGCTGTTTGTTTGAGAGAATTCATTTGGCAAGGTTCTAACTTGAGTGCCCTATATTCTTGTGAATTGCTTACGAAAGAAGCGAAGGAGAGCAATTTGTGTAATAAATCTTTGTGGACTGGATAGCTCATTTGACGTGGCGAAGAACAAACATGCCTTCTGCTGGTATTAATATTATCTATCTATATCCTTTAATTTACCCGTCTTTCAATCTAAATCTCGCAAATACTTCACTACACCTTTTGTTACACATTTCTATATTTATGATAGTTAACACAACTTTTATTTGTGCAGGCAGTTATATAAATAGGATCCACAATTAAAATTTGCTGCAGTGCGAGTACCATGCCAAATTGTTAATAATATTATTTCACTGTGATTTAATGAATCATAATGCTCACGCATATAAAACTGTCTAATATATTAAAGCGATGGGAAGTAACGGATGTTATTTAATGCAGAGTAGTTAAATTGCGTATAAAGGATGGTAGAGACAACTATTATTTACTTGTGTATTTACATACGGGAAAAAACAGGATGAAGAATGAAAGGACCATAAGTTCTTTGATTTAATTGTGACGTCTCATAAAGAGCAAATAAGTTGGGTTAATTTAATCGAGAGGATTGTTACTTTGGTTCTGGTATGTGAGATTTATTTCAGTCAAGATAACACGGCTACTGTGTCGAATTAGAGAATATAAATTCAAATAGAGAATAGGAAAGTTGAATAAATCTCGTCATGTTTACACGAGATTGTCACTTGGACCTGGGAGTTTAAGTGTAGAAGAAATCGATTCCGTGCTAATTGCCTCCTAGGATTAAACATAAAGTAGCCGAACAGTGTAAACTGTAACTCTGCCTTTTCCCAATCTGAAATCCAAATCTGCGAAGCTTCAGTCTGTGTTTCTAGGAGTTTGAAAACTTTTTTTCTGACATGACATGGCCTAACTTTATTTTGTATTGTATGATGGGGTTAATTTATCGTTGCCTTGCGTTAGTTTCATTGTATCACATTAATATTATGGAAGTTAATGGAACTGCTCGAGTTTATGTAGGTATGTAGTACATCCTTTGATAATAAATTGACATACCTTTACATTATCTGCTAAAGATGTGTTACAATTTACGAAGACATGGCAGAGGTATGTGACTGTGTGCGGAAAGAATGGAGGAAGAGAACGTTAGCGAGAAAAAGGGATTTCACGGTGGAAGGATATGAGAGGAGGATCATAATAAGATGCCATCGGATATGATAGCTAAATAGTATTGGAAGTGACTTGACTCCGATCCGAACGTGTCTGTCCGTCCGAGTCTGTAAAAAGTTGGAACACTTGACATGTTTGTCTGCTTCTTCAGCTTATCGGAGAAACTCGAGTTTCTTGCTTATGTTCTTAGGAATACTTGTTAAGACTGATGCAGGAGAAATTGCGTGCACCATGTAATCCTAAGTTACGTTAGTAGAGGGAGAGAAAAGAAATGAGATAAAAATAGACAGTTGATAGTTGATTGGAGCATTCGGAGTGTAATTTTTCAAGGGAGTTGTCGAGGTCACACATACAAACAAATGTTAGCAAAAGCACAGAAGCATGGCACAGCGTGGCACACTCTCATTTAAGTGCATGTGGAGAACTAAATTTAATTGCTCTAATTTTATCCTCGCCTTCCTCTCCAGACGCAACCTTTATGCACAGTCCCTCACCCTCCTTCACCTCTACCTAGCCATTCTGGACGTAATCGCTTTCCAAACGTACATCTTCAATTTCACACTTCATGACTACCAATTCGAACGCTTCAGTTTTAAATATTACTAAAACAACACAAAACCAATTATCCAAGAAATGGAATTCTGTATCCTCAAAATTCTTCTCGTTGTCGCAAAAAAATAATGTTCTCTCAACTTCAGATGCGTAAATGAGTTACCTGAAATTTACTGATATTTTGTCACTAATTAAGTGTGTAAACACAAGTAACTTTATTTAAAGTCACAATTTTTCTATTAAATTTCACGATTATCTAATTAACTCGTAAAGATCTCTTGACTACGTTCAATTCAGTTGGATTCACCAGTGAAGAATTCAACGTAGCAAATTATAATCCAATTTCTGTTATCTGGATACGAATTTTAGAAGTGATTTGGTTCTTAAAGTGTATTAAGAGTATGTTTCTTTCCTTACTAGTAATTATCACTCCTTAGATCATAAATGTATCAATGACAATGATTAAAAGTGTAATTTTGGTGGAGTGGGGTATACAAATTAAAAACGTGTCCGACAAAATTGATCGTGTACTTGATTAGATTTAGATATGTAAGATGTGTTTAGTGATTAGTATGTCATCTCGTAATTTCTTAGGCCGCTTAAATGAAACTTAAGGTTTTATGATTAGGGAAGCCATTCTCAGTGAGTGGCTGAGTAATCTAAATAGATATTATGTAATCATAGCTTCGGAAATTGATTTGGCATGTAATAGCGTTTCATGAGGATATTTTGACTTGTTCACTAGTCATCTCATCACTTAACTCTTGGGACTCAGACATTACTCACGATTCTTAAGTTACTTTAATGGTTAACAAGCATCAGCCCAAAGTACTCTGTCGTAGACTCGAGTTTTTCCATAGTCGCCCTTTTTATGGCATCGTATCATCCTGTGCTTCGCATCATTTTGTCTAAATGGTATTTTTAATTGGATTCCAACTAGAGCATCCAAAGTTTAATCGCTTTCCTCAACTTTCTGGAATAAAATCATCTTTTATACCTTGTAAATTGCATCCAGCTCTCTACAGTGTATAATTACTTACGTATACACTCTTAAACAATATTATGCAATCAGAATCAATGGAGTACTATGCACTAAACCATATTTCCCCTATGAAAACCGTCGTGTTTATAGTTTGGTGTCAATGCAAAAATTACCATTGCCCATTGCAATACTTTTAATAGATAAAAGCTGAAGACTTAAATTAATCCGACAGCTTTTAAAACTAAATCCATTCTTTATGTGTTGGATTATAGTTACTATTGCTAAAATATTGCAAAATTTGCAAAAGAAGTTAAGCATTAATATCACATAATTAGTTTAATTGCAATACGGTTATTCCATTAGAATTTTATTACGCCCGGGAACTTATTCTGGGCTTCATGTGCAGAATGTATAGATGCACATTTTTTCAGAGGGAAAACAGTGTACCTACATTGACTCTTTTTGACTGCTTTTTCTATAGTGATGATACAGTATATTATCTTTTTATTGCACTGACTCCAATCACTGCTTTTATTATAAACATAGCTTTTGCAATGAAACAGAGACGGAAATAGCTTCTTTATCATGTAAATAGCATGCACTTCATTGTAAAGGGTAGTACTGCATAGAAACAAGGAAAATACTAATAGTTATCTCTAGCAGTTAATGAAAAGAACGCAATAAAATTTCTGCATTATTGTTATTGTATGTAAATGTATTGTTTGTTAGTTGGTTTGATATAAAAGTAGTGGAGTGCAAAACTAGAACCCGTTTGCATGCAATAAAAAAGAAAAAGTTATTTTCTGGTACAATGTAGCTAAATACAATGTTAGTTTTATATTATAACGAGGTAGCGTCCTGACATCAAAATTTATATAGTTTGACGAAATAGGTTAACTACCAATTTCAACCGCCTTTTATATTTGACTTTTTAATACCATTTTATTCCCTCTCACAATATAGTTGGACATTTATGAAAAGTAAAATCATTGATTTAAGTGAACTCTTACTACTGTAGAATATTTTACACATTTGCACATTTTCATAAAATTCCCTACTAAACAAAACTGCTTTTATATCACCCCGCTTTACAACTATTTTATTTGAAAGGCATAAACTTCAAATTACACATTGTTTTTATATATAATATAACAGTATTTACACAGTAATGTGTACAATTAAAGTGTAATATATGTATACAATTTAGCACATTTTTTGCAGCATTAAAATGCAGTAGAAACTGCTTACAAAATTATAAAATGAGAATAAACATTTTAATGTACTTTCTTTTCGATGAATCATTAACGATAATGAATCCAAGGGAGTGAGGGAATGTCTACCAATTAGTAAAAATACATATGTGTAATATTTCAACAGCTGCTAAATTCCATTTCCTAAGAATTCCTTTTAGATGAAGTCATTTTGAACTATGTAGATCTAACTCTGTGTTTATCTATATACGGATACGTTTTCCCAACGCCCGTAAGGACCATGAGAATTGACTTGATTGAAAAAAATGTTAAAAGTACCATCATATGTAAAACTACCAGGATTTCATGCGGAGTTCATCTGAAACCAATGGATAGATAAAACATAGAAAATTGTAGATGCTAGCTAAGTCAAGTTGTGTCATGCTTAAGTACACTATGTAAGTGTAAGGGAAGGGAAAACCTCACTAATCATCTCCCTGAAAACCATGATATTTTACGATTATGGTTTGGCACATCATTCTTCCATTTCTGCGAAAGTCAATTAATATTTTATGAAGACTGTGAGTGAAATTATTGAATAATGCTTTAGGTACTTCAAAATCCTTTTTTTTAATACGTAGAAAATCTTGATTCTCGGTAGAAAAGGTTCTGGATGTTTCATTGCCAAAATATCTGGTTGAGTTAGGTCGTACAGAAGATCCATGAGGCATGGGGCGTTCTGCTAAGTTGCTAATTAACTGTTCAAGTACACTATAATTAATTAGAAAGTTGGAATCTATGTTTATAATATTACGTTAGTTGGATAAAATGCGTATCAGTATTAACTGATTAATGAGGGAAGGATGAAATCTTTGAAGAAGAAAGGACTGAATCTTTTCAGGATAGATGAATTAATTAAAAATAAGAATACTGGTGAAGTTAGTACAGCATAGTGTTCACTTAACTTGGCATCTATCTGAAAATCTGCAGACTTATCCTTGACAATTTTTTGTCAATTGGCTTAGTGTGTAGTGACTGAGAGCGTTGGCTAGGCCTTCTGGTTTATGTGAGTGTATGGTCATGGCCATAATTTCTGGATGCTAGCAAGATGTTAAAACTTCTAGGAATTAAACGTGGAATGAAGTGTAAAATATTGCATTGTACTCAACATTACATAATTGTATACTTGAAAGCCATGTATCACAGAATAAATATAATATTTCAGTAAATTTCCATGTAGTGTACTTAAATGTACAGAAATGCAATAAAACCATACTAATTCTACACTATAGTACATAATTTTTTAAGTGTTAATATTTAAACTGGCTAAGATTGTGTAGGGTTTGCTTCACTTTACTTGTTGGGTGTGCGTCTTAATCTTTGGCATTCATGGAGTGACGAAAACATGAAAAAAACCCAGACCATGTGTAAAATAATGATACAAATCTACTAATATAATATAAGAGAAAGAACTCCCTGTATATTTATCCAAGTAGACAATATTATTTATGTGTAATATAATTATATAACGAAAAGTAAAAAAACGGTGTAGCATGTAGCACAGCAGAACTTCACTAAGTATCACATGTGTATACGTGACAAAATAAAAAAATATTTACAGTACATAATAGTGTGCTACATTTGGTCTACAGTATCTATGTAGCGGAGGAAGCCACTTTTATGTTCTTGGCATACTTGGAGTATACAATTAGTCAGTGTTATCTTAACTGATGGAATCTTGCACGAATCTTCATAAGGTCCTCCTCGCAACAAAACAACACTCTTAATACTATAACTACATATTATACTAAATGTATTACAATCGCATTTAGAAAACCTCATTATATATTAAAAGACCTTATTTAATACAACATAATTCTATTCATCTCCATCCGCGTCCCCACTGGACTGGGTCCCACACATTTTAAGTTTTCTCGCCTTACAGATATTTACAACAATAAGCAAATATAAATCCACGCTGCCATGAAACAAAAAATCATACCTAAATTATATGCACCATCGGTATATAAAATACGCAGCATATCCCAATAACGATAAGGAGTAACTGGAGAACGTGCTCGCACTGATAAACAAGTGTGGAGCGATGTGACCGATATATAGTCTGATAACAAGAACAAAGCGCACTAAGATAAGATAATCATATGTAGCGAAATGTGTATCTATCCAGGTAGATTCATTTAAATGTTGGAATTAGATTAGATTTAAGAAAGAGACTTCGCCATGGAATATAAATGGAGCTTAAGCCTGTTATCTATTATAGCATTATGAAATGCGGAGTTGGTTCGCTTTGTTTGTCACTGTCTTGGGTTCCAGTGACATTTGATACTCTCGCCTCCCACGAGGAATCTCATTTGGAATTAGATTGGAAGTGTCCAAGTACAAACCAAACCCAACTAACACACTCTTAGTATTTCAACTGATTCAATGAGAAAGAACTCGATATTTCACCACCACACACTCCAGACCATATCCAGACAAGAATCCATACCCTGATAATACAAAAACTCTGCATTTCTGATCTGCAAATCTATTTGCATAGGAATGGATATTGAATTATCTGAAAGTGCACCGAGGCTCTAGATAAACTTGTTTTCCTACTAGAATGCAAATTCCAATTGTAAATACACAAATGGAAATTCTTTAATGTTTTATTCAGTGAACGAATAAATAAAATGCTCTACCACACACAGTTGGTCCAATCTCAATAGAAGTCAATTATCTCCTCAAATGCTGAATATTTTTGTACATAAATACAATAAATAGGCACGCGCAGTATTTATGAGTAAAGAGTATGGTATATTCGTTTCTATTGCTCCTTAGATAATTTCCTCTCTTACAAGGCATCTCAAACGCAATAAATTTTGTGCAAATATCATAATAAAATAAAATACGGAGTAAATTGCATTAAATATTGAGAAAAGGGCCATTTCTTTGAAGAAACCCTTTCAACACATGATAATTAATTAATTGTATTTTTAATTGCAGATGCGTTGCTGGCGGATCTCCAGACGACGGTTTCCTCTCCTCCAGGAAGTCTGAGTCGATCCAGTGGCTACAGTTCTAACACCTTCAATGGCACTTCACCACTTGCCAAGCAGACAGAAACTTTTGATTACAATGTGGAAAAATCTGTAAGTTGTCTCCGAAAGTCGTAACACGTAGCAGCTCTTGTCACTCTTCCGTCAGTAGAGACCCTAACCCTACCTAAGACCTTATCACCATCCTAACATTTGCATTCCAACCTTTGCATTCCTTCCACAGAGTTTAAAGTGAAATATGGTTAACTTTCACGCTTGTCTTAATTACATTTTTCCACGTTGTCTTACTAATTCTAACTCTCGTACTCCTCCATCTCAATACACCGTTCCAACAGTTCAATATGCAATTCCACCATTCTTCAGAAACTAAATTTAGGTATCTGTATATCTACTGAGCATTTTTAAGTATATCTCAAGATATTCTGTATAACACTAAGCACAGCGTGGTTTTTCACATTTATCATGGATTGACTAAATTACATAATTCAGAAAAGTTGATTTTAGTTATGAGTAATTAAAAAATGCAGGTTAATTTTTCCAACAGACCTTAAAAATCCACGTGGTCTATTTAAGTGAATTTTTGCATACCCGTTCGTAAAGAAAAGCAACTAATATTACTGTAAACGTAAATATTCGTATTTAACCTGCGGAGATTTTCTTTGAGAAAATTATCATCATTAGCATAACATAAATTACTATAATAGGTCTGGAAAGAGAGTCGTAATTTGCTATTACGTAATTAGATGCAAAGTTCATAAATTAGGTGTTTCATTTATAGTACAAGAGATGGGTCACAACAAAAGACATTAAAATGTCAGTATTTTGCTCATTTATGGCCACAAGGTAATATAGAAGATGTTTATACATCTGTAGTTACCCCTGTGACGACTCTGTACATACTCGTGGTGAGCAAAGCTGCAGTTAAGGAGTGGATAGGTGTGAAAACCCAACTGATTTAGGGTATAGAATGAGGACAAGTTCTGTAGTGCCATTCGACCAAGTCAAGTGAACTAAATCTCTCATAAAATAACAGTAGGTAGGAATATCCCTGCTCTGGAACGACAGGAACCCTCCCGCAGTAATGGCAAACTTGCATTATTTGTAGGTATTGCGTGTGGATAGAAAAGAAGAGTTTATTTTATGTTTGTGCTAATGTGAGACGCGGTGGCTGTTGTCATCCAGAAGCAAATCATCCTTTCATCATCTTTTATTAAATCCTTTTCTTTAACTCTTTTCTTTAACTGCCCTACTAATGCACTCTCGACTCCCTACTCAGGATACACATGCACCATTGACTCCCTATTTCCATATAGCAATACTTTACATCTAAACCTAACTCTAAGTTTAGTGGCAGATAAGAATTCAATGTTTCTTTAAAGGGTTTGTTTATTTTTCTGGTGATTTTGATTACTTTTCCCGACGTGCTACAAAATGCAACTAAAATTGCTCTGTGTACTCGCACAGAGTCCCTTAAACAAAAACTGTGTGAAATAAGCAGTACCGATGCCTTATATACCGATTTTGAGAATTATTATGGTCTGCGAAATTTATTAACAAAATTATACATTTTGAAATTATTCTGACCCATGGGAGGTTCAAATTATATTACTTCAAAGCGAAAAATAAAATGCCAAATAGTATCATTTTTTATTCTGTGTCCCTTTAAAAGGATATTTCTCATGTACTAGATCTTATTTTGGCTAAACGAATACTAAAAGGGAAAAACTGTAATAAAACGAATAAACCAAAAGACAGTGGGTGTTATTAATAAAACCCACATGCTTTAGTTTTAGTTCCCTGGTTAGAAACAAACAGTGTTATTCCACTTCTCTATTTTTATTTCGTTTCTCATCTAAACAGAACATTGCGTTGTTGTTTTTGGAAAAGGCTCATGTCTGCCGCTATAGGTATACACCATACATTCAATTTTTATTGCTTACAGTGCAATACATATTCTGAAAAGGAAATTTTTTCTAATTATACGAAAGGGGAATAAAGATATGGTTGATGATGAAAGTATTTGTAAGAGTGCATTAACATCCGAATTGAGTTGAGAAGGATTGTTTTCCATTCATTTATGTTGTTTCATGCGGCATACTGGGAATTTCATTGTAGGTAATAGGAAATGGGAGATCAGGGGTGAGCCCATTTGAATTTCATGAGGTAGAGATGTAAAAAACGGAATATTATCTCTAGGATTAAAATGTGGAATTTAACACATAATATGTTCTTGGATGAAATGCCGTGACATGGGAAAGACAAGAAGTGAGTTTAAGAGCAGTGTAGACTAAACTATGAAAATAAAAACTAGGATGGTTCTTTGGTAGTGACTGAAGGAGTAAGAGGGATTAAAACAATTTTAACCTAGTAACGTAGTAGGTTGAGTAAGTGATGTCAAGTTAGTCAAGGATTGTTTATTTTTATGCGTTTTGATGTTATGTCATGGTAAGGAGGATTAGTGAGTGCAGATAATGTAGAGATGAGTGAGAGAGAAGTAATATCTTGGAGGGACTGAGAGACGGAGTGACGTTTCTGACTCATTTCCGGGTTTCTGGAAATCCCATTGACTTTGAATGGCAAACGAAGCTGACGTTGCGCTTTGCGCTGACGTGAATGGAAACACAAAGAGTCTTCTACTCCAATTCCATTAATTCCATTATTTTTACTTACATATATAGAAAATGTCTTATGTCAGATTTCCATTCCACATAGATTTCATCATTACTGCATCAGTTTGGATTTTACACGGGTTCTCTCGAGTGAGTAGAGGGTACGTTATGTAACTCCAGTTAAAGAAATCGTATTTAAATAAGACGTCTTCTGCCAAGACGGGTCTGTAAATATTTTATCTAAATCTGTCGCTAGTTTTCAGACCCTTCTGCTCGTACGTAGCAGAAAATGCATAATGCAGGATGTTATATAGGTACTGTATGGTATAGAGAAGTGTATAATGGAAGTTGCATCTGTGTTGTTGTGTGGAGCAGAGGAGCTGCCTGTGCATTAATGTCAGATGAGAGTGAGTAGGTCCGTGACCGTACCTTTGGTAGGGATGAGTGGAGTGAAAGAGTCACAGCAACTGGAATAGCATGTCTTAAATGTGTGTGTTATGCAATGTAAATGTAACGCATCTCATCTCAAGTATCTCCTTCTTTGGCTTCCGTTTTCACACAGATGTTGACACCCAACCGGGATGCCATGAGGGAAACCACGACCACGAAAACTCTCTACAGGTCCAACAGTCCCATCATTCGCAACACTGGCAACATGAGTGAACTGGACAGTCTTCTCCAGGATTTGAGCTCCACGTCCAAGTACAGTCAGAATTCTCCTTCGTCCAGAGGTCAGATTGCATTCCTTTTTCTATCCAATTATTTATCCACAAAATATCTTCATTTCACTATAAGGATACTATATACAATGGCTTCCATAAGTAATCTTACTATATTTACTTGAAACAGAATATTAGGAGTTTTTTGCAAATTTATTTTTACTTTCAAATAATAAAACTAAAATGAAAATGTTCCTGTTTATAATATACAAAAGTATGTAGACTGACTTTCTTTGACTTCTGAAAATATTATTATGTTTGGAAAAGTAGGTATTTTATTTGTGTTTCTTAATGGTTGGTAAAACTATGAAATGTTTTACAATTCCTAAAGAAACCACTCTGTACGACTGTAATATGGAAAAACTTGGCAGTAAGCATAGCGGACTGACTGTTACACAAAACATAGCCGGATAATTTCTAATGCATTTATAAATGCTTCTTGTTTTACACTTCTTAAGTTGGCCTTGCGATTCATTAGCTAAGCGTCGACACATATCA
Source organism: Yoshiicerus persimilis (assembly GCA_020352615.2). Lineage (NCBI taxonomy): Eukaryota > Metazoa > Arthropoda > Collembola > Entomobryomorpha > Tomoceridae > Yoshiicerus > Yoshiicerus persimilis. The sequence goes on along the minus strand of CM060170.1, from coordinate 42,464,143 downwards.
CGTCTTGAAATTGTATTTAGTCTATTCAAAATTTCACGATAGGATTTAATATTTTCCAAATGCTTTACTAATAATAACAAAATGCAACAAATAATTCAAAACCATAGTTTAAAAATGAGAAATTGTTAAAATCAAAATATTTGCCTTTTTGCTCTTTAGCTTCTATTTTTCGAATGAACTGAAAAAGTGTGTATTAATTTAAGATATGACTTCCAATTAGGTCAATTGATTCAGAAAGTCAAAGTTAACCTTCACTTTTAAGTGAGTTTAATAAATTTAATTTAACAGACAATGAGTATGACTGAAATGTTGGTTTTATGTGTATGCCACCGGCGTTGATTGTGAATTCTAGGATGATTTGCGTGATTGATGTGTGTTATGATGTACTAATTGTATCCATTTCATTGCAGAGCTTGTTTACAACGGGAATCGCCCTAATTCGAGGTCATCCGTCGGAAGTCATGAACGGCAACCAGTGGACAGTCTTTTGGACGATCTTGCAAACGGGTAAGTGGAAATAACGACCTGATTTTAGCCGTCAATTACCTGGGCAGAAATAGTTTAGGAAACAAATGGTATTGAGTTGCGATTCTAGTGAAACAATGATGAGGCATGCCAACTCTGCATAGGCAGCAGTTAAAGGTCATGCCATTCTATTTAAATATGTGTATGCGAGCATTTACGATGAGTAACTAGTTAATAGAACGTACAGTGTGAGTCATTCGCGAGTTGATGCAATTTGCTATGTAACTAAATAGTTTCCTGTCACTCATGCGTTACTTTTGTAATCAATTTAGATGTCAAATCTCTATCTTTCCTCTGCACAATGTTCAACGCAACCAACTCACTGAGAATCAAGAAGAAATTAAGTGAGGATAGCCTAATATATCCAAATATTATGTTATGCCCAACAAAATGACTATTATTATATCCCTCCCACCAAGTTCATGAAATTAAAATCCAATTTGTATGCCCATGTAATTCAAGAATCCTCATTTAATTATTGTGGCTTAGATTTAAACACTATCCATTTACAATCACTCAGCTTTTGACATTTTAAACATGTAAAATGCTAAAATTATATAATCCCTCAGTATTTTTGTTACTTCTTTTCACTAGTTCAGAGGAGAATAAAAAAACTGGTCAAATTGAAACTTTGCATTGTATAGAAAAATACAACGTTGATCGTACAGCGTGCACAAAAAGTTAATCCTCATTTGAGAGTTGATGCAAGAGCATTACTAAATATTGTTACATCTGTGGAATATGAGGAGTAGATACAGTAGAGATAATTCTTAAATTTAGTCGAGTGCTCAGTGGATAATAAGTTATTTCTGACTTGGATGATTGACAGGGAGGATACAACAGACGGGAAGACAAGAATTACTGTCGAGCGAAAGATTCAGCGGACTTACTTGGGTCCTTCGGCTTCGCCTGCTACTCGAGAATTGGATGATCTAATGGCTTCACTTAGTGATGCCAAGGTTAGTTTCTCTTCCTTAAATATTGATTTATCACCAATAACGTCAGTTCGCTATATTTATAATGCAGAGATGCACCAAGATAAGTAGTTATTTCTTTTTAACTCTTTTTTATTTAAAGCCAGTATGCTTGGGCACTTTTTCAATTTTTGGGAAGTCGTTTAATTAGAAAATAAAAAGAAAACAAATAGAATTGGTTAAGAATTTTTTCTGTTTAATCTACTTTCACTGTTTCAAGAAATATTGGGAAAGGATATATTTAATAGCTACCCTGTACGCTTCCTGTTTGTTCCCAGATTGACCTTTCTTTCTTTAATGCTTACGTCATAAAATGTCATGAAAATGGAAGAATGAAATGACAAATCTGTTTTATCGCTTCCCGAATGTGTGTATAACCTGTCTGAAGTCTCACTCTCTTATTTTGCATTAAAAGTTTTCAACAGGCGGAGGAAACGTCAAAATTCTCTTTGAATTGAACCTTTTGTTATTAGCAATTTGCATTACTAGTACAAGATGTAGTGTTTACTGATTTATGACACTGAGTCTCACGTTTAAGAGAAAATGAAGGTTTTGATGCAGGATATATCAAGTATATTTGATAGACTTTCGTGTTTTATAATGACAAATGTGTGATGCATAAGCTTGAGAAAGTGAATAAAGATTGCCCCATTTATACGTAGCATCTACTAGACGAAGACGTCTGTCGCCGTATTGTAAATATGAAGCTAGAGAGATTATCACTTACGCAATAGAAATATTTCAATGTCTGTGTTGTTGTCATTGGTAGTAAAAGCTAAGTCTGAAAATTAATGTACAGATTGTATGAGATGTCAACTTCTTAAAATTCTATTATTAAATCTTGGTAGTAAATTAGAACTATGTCATCATTGATTAAGAAAAAACATATACTCTATAAAAAGAAAAACCAATTGCTCTCCTCACGCTACAAAGCGTAGCACTGGAGAGAAACTATTTTTCACAAGATGCATGGCAATTAATTTGAAACTGATTCCCAATTTGTAAAAGTCATTATTAAATTAATTAAGGGAACAGGCTAACTACTGTATTCCTATGCACTTTATTCTCTGAAAATTCTACTATTACTTTAGTAATGTAATAAACTATGTTCTGAATCATTGATTAGAAACCGCGGATTATTCTTAAAATCGTCAATTATATATAATCTTTTTTTAAATACCGATTTGTTGATTAAGAAATTAATTTCAATTAATTTCGTTTCGAAAAGGCGTAAAATATGAAAGTATTCATACCTTTATTGCGTTTAAAATTAATGTGAATGTACTGTAAAAAATAATGTTGAACTGATGTCCACTTTTACCAGTTGAGAAAAAACTGTAAAATATATGCCAAACAATTACATAAGGACTACATTAGACATTACAGTGGAGTATGTATATTTCAGATAGGACATGAAGAAGTGTACGTGAAGCACTAGTTCCATAGAAATTTTATCTTGTCTTTTATCTTTCCGGTTTTGCGCCCCATTAGGTGTTCGCTAACTATTTGCAGAATTTGTTTTTGTTTGTGAAATCGGCTTTTCTTTTGCTGCTTCGCTTGCTATAAAACAAATTATTTTGGTGGCTCTTCTGACACTACTTGCAAATAAAACTAAATGAATTGTCTTTCGTTCAGTTCCCTTGTTCAATTCTCTTTCATCCTCCTATATGTCCCAATAGCACTTCTGTCTGTAATATTATAGCTGTAATGCATACGAGAAAAGTAGAGCACGCCAAAGAACACAGTTTCTTCGGAAAGAATCCCGCAATATATTTTCTTTAATCGTTACCAGTCGCTCTCTGTATCAATTTGTAAACTTTCGGTGGAGTAATAGAGTCTTAAATATTGCATCAATTTTGTAATGGAAACCAGCAAAACTTCTACTCTAATTCAATCGTCGAAATACAAATTTCGAATTTAAAACCAACTGAGGAGAAACTGATTATGATTTTAAAGTATTTCGTATTTTAGTAAGTTTGGTAGTTCTTAAATAGATCAAAAATATACCCAATAAGTGAGTTTCTTTAATGCGGGTTGCCGAATTGGATATGCATGGATGGTTCGTGCACTTTAGTAAAATTTACTTTTCGTTAGTTTCGGGTGTCATGTGTGAGGATTGCATATTTACTGCATTTCTTGAGTGAACTGAGAAAGGAAGTGAAAATCTTAAAGGAAATGTTTGTTTGTGTATGATAAGACACAATAGTTGGAACAAGTGTATTACATGCAATGCAAATATTCGTCAGAGGAAGAACAATGTTCGCATGGAAGGAGCAATTACTGTTTACATGTATGCACTTATGTACACATACTTACACGCTATTTAGAAATGGGGAACAAATGAGTAATAAGTGTCATTACGATTGTTGTTGTACTATTTATATTAGCATGAAAGCAGAACACAATGGCAGACTCTTTCTTCTCTTGTTGATCTTTTAGACATTTTGACTTGTGGACGATTTCTTTATGTGCGACAAGTCGGCAACAGAAGCACGAGTATTCACTTAATCTTCTCTTCCAACTTAGCTCTCTTAATATGTCACACTCATAATCATAATACATTTAGTAGAAACTATATTCCTAAAGAAAACTTTACACCGTTTACTTACACTTACATTATTTGCTGCAGGTTAAAGTATTTATTTATTCCACAGATATCAAATTTCCTTTAAAGTTTTCAGATAGAAAATTTGATAGCATCTGAATTTATTGTATAAATTTTCCCAAGTCTGGTTTATTTCAGATAAAAAATCGGTTTTAAATCAAATCAGTTGTAATTATACATTATAGACTAAAGAAACAATGAGGAATGATGTTGACGCATTACGAATGCAATTGCATCGTATTTATTTCCGAGTAGCATAGCGTAGAAATAAATATCTTGATGTAAATGGTGTTTTATCGTTGTTGGATTAGTTGTAATAGTTTATTTTGTGTTAGCACTCACTTTTAGACAAGTTCTCTACAATAGATCTCTATTTTATACTAATGTGTCTAAAAGTGTAGTCGCGATGAGCTGGAGTGGTGCGTAGTCTGTGAACGAGGATAAGGATTGCAGTTTATCTTCTCAGTCAGTCAGATCATCTAGTATTCTGTTGTTGGCATTATTTGTTGTGACTGCAAGATTTCGTGTATTTTTTAATTAGATTGAAGGAACAACGGCGTTTAAATGCCAAATTAGACTGGGTGACTCATAAATCTGATGAGACATTGTAGCACCATTTGCATAGGTATAGATTATATGTAGGTAGGTACCTGTTACAGTTTTTGCGTAACAGATATGTAAAAGTAGGTTCATGGGATAGGAAGACATAATGAACATCTGTCTACAAGCTCCGTAAGTACCTACGTGCCATAATTGCCTCGGCTTAAATCGTTATTGGCCAATATACATCTTCGAATGGGATTTAATTTTCATTAGACTTTGTCGGTTAGTTAAAGTGTTACACAAGTATTTACATTATGGTTCATCACAACACAAGTAGGTTGACTGTTTCATTCCCCATTTTGTATTTAAAGAGATTACAGAATTGGCGTGTGCTTCTTCTCTCGTGAATTCTTTGCATATTTTAAAACTTGCAACTTTTTCTCTGTCTTTTCCCTTTGTTGTCTTCCAGCACTCAAAATGCATATATGTACTTTGTGATTAAACTGTTCAAGACCCAAGATTCAAAGACTAAATTATAGAAATATGTATTGTAATTATATCTTCTCATAAAAATGAGTAAAAATATGAGTTAGCTAATAAAAGAGTTAGGAATTGGCGACTTGGAGGCGCAAGTGTAGTTTTCATTTTGGCATCGTCCATACTATCTGGTATATTTTAGCTGTTCTTTGTTAGATTGTAGAATTGTATAGAGAAATGTATATTTATACAAGAATGGTTGAATGCTGAAGACCAATGAGACGGAATAGTGAGAGATTAAGCATGCAGTCTAATTCTAATCTTAAGTATGCAGCTCTAAGTTTGTGTAAGATTATCCAAGGGAATTGTATGACTACACAAGAGATCTAACAAGTAGACAAGACACTGTTTACCATATCTTCAGATTGCTCTTTATTGTGATAGAGTTTGTGTTGCATCCTCTTCTCGAGATTTGATATGCATCTACTGAATCAGATAAGAGATGAGAGGATTTCAGAGATAAATGGGATAGTGCTAAAATATCACAGTAAATATGCAGAGTCAAAGAAAACAGTTAAGTTCACTAACTGAGTTCAATGCTGTCAGAGTGCAAAATCTTATTCCGCACAACATACATTATCACATAATAATATCTGTTACAGCATTGCATATATAAAACTCTACTCTACAGCATAACCAAACAAGTCTCAAATGATAACTATAGGATCTTGCATAAAATCTTATAATTTCACTATTAAAGTGTATTTAAACATTGTATTTGGTATTTTGATAGTTATCTGAGATTTCGCGATAGGTGCTAGTGCTACTGCTTTGCACATGTCTCTGGAGATTTATAGTGATTTCGTGAATGTATATGAACTAGCGGGTACTCTTTGCTTATTTTCTATATAAGCATATAAGAGTTACATTCATGGGAATTAGATTGGATTGGATGGTAGGATGGAAGTGTTGAGGCAAAAGTTTCATTGGCGAAGAGACACGGACAAGGAAGACAGAAAGATGGTTGTATGTATTTATGAACGTGTGTATGATGTTGAGTTAAGAGTGAAACTGGGGCAGTTTTATTTTGAGACGTTGGATGAGGGAAGAGATTTCTGTATATTATCTAAGGTGCTTCTCTACGTATTTATCCAAAGAGTTTACTTCCCCGCGTCGATTCTCCTTCCGCAAAATCTTGACTTTTTATAAATGGTGATGCCAATGGCTATGCTTGGCTACTGATTGAGTAAAGTATGACACATCCTACCAGCGATTTTCAATTCGCCAGCGAATAGACTCAAATATCACATATAGTATAGGTACCCTCTGTAATTTATTAAGTTCGATTGCGTGCAAATTGAATTCTATCGGATTGGAAGTGTGAATTCTTGGATAAAAGTTGAATTTTTGAATGGGAAGGGAACTGCACCGGGAAAAATGAGGGAGCGAGATAGATTCTGAGAAGGAATTTAACGTGTGGAAAAAAACCGTTCTCCCTCAGAATGACTTTATGGGTTTGGTAATACAATAAGAAGATCTGTGATCTTAAGATCTGTCTGTGTTCTGTTCTACATATTGACAAGTAGTATTTGGATGTAGTGGAGATATTTACGTGGATTCTTGTAACATGTGTGTTACCAGTGTACCATACAGATACAGTAGGAGTATAGAGAGTATCTGAGAAATCTGCAAATGAATGGTTGAGGTTGGTTGGTTGGCTACTTACTAGTTAGTTAGTGTTAGTTTAGACACAGCTAATTCTACTAAATGTAATCTGTAGGCTTTTAGTTTAAATAGCAAACTAGGAAAAGTTAATGGTGGTTGGAATAATATAAGATGTGATAGTTAGTTACACTTGCATAACATGGATAGCTAATTCAGTTAGTCTCCCACAACCTACAATAGCAGTTAGTGGAAATAGTACAATGCGAGTATTATAGTGGAGAACTATTTGTTTTTGAGTCTTACTGATTTTTACTAGTATTATTATTATAGGGCATAGGTAAACTCCCCGCTACCTATTATAGTGTCTAGTACATTAGTGTCTACCTATAGGAACTAACTAGTAGCTTTTATGCTAATTTCGTTTTACTTTACGGTATAGTCTCCAGTAGTGTGGAGGAGATATTAGGAAAATGGAAATGCGAATTGTGTGCTATGTTCCATTTGTTCTGCTGGTGGATTATATAGACAAAAGGAGAGTTGCTACAAAAGATGATTGTATTATACGCGAGATAGAATATCAGGATATAATGAATTTAAAGTGTAACACTTGTAGTCAAGCGAATTGCATAATATAATGGATGTAAGTGTGCTTGGTCTTCTGTGTGCAGTTCTGGCTCTGCTCTCCCTTCCTCTGGTCTGTTCGCTTTAAATCTGTCTCTACTCTAATATTCAGTCTGTGTGTGTTGTGTGAGACGAGGAAAGTGATGTGTTTGTCGGGCTACATTTTTGGGATGAGCATTTTTGTGCCGTGTGTGGGTTGATGGCCCACCGAACTGTATTTTAAGGAGCCGTGCCGAGTCCCGTCTCACTATTCCTTGTGTCCGCAGACAGACACTAACAACCGAACCGTTAACTGACTCTCAACCCTCTCTCCTCCGATACTCTCCCAATAAATACCCGTTTCTGCCATTTCGAACCTCCGACTCAATTCACAAACTTCTTCACCTGGCCGTTGTGCTTTGTAGACTCTGCTCTTCTAATCTCACCTGTCTGTGTCCGGAGTCACAAGTCGTGCCTGTGTTTTCACAAAAGGGTCAACCGAACCCTTAACACCTGTCACTCGCAATTTCTCCAACTACTCGCAAATATATTATTCTACAGTACATACATTTCTATATTCGTCTCTCTTTTCTCTCTCTCTCCTTACCAATTCATTCCTAAACTGTAAATAAAAAGGAATTGTTTAACAAGAAAATCCATTTGTACATTAGAATCAAGTTTTGCAATCTAGAATTTACTCCCTAGTCCATTTATTTAGCAACCGGAAGAATTTATTGGTTTTGGATCAGAGAGAATTGCGATTAGATCATCAGTTTCCTTGTTTTGTCGCTGAACGGAATTTTTTCTCTGGACATGTTTTACTGCTATTTCATTGCCCGTTGTTGACATAATTTAACTCAATATTCAAGTGGTTAAACGAATTATTCACATTCCTGTTGAGTTGAATTCAGTTTGGATTGCTCTTTTCCTTGTAGCCACTTTGCACGATTGCCAATTAATCTTGTCCGAGCCAAAAACACTTTTCTTTCTCGTGTGCTTAATTTCTTATCCTTTCTTTACTTGGGTTGACGAAATCGTACACTTTTCCTAATGCTACTCCCCTGCATCCAACAAGTCTGTGTTACTAATAGCATTTAGTAGTCTGAAATGAAAGCGAGCGAGTTGATTTCGTTTTACTCTTTCTTGCTCCCCTTATATCATGTTTCATGTTCTGCATTCTAGTTCCTAGTCATTCCACAAAAGAAATACTTGTCAACTAAATTAAATTCTAACTTGTTCACATCGTGTTCCTTCGGTTAGTTAACCAACTAAAGTACTTAATACAATTCCATTTCTAAATACAATTTCAAACTATTTTCTAACTTCGCACTTTTATTATTATTCTCCGCTTATCTCCTCTCAAACACAAACCAATTACATTAACGCAACCATTCCATTAAATTAATCTCTTGTTTTCTGTCATGCTGACAGTAACACAATCGAGCTTAATTAGCTACCACCACGCTTTTTGTTTTCGTTTCAAGAAATCGACATTTGTTTATTACTAATCTTAATCTTATCTGGGTCGATTGGATTATTTGCTTACTAACCATATTATGCTCAATTCAGATTGTCTTGGTTTTGCTACTGTGTTGCAGCAAGTATTAAATTTATATTGGTGTCCATAATGTGAATATTCAGAGTGATTTTTATAATCCGTAATTTATTTATTTCGCAAGTAACACATAAGATAGCAAATTTGATTAGGCTGCATGGTATGAACATAACATGTCCGCATGTTTATTTTATTGCTTTCGTGACTCTTGGCCAACCTTATAGTATTAACTTACATCGGATTAGACAAGCATGTTGGCAGTAAAACTGAAACTGCTACTTTGATATGCGTTGCAGTTTACGAGTGTCTTTAATTAATCCATAAAACCAAGTTTGTGCTAATTAAAAAAAGTTATTGCTCCATGTTTTGTCTGTAGCGATATCGTAATCTAGTTTGTGTAGAAGAGAATAGCGAACTGACAAATAATAGTATGATTTTAGAGTAATAATTGAGTTGGTTTGTTTTATTTGTGCATTTTGTGTTGAACTGGCGTGTGATAATAATTTTTGACTGGGTTGGTGTACAGATAAAGGAGAAGCAGGAGAGCAGCCAAGTGCAGCAACCGAAAAAGGCCCAAAAGTTGGATTCTATGCTTGGCAATCTACAAGCAAGCATGGACAAACAAGGAGTTAGTGCTACTCAGAAAGGTGTTTGTGCTGCGTGCCACAAGGCAATTGTAGGACAGGTAAAATTACACTGTTATTGTTGTCATTAGGTGTTAACGGGAGGGACGGGCCATTAGAGCTACTTGGTACTAGTTTTTGGTGGGCCTGCCAAATCCATCATTTATTTTGGTTGTGACAAACGGGCTCGTGACTTTTCTTGCGTAGGTGGTAACCGCTTTGGGAAAAACGTGGCATCCAGAGCATTTCAATTGTGCCCACTGCCGTCAAGAACTGGGCTCGAAGAACTTCTACGAGCGGGAGGGCCAGCCCTACTGCGAAGACGACTACCACAAGCTGTACTCCCCGCGCTGTGCCTACTGCAACGGCCCCATTTTGGATGTACTTAGAAAAACCCTTTTTTCCGTCGAATTCCTCCGAACTGTCGCTAATTCAGTGTTTTTCTAGAAATGCGTGACGGCCCTCGAAACCAACTGGCACCCGGAGCATTTCTTCTGTGCTCACTGCGGGAAGCAATTCGGACAGGACGGGTTTCATGAGAAGGACGGGAAGCCTTACTGTCGCACGGATTACTTGGCTTTGTTTGCCCCGAAGTGCGGAGGATGCACCAAGCCCATCACTGACAATTACATTACAGCTCTGAACGCCCAGTGGCATCCCGAGTGCTTTGTTTGTCGGGTAAGTCACTTCACTCACAATCAGCACTTCTTCTTTCGCCACTCTTTCTTATCAAGCAGGGCGGAGCGAGCAATTAATGCTCACAATAAGAGATAGGGTTTTAATGGTTGAGCTTGGTCATTCTAATTGGAGAGAATTTTGAAGGATTGTAAATGTACTTTCGGGGGAACGTCTTTCTACACTGTGGAGGGCAAGCCGGTGTGTCCCAAGTGTTTGGGCATCGACGAAAATGACGACGGCGATGAGGACGAGGAGGAAGACTAAACTAACACACAACTAATAACTTATTTTAAAAGTATTATAAGCTTTTTGTTTAGCTGTCACGTAGATAGTGAGCACTATTTACTAATCCTGAGAAATTCACAGAGAAGAATAGTATTAAGAGTATCTGCTTACTTGTTCCACCTGACCTGCCCTGTATTCATTAGTCCCTCCCTGTATTCTGCGTGTATTCCTTGCGTAGGGGAGAGTACTTGTTTGGTACCAGAGTTGTTATCTGTATGTGAGTGAGCGAATGACTGGAAAAGTGCGATTGAGTGAAAGTTTCCTTTTCTGGGACGATTGCAGAAATTGGTCGAGTTGAGAATTCCTTGCACAGAACCAATACACAAAGGAAAACCAATACAAAGACAAAGGAGAGCGATGAAACGTCAATTTACGTAATTGACAGGTTTAATTACTTGCTAAATGGAAAATGATGATGATGACTATGGAGATGTAATAATGATGATGATGCACCGTAATATAATTAATTGAATGACATGACAATTAGCCACTGCTGTCCATCCACTTCAATGACAAACACAAATGATGCTTAAATTCTAACTAACCATGTGGTTCTAAGCGAGTAAATGTAAACCAATCAAACTCCTACCCAAATTGAATTCCTGAAATCCTTCTTGTTTGCTCTATTTGATTAATATACTTTTAAATAGTGATAAGCATCGATTCATAGCTCATAGCTACACTAGCGCTTCATTAATTACTATTAAATGGCTAAAAACAATCATTTAGAATACAAATAAACTTTTATTGTAAATAGAAACGAGAGAGACATGTAAAACATCTTTTGTCGACAAATGTAAATAAATAAAGGCTAAAAAGCCCCAAAACAGAAAGAAAATAAAACAAAGAAAAAAAAGAAAACAAAAACAAAATAATATTGACCCTGGGCTTTGGGAAGTGAGTTGGCCAAGGCACGTAAACAGAGACCTTGCGTCAGTCACTCAACGTCCCAAAATGCGTTTTGTGAATACCTTGCGTTACGCAATGCGTTTTACGTGCATCAGGTTCTGTCTACGCACCGTACCTTGTGCAGCCATGACTCGTGTCATACGTGTCTGGTGTGACGTGACGCATTGTCGTTTCGCAAAGGCAGTCCAACCTCTCTAAAGAGAAAACACAAATCTTCCGAGTTACTTGTTTTGTTATTTATGAAACTATTTATTGCATTTTATTTTTATTATGTATTGAAAATTATACGACTCTAAGAAATGTAATTGTCTCTCTCAATTCTACTTATATTCCTGTAGTTACACTTATAAACTGAGTATATACAGTATATGTATATTTTATTCTATAGGTTTAATTAAGTATAGTAAGTATATAGTTATAAGTGAAGCTGCAGAGAAAGGAGAAGAAACGTTTATTAGTTACACATGTTAAATTATTTAGCCGGAGAGATAACTTTAAAAGAATCTTGAAAAGCTAAACTGCCGTTCCAACAGATAAAATGCCGAATCTAAGCTTATCTTTCATCACTAGACTTTAAAAATCGTTTACACAATGCAAACAATTTACAACAGATCCTCGTTTAGATAAGTTTCTTGTTTTATACAGTAGGAATATACTGGGGATCTTTGATAGTTTTCTTTATACGAGGAAAAATTGATAGTTGCTCCAAGTACATACAAATCTCGTTCATTTGATCTCTCTCGGTTCAACTAGAACTACAACTAGTTGTGAACTAACTGTATGATGTACTACAATGTGTAACATTTGCATAGTATAAATAACATTAGATCTGATATGTCCATGTTCACGTTGATACAAATAGCATAAACTCTAGTTTATTGCATAATTGCATTTATTTACACTGCAATGCTCCCAGTAAAAGTTCTCTTCACTTTTATTATGTTCTCGTGACGTGAGAGAATAATACAACAAGTCTTAGTGCTATTTGACCTGCTACACTTACAATTAGTTATACATTAGACTCCCTCCCAATGCTACGGAGTGAGTGACTTGATTATCTCACTGTTATTACAATGTTTTTCTAGAGAGAAGTCCTAATGTAACATTTAGCATGTCTAATTCCAAAGTGTGGGTTTACTTTACTCTTTCGATTTCTACTTTCCTTTATGTTCTTGGTGTGTGTGGAGTAATAATATGTAATATTATGCAGATGAGTAGAATATAAACTAATGTAGCAATGAACAGAAGTCTGTGGCGTGGCTCAAGTCAAGGGAAAACAGAGTCAGCGAGAAAAAGAACGAGTAGATGAAATGAAGCGATGGGTAAAAATAGAAAATTTTGGTCGACATGCCAGAAAACTAGGACTCGAATCATTTGGATAGGTATGGATAAGGAAATGGGTGAATGGCGGAGTGCGGGCGGGTGGGACGAGAAATACTCACTCTCTGTAATAATAACTGAAAAGACAAGAACAAGACAACTGACTCTCACTGAACATCAACTTTTATTTCCAATGAATGGCTAGATACATCATTGTACACTTACACAACCACTCACGGCCGTCGAAATTAGAACCAAATACTTTTTTGTTCTTTTCAGACCTTCTGCGCTTTTTCCTCACTTCAACCACTCAAATACAACTTGTAATCCATGAATTATGAGTCCCTACACCTGTCGCAATTTCACTCACGTTAAACTAAGACCCTATAGTCTTTCCCCTAAATTATCAACCCTATTATCTTCCTCTAATTATAGTTAGGATATGGATACGGGTTTTTAATTCTAATTGCACACGGTAAAATATTCAACAGTAAAAACTCCAGTGTCTTTCTTTTAATTATTACCGTTGGGACTTGAATTCTTTCATTATTCATTACGCACAGATAATTTATGGAGGTTATCATACAACCTTTTATACTAAGGTTATTTAAAACTTTTGTACTTACTCGTTAAATATTATTTGGTATTTAATATAGTATAGTGTTATGCAGATTGGTACATTCAGGAATTCATGAATGCTAGGCCTCAACTGCTTTTTCACTTTTCACACTCGTTAAATGCAATGCACATATTACATGGTTTACATATTTAATTATTATAATCGGATAAGAATATCATGTTACGTCTCCGCTGCTTCACTCCTTTTATTTATAGATAAATTAGGAATTTGTAATAAATTTTAGAGAATTTGTGACTTACTTAGTGCATTTGTGTAATTGCTATTTATCTTGATCATCTGAAATTGTATTTCTATTTAATATTTTAAGACTAACTTGTAAACCTTACTGATCAGCAGGTTTTATTATTACTCCAGCTAAAAAATTATAGTGTGCTATATGGAAACAATGTTATAATTTGAAGCTAAATTAGACATAATTCAATAATTTGCGTAATTCAACATTTTTGCAGGACTGTCGCCAAACATTCCAAGGGGGGTCGTTTTTTGACCACGAGGGTCAACCTTATTGCGAGACACACTACCATGCGAAACGTGGAACACTCTGTGCCGGCTGTCATAAGCCCATTTCAGGTGCGTTTGCTCTGCTTGTATGTGCCAAGCAGATGTGCCCGTATTTAATGATGCTAAAGTTATACATTGTAGAGACATGAGTCATTGCTAAGACAAAATCCGAAATAAAAAGAAAACAAAAGTAGATATCCTAATCCCCATGAGAAATTAGGCAAGACGTAGTCCTTTGAACTTTGTGCTAGAAAATGAAAAGTTTTGAAGTTTCTTTGAGGAAGTGATTCCACGATTCATGAGAAATAAAACAACTGGTTTTATAATAGTTGTTTATGTGCTCTAAAGAAATAATGCCGGCAGTTGTATATATATTTAATTTTTCGATTCTTGTATGTTTATACGTAGGTGAACATTATTAATTATAGTATTTACATTTACTTCATTCCACTTTTCTACTTCTCCTGTATTATTAATATCGTTGTGTCTTTTTTCACAATAAAGTTGCACTGTGTGATCTTAACGGTACTTTTAATGTTTGTTGCAAATGCAAGGAAATCGAAGATACTTTGATCATATTATTAAATGTGTCTCATTGCCATTCCTATACTTCAAGAGTATGAAACATTATTTTCTTCGTATTTTGTCAGAGTTTTCTACAGTGTCTAAGCTATTTTGGTTTTTTCAATCATTCAAAGAAATATTGAGGCATTGAGATTGAGAGCGCATAGAGAAACATGACGGATGGTTTTCATTTCTTTTTAAGCATTTGTTGATGGTAATGTGAGTTCACATGTAATTCTGACAGAGTATGATTTTTTTGTTATTTTTAACTTACAAATGGGTTATATATACTCCATGCTTATTATTAAGTCACTGTAACTAACGATGTGGGAAAAATAGATGATGCAATTGAAAGTGAAGCCATACGGATGTTATTATAGTAGGAAGATGTAATAGATACATAGGTAACCTGGCTATAGAAAATGGTATGTATAAGCGAAACTGTCTTATAGGGTTATGTAAACGTGAAACTGCTATTTATAAATGTGACTAACTGTAAACAAATGTAATTTTATTTTTCTAGGTCGCTGTATCACGGCCATGTTTCGCAAATTTCATCCGGAGCATTTTGTCTGCTCTTTCTGCCTTAAACAACTTAATAAAGGAACTTTTAAGGAACAGAATGACAAACCTTATTGTCATGGATGCTTTGAAAAACTTTTCGGTTGAGACTTTCCGCCCTCGTCTCACCCTCTATATATTCTATCGGAAAACAGTATAATAAAAATATATTAAATAATGACCCACTTCCATCTCCTAAGTACCTACTTAACTCTAGAATTACTTACTGAAATGTAACTAGCTAAGAAAAATAATTCGATTTGAAATTATCGAACGGATGGAAAGCGCCTTGTCGTCGGAATAACGATTACTATCGTCTTGTCTCTCGTAATGACTTAATTAGCTTCATTGCTTTCTCCAACTAGTGCAAACCTGCAGAAAAGAAATCCGAAGGGATCTAAAAATAGTAGGTTGCTGCTATTCACTGAAATAATAAAATTACGAAGTCGAATAATATTCATAAGTAGATAACTGTCATTAATGTAGGGTTATTAATTGAAGTTATGTATAAAAATACTTACTTTTAGTGCTAAATGACATTAATTTAATATTTAGCTTTTGTGACAATTTTGACGTGACAAAATTCTGTCTCGTGTGCTGACATTAGTATTTTAGAACTCTAATATTCTATCTGTACATAAAAGTTCACCCTGGTCGACCCTTAAGTGAGCTTAATATAAAGATGACTCCTACATAAGTGTCTTGTAAACGTCACTGTGTTGTTATTCTTGTGTGTATAAAACTTATAATATAATATCAGAACATGTATAGTATCAACAAAATATTGTTGTAGTTAAGTCGAATTACTAGAAAAACAAATGTCTTCTATTAATTCAAGGATTTATTTAGTATTAGTAGAAAACTTAAATGTAATTATTTGCAATTGTAACAATCCATTTTACCTTTATTTGCTGTAAATTAAAACACTAATATCTGCTATTTAGCAACAGGAATATTTTATTGTTGAATTAATCAACTAAATGGTAATAATTAATAATTGTCGTCTTAAAAGCAATTAGCTCTCTACAACGCAGTCAAATGCCAATGTATTATTCAGTTTTTGCAAATACAATTGTATCAAAATCCCATTTTGTCTTATGCTTAATGTTATGTTGCCTTGCCGTACCATAAATATTTTTGGTCAGCAAAATATTTCTACAGGATTTAGTAATTACAAGACCAGAAGAAAATTTCGCAGTTAGGTAATGCATTTACTAGTAACTAATTGGACATGCTTTAAAATCTGTGTCATTCAATTTCTAAAGGTTACTTGTTACTGAAAATTTGTTTTTGTCTTAATACCATTCTGTTGACCTTCACTCTACAAATGTGGACAGGTTACACTATTTTCAATGTAATTAGCTTAATATAATTAATATCTGTACAATATTCATCAAATAGTTTTTATTATTGCAATCTATTTCAACTAGTTGCTACTGTAAACTGATATTTCTGTATATAAACATAAAGGGTACCTCAATGCTTGAGAAACTGTTCGCCACGTAGTATGATTTTCCAGGCATTCTACAGTACCAATTTTTGAAAGTCTACATTTGTGTTAATGCAAGTTATGCCTCGCTTTAAATGACTGCTCGTGTTTATATTGCAAACGTCAATGTATTAGGTAATTTAAATTTAATTATCATAATCAATCAATTTCTTTGGCTTCAAGAATCCCTCTCACCAAGCAGCCTAAGAGTTTAAAAATAGTGTTTAAAACAAATGTTCGCGACGCTAAAACACAGACATTCGCAATGTTTTCACTCATGATTTGACCATTTAAGTATTTCTGGACCTACTTATTAACCGCATACTTACTTACGTAGATTTCACTTATGGGTGTATGTTTTTCAATTTACGTATGTATTCTTGTAGATTCAGTATTCCGTAAACATTACAGTAAAATATTTCCTTAAAAATTAAATATATTTGATGAATTCTTAATTCGTTGCTCAATTTTTAAATATTCAGGTCAAATTCTATTATTACTAGCATTTAGTAATTCGATGTTATTTAAAAATTTGTTTGACGCTCTCCGAATGTTTCACTTTTTAATAAAATCATTGCATTTTAAAATATAGCAAATTTTTTTCCTTTTTGGCAAATAATAGAAACATTTGCACGTCAAAACTGAAAAAATACATGTGGAAATGTTTGAATTATATTATCCACTATAAATTTAGACGTTTGGTATCTAAAAATCCCAAAAATTCTTAGGTCTGCACAACCCTGGTCACTGTTGAAGCAGATCTGTTGCCCAAAAGGTGACAGCATATACCAATTATCAATATCTCATAAAATATTGCAATTTTTGTCTTATTTCAGGCGTTTTTCCTATTAAGTATTGTACGAATGTGTTAATCACGTCGTGGTATTTTGCTGCGACAAAATAGTTTGAAACTATTGATTTTATTAGTATTATAAAGTTTAATCAATTACAGTGCCCCAATCATTAGATAATGTAGAAGAAGCTATTGAACAATTGTGCAAGAACTAAGCAATTAATAGTTAAAAACTGTAATTTAGTTACTCATTGTGTCAGTTTGACTGTTAAGAAAGTTGTAAATTGCTTTTGAAAAATATGGCTTATTTTCTAGATTATGTTTGGTTAACTTACAGAATGCAATTAAGGCGTGATGATGTTATGGAGTATTGTTTAGTCTGCATTATGTTTCATTCAAAATAATGTTTTCATGATGCGGATGTTTAGTTCGATGGAACAAAAATATTATATATTTTTTACACGCGTTGTGGTTTACATTCGTCTTCCATGCTAAAGAGATGTAATTATAATACACGCTCTAACAAGAATGTAAACGTTATTAATTATAATTGTATTAGAGTAGTCAGTTATGCTATCTGTTAAAATAATGTTGATAAGTAATAGCTAATTCTGGATGCAGTGGTAGCAATAATGAAGATGTAAATGTAAATACTGCAATACTTTGTTTTTGGGCAAACTACTATTGTACGACTAATTCATTAACAATTACTAATCGTGTAATTAATGTAAGCAAAATGACAATTTGTGTGTAATGGTTTAAATTAGAAGTGATTTTGAAACGACTTAAAGATGGTGCCATTTGAATTAACTCTTTTCAAGGACAAACTAATAAGAATGTTTTCTTCTAGTGTAATTCTCTGCTCTCATTGTCAGTTATTCAGGATGCCAACATTTTATCTGCTATGGGAAAAAGAAAACCAAGGAAATTATGATGCAACTCGTATACTTTGCTGTACTCATAATTTTATTTGAATTATTGTAAGATTAGCTAATCATATACTAAACTAAAATGTGTTATTTTACTAAATGCTTAAGGGTGCAAGCATGACTGGAGAAATGACACTTGCTTATGAATAGTTGTTTTGTCGGATATGGTTACTTAAAGTCTATGGGATTAAGTCTATAAAACTAAAATCCATCGGAAAAACTTCCATGGAAAAGTATTAATCAATGCATAATATTTCTCTATTTGCCTATACAAGATACTGATAAAGTTTCATTTGAAATGGATCCCAATTAAAATTATATAAGTAGCAAGTAGGTAGCTCTTAGTGCTACAAACGCATAATACCATGTTTAACAAAAATTATTATATGTTGGAATTAATTTACTTATTAATGTAATAGAAGCACATTGAGAAAACGTAATTTCATTTTAATGTAAGAACAATCTGACTACTTGCCTGAATAAACAGAAATTATATTGTAAATTGAAGATTAAATTGATGTAATAAATGCTTAATTGCAATTGTTTGAAGACTTTTCTATTTCACCTCAAACACACATTGCAGGCTATCCAAAATATTTCCCGGCACTTAAGAAAATTAGAAAAATTACTCAATTCAATTTTTAAATACACAATCTGTGTGTCCTACAAACTTATCCTCCAATGGCTTTTCTGATTATCTCTGGCTTGGTTGGATCCAAAGAAAAAGTGCATAATTGCATGGAAAAGTAATATTAAGCCATCATGTGTATAATGTACTTTAATTTATTATAAGCCAATATGCTTATTATTATTTCATTAAAGGAAAGTCAAAATGCAAAGACAATTACACCGAAAGTCTTATTTTCAAACCATCTAACTAATTTTCATTAAACACTTACAGTAGCTAGCCATTCTGTACCACTTCTCTTTCAAAACTTAAATACTCATTTTTATATTTAGTTTAGCAACTGCTAGTTAATATCTGATGAAATATTCCAAACAGCAAACAATTATATTTTTGGAAAATCGGTTTATACATCAAAAAATGGCATTCATCTGACTTAGCACATAAAATTTGTTTGAAGTTGCAAACAGTATTCAATTATCTTCTGATTAAACGGTAAACTATAGAAGCTGTAATAAAGTGTGAACTCAAATATTGATGCATTGTCTTCGTAAGATATACTTAAATGTATAGCGTACTATATCCTTGCTCTACTTTCTCAAAATGTACAATGCGAAATAGCAATCCCTTTATGCTAAATATTTTAAATTGCTATTAAAATGCGGTCACCACTGCTATTACAAAACGCTGTATCAATACAAAGCTTACTACAAGTAAATTAATTGCTTACAAATTATAAATTATAATTATATATATATTCGGCAGCTACATAAACTTCTAGTGTGGATGATTAATTAGCAAAATTCCTACATATCCACACTATTATTAAATATACATAGATACCTTGTAAAAAGTGCATTCAGAATTCAATAAATGCATGTTCCATTCCATTGGCTTGAAAATTAGTACTTTTTACCTTATTACATCCTTACAACCTTTCATCCAATGCTCTTTCTACATTGTGAGGATCAATTCTCCGTAAATTTTGTATTCGTGATTTTTTTAAATTTAGGATTCCCCAATTAATAGTAAATGTTGATAAAATTGGAATCTAAAAATTAAGTTAGGATTGTATAGCACAAATAATCATCTGAATGATAATTATAACTTTGCAGGGTTACCTTTTTACCATGAAACAACAATCATTCAGTATTCAATACTTTGTTCAGATAACTAAAGCATCCAATAAATTTTTACCTAGTTTTTCTCATCGCTATCTATATTAAAATCATTTAGATTTTTGAGTTACCGTCTACTTTGTATTGTGACGAGTTACCGTCTACTGTGTATTGTGACTTTTGTATTGATTTTAAGAAATGAGTTCTTGTTTGATTAGGGTACAGAGATTCTAGGTCTAAGAGCGCGTATCATTCATAAGTGTAGACAGAGCTGCTGAAGAAAATCCATTGACTTGTGTTGCCTTTCTTTGCTAACTGTAAATCTGTAAAATTAAACAGAAATTAGAGGGAGGCCACTAAATATCATAATCCAGTAAGACTTCGCCGTGTGTGATAGACATCCAACCAGAAGCAGCTAATCGCTCTGTACCTAAATGCTCTGTTAAATATGATATACACTGCTGTATCTGCCTTTGTGTTCTACCTTGGGTTTACACGTAGTTTCGCTAATGTATGTGTCCATGCCTAATGTTTCTTGATATACAACTATTGATATTCGTGCTAATGCTTCTAGTGCCTATAGTGTAATATAACTTTGTATGCACAGTTAAATCAGAGTATTTTTACCCACATAATAATAATATAGATAGAAAAGCGATAAGTACGTAAAGGTATTTAATACTGAATTTAACCACTATAGGTACTAGTACTACATTATTAGCCATGGTATTATTATCGTACACCATTTACCATACTCAAAGCATTGTAAATTATATTTACAGTTGAGAATACAGAAAACATTAGAGAGATGATAGAATATTATACCAATCTACTACATGCAGATGGTTTTGACAACAGAGTTTTGACTTTGAATGTTTTTAAAGCTATATCTATCCATGTAGAGATTAGCCCCAAAGAAAATCTACGTGTACGATTTTTACTGGATCTTGCAGCACAATGGTACATAATATTATTCCCTATTGCCTTCTAACAATTATATTGTACACAAAAATCAACAGCGCATGGATAATGCTATTATTCAAAATGAAATGTCTAACAAAGAAATTTTGTAACCAATTTATATATTAATAAAAGCATAAATACTGATTTTTCAAATTATATCCCATTGAGAACTTAAATTCAGTACATTTACCTGTGAACGATGAAAATCCTGCTCCTATTTTTATTAATTGTGCAGAAAAAATACGTGCATTTACATGACAATAGAAAATTTACTAATATTGTTGGTAGTGAAATTCTCAAAGTCATTCATAAGAAGGTTTCTCCTCTTCCTAGTTATATCTTAATCAAAAACATCCAATGGAATATGAAACCGGGATGACTGTTCCTGTTTACAAAGAAAAAGAAACTATACTATACGAAACTCGTTGGTGCATAAATAATGCATAGTTTTGCACTTTGAACTTTTATCATTTCCATTGATTCATGCAGAAGTATGTGTACTATTTCATAGGTTGATTCTCGGATGCCAATCTTTCGAAACGCATGTTTTTCTTTAAAACTCTTTGTTTGCAGCAGAAAAGAATGCAGTGTCCCCATAAAAGCATTGAATTTTAAAGTATCCTTTGGTAGCCACACAAATTAATGGGCCATCACAAAATCCTAATGCATAATGATAATGAGGTGTCCACAACTTGCCATTAACCAGGCAAGATGCTACTTGAGGTAATAGCAAACCAATTTTGAAACTGAAAATATTGCTGATTTTTTATTCTTTAAATGAGATGCGGTTAGCATTGGTTTAACGTGACGAACTGTCCTGAGGGAGTTCACAAGCGTTTCGTTATTGTGATTTATAATATGCCCTAATTGCCCTAGCAAATTACTCATCCTACGGACGGGCCCGCAACAATATCAGGCCAATAGTCATCAAACAGTGTGTGTCAGTTTGTTGAAAACTCAATTATAATGGACCATATGCATAAAAATGGGGAAAAGCTTTTCCCGGGTAAAAGGTCGGTATCCCTTGGTTCTATGTCAACAACCCGGGGGAATGCTTTTCTCTATTTTTATGCATATGACCCAATAAGTTCTAGAATTTAAGGTAATGTTACGCATTTCTCATGTTATTTCATATCAGCCAGCGTCCTATAACTCCTATACTTAATAAATTTGTTACTAATGTTTTCAATTTTTTAATCAGTGAAGGTATGGGCAAATAAGGTATGAAATTAAGTTTGATGAAACCGTAGGTAATTCCAGGAATTTTAAAATCAAAAGCATTTTGGGCCGTCAGGTTTGGAAGTTGCATTCTGTGGAGGAGGAATGGACAGATGGTGATTGTTGCTTATAATATAGATACTATAGATGCATTCGTATGAATATTTTACCATGGAATGCAATTCGATATGATTATTTATAAGGTTTATTCTATGCTGTTATGAGTGCTATGAGGACAGTGTAGTGTATACAAAACAAGAATTCACATAGTGCATCACCATTTGTGGGGATAAGATGGAGATGATGCTGGGGACTAGATGCTAACAATGCTAAAGATAATAATATATGGACAGAGTACATGTGTAGTATTTTACATACTTGTGTGCAGAAAGAAGATAGAAAAGGAATGAAGATTGTGCAGGTTTTATGTGAAATGAGAAATTTTTATGGTATAACATATTAACGATAGTATAGCCAGAATATTCTGTATTTGCGCATTACTAATGTGGGTAACGCTGTGTGGAAGTAAGTTATGCGACTGTATACTCACTTCTCAGTAATCAGTAAAGCTACACTGCGTTCCGTATGTATTCTCACATTCGTAATTTCGTATTTACATAAGGAAAGTGGTGCAAAGGATTTTCATCGGAATTCAGTAATATTTATCATGGGCAAAAAATGTGCTCCACTAAAAAGGATATTCTCTTTCTCAATGTCAAGAGCTACCAACTATTTCCATGAACTGTGTTCAAAATGCAAGAATTTTTAACTACCTGCCCAAAAAAGCAACAATTAGTGAAAGTACACATTATTATATAGCGGAGTACATCTTGCGAACGCTCAGTATGTCTGTCTGTCCGTATCCACTGCCCGTATTCACCGGCATGGCTCAATCTTTGAGACAAGCCATATTACATGTTGGTGAACAACCGATGATCAACCAATTATCAACCGATATCAACCAATTATCTCTGCTACATAGTTCCACCGTGTTGCTTATTTTTATTAAGCGGTGTATTTTAGGTCTGGAGTACTTTAAATTTTATATTTATTATATATTATATTATATATTGAGATTTAAATTTAAATTTAATACACTTTAAAAAAGAAGTACTGCTTATGGAACACACTGTAGATAAACTGTTATGAGATTTGCAGTAGTGGTGAGGTGAACATAAGTTGGATAGATAGTTTGATACACAGTGCTTGGGATGGTCCTCGTCACTTCTTCTGTTTACACTTGCCTTGTGTTTATATACAAACGTAGCAATAATACTTAACCACTTTAAGACATACACTCATCAGATTCAGAATCAGTATGCAATAGTATGATAAATACGTATAGCGTATAGTGGATTATTATGATTATGAAATGATTGTACGTATAGTGGGGTAGTAGTGGTTGCTGTATAGTCTGAATGTGTGTAGAGGGATGGATATTGCCTAAAGCAGTCATAGCCACTAGCCACAGAATACAGACCTATCCACATCAGAAGAGATGTACAATAGAACGAACATACGTATAATAACAATAGTAGTACGAGTGGGATAAGGAGAAGGAAGGGAAATCGGGCCAGAGAGTTGCATTCATTGCATTACTGCCTTCAATTATAATTATAATACTGTTGTTTCCTTTGCAGTGGCATAGCATAAGGTGGCAATTCCTCCTCAGTCTCAATTGTCCTTCCAATCCTTCATCTTCAAAAACTATCCTTTTTAAAACCCTTCAAATTCTCCGTGTTTCAAATATTTCAAAAATAAATATTCACCAAACTCCAATTCAGCTGTGCACAATTCTTCACGTCTAAGCAGTAAGTATAGTCAATTCAATCGTCCTCTATCTATTCCAATTCTCAAATTTCAAATCTCGTAAAGTCAGTAAGCAGTAGTTATCTTATCTTTTGTATTTATTCTATTCTAGTTCTCAAATTTCGTTTTTAAGCCACGTAATATCAATATTATTACATTTGAACACCTAATATATAATTAAATACAAATATCCCTTTTTATGTGCGGATAATTCAGTGAAATTTTGTTTAGAAAATGTATTGTGTACTATCATCGCAGAATTTATAAGTGTTTATTAAATTCAAGTTTGTAAAATGTTTCCAATACTCGTTTTTATTAGCTTCGAATGAAGTTTATTTTAGGTTTAACAAACGAAAACCTAATATTTTACGGTATATTTTTATGGATTTAAATGGTCTACTTCTAGCGTTCTAGCTCCTTTTTCATTTGTTTTTTAGTTCCGCGCGACTTTTATTTTGTTGGATGTTTTTATAGTAATATTAAGTACTTGTTCATATTCATGTTGTGAATTACGTATTAATATCGAACTGTCTTTCTCCAGATATCACTTAAATATTGAAATATGGACGGAGACGGCGCTGGAGATTTTGATCCATGTGAGTGCGTTTGGAGCCATGAGCTCGCTACTCGCCGCTTAATAAATATGGTATGGGATTTTTTATATTTACTACATCAAGTATTTCATTCATTTGTCATTTTCGTTGTCGTTAAGGTCAGAATCTTCCTTTGTAGATGCTAATAGGCAAGCAAAAGTTATCACTTTTATCATAAACAAAAGTAGTAATTTAATATTAAATCGACCAGTTCGGGATCAATGGTGAAAGGTTCATAAATGCAAAATGGCTGTTGTGAAATAGAAATAAATAAATTGAATTAGGCTATAATTAATGGAGCTTTGTTTTGTAATCCAAAAGCCTTTGGTACTTTTAAAGTCGCCGGACTGATTGAGGACAAAGGTTTTTGCATTTTCAAAAAATTAAATCATTGAAATTAGTTTGGCACGTGTATATGACTTTTTGAGTGAAGTAATTCCTTGATATTTTACAGCTGATAATTGCGAAAAAGAAGCTGTGATATAATTACTCATTTATTGTTTGGTTTGAAATCAATTGCTTATTGTGTTATGCCGTTTTAGAATGTTATTAGAAATTTGAAAAAGAGAAGGGTTATTAAAATCTGAAATCGATTTTGATATTGCGAGACAATAGAAATGAATCATATTTAAATGGTACTCAGAATACTTTAACGACTTTGTTGTTGACTTGCTCAGGAATGCAACAAAAAGTTGGCAATGTCTAATATTTAAAAACTTTTATAGGTGCAAACGTAAATTGAGGAGTTGCGTTTTGTACGGACATTGTTAAATGAATTAGTCATCGCCATTAGAGCAATTCTAGAAATCTTTGCAATGAGTAGACTACACTTAAGTGTCAAATGTAATTTTCTGTTGAATTTTGGATTATTGTGTTACTGATTTCCATATTAAAATGCCATTTAGTTAAGCTTTTGATTGCGATGCAAAATGCATTGCTCCCTCTTATCTTTACCCTTAAAAAGATTGCATGGTATATAGAAATGGAGTATCTATTCTTACTCCAATAATACGCAAATGCTTTATAATAAGCGAACTCACTAACTCTGTGTATTGGAATACTGAATGTATTACAAAGAGAAGCTCAGGTTTATTCGTTTTGTAACAGCAGCATAAATTGTTAGAAATGATAAAATGCATGCATCGCTTGCTATAGTTATAAATAAACCTGTTAAAACAGCACGTAATGAAGAGGAGCATAGACATTGAGAAAACCGAAAACGAGAAAAACCAGCATGAAAACCGCGTAAAACAATATTAGAAAGTCGAGATAGACAGTACGAAAGTCGATGTGTAACATGCGGCTCATACTGACAATTCGAACACACAGACAGACAGATCGGACATTACTATAAAGTAGCGTTTCGCGAACACACACACGCACAGACAGACAGACAGACAGACAGACAGATCCTTCATTCCTATAAAGAGTTCGCTGATGCTCCTCTTAATAAACGCTGTCATATCAGTTCTTGTATTCAATGTATTAAATTGTATTACCTAGGAAAATGGCAAGGCCATGTTTGCTGTATACTAAAGCATAAAGTTGTAATGAATCGCTCAATGATGGCGAATATTCTAAGAGATAATAATAAATAATAATGTAATATTTATTTAAAGCCATACACAATATAACACCAAGCAAATACAGTGTTAAGTTACAAGTACTTATCAACTGTAATTATGAAAAAGCATTTTTAAATTAAAAAGCGAGCTAATGAGCAAATTTAACAATTAATGTTAAATCTTGCATTACACTGGATAGATACGTTTTTCAATAAGTTAAATTTTTAAAGTAAAGAAGTAAAGTAAGGATATTACATGTATGTAATATCCTTTACTTATGCAACTATGCATTTATTTCTGGAATAAAGCATAAATGACATATTTTCAATAGCTTGAATTCTATTATACTTGTGTACATAAAAGAACATCAGATTTCCTTCTAGTCATAATAAGATATTTTTGTCTGTGGCGTGGGAACAATAGAAAAATGGTTGAATGAAATTCTAAAATCTAAAATGGAGAATTTGAATAGAGAATTTGTCAAGAACTGAATCGAATAGATTAGAACGTTAAGTTACGAACATTGCGAACTACGTAGATTAGGAACTAGTTCAAGTAAAAAAGATTGAATGTGTCTCGACACAATCGAATAAATATAATTTGCCCTCGCGGTTTGAGGGATACGAAATACTGTAGCACCAATGGTACTTTATACTACGTACGGATTTAATTTAATCTGCAACATTATTTTCTATTCCACGAACATTTGTGATTGTTTTACATAATCTATTCAGAAGTTCTACTAGATAGGTTCCAACCAACCTCTTAAGAAATCAGCCATGAACCGTCCGTATACAAAGTGTCTAGGAATAGCTACCCTTCCTTAACCATTTGAAACTTACAAGACCCTAATTTCAGATTTAGGTAAACTGAATGTCATGCAAAGAATGAAATTGTTATTTTTCACTAATATTAACCCAATAGATAGAAATCCTACCATGAGATGGTTTATTCTGGGTTCAACAGAACGAATATAATTCACCAGCACAATGGCGTTTGTCAATCAGGACTATTTTTCTAGTGAGTTTAACTCAGTCAACGATACAAGCAACCATTCCTGAATGTACACGTAACTTTACTTTTTTACTTACGCCCCAAAACCAATAAACCATTTCATGTTCTCTAACGAGTCTTGTTGTTTGGAAACGACCGTAGTGATTGAAGTCAATATTTTTCCACTTTCCATGGAAGCAACCTAATTATCATAATTTATGAGATTCTCACTCAAAATCTTCATTTTAAGACTAGTAAGAATATAAATAAGCAAAGTTGGAATTTAGAAACAGTACAATAAACGGCATACTATAATATCATAACCTAGCATACATTCCAATAGACAGGCATATAATGATAAATGGTACATTACAGTAGTATTCAGTTCTGCCTGAACATCGAATATTGTTTCTTTGGGGTTGGGGGTTTTGTTTCAGTCTGCAATGATACTTCTAGCAAGTAATACGAGTGACTTTATTGTCAGAATTATTCCGATAGTGATGTTATGTGACGCGAATGTATATCAATAATATGACACTATTTAACATTATAATCCTTGTTTAACGTAACTCAGTACATTAAGTGTAGTAAATATACGCCAGCCCACAAGGAAGTTCTTTTGCACATTTTCACGATAAAAGGGTTGGTTTTAGATGGCAATAATATTGTAAATGAAATTTGATTGGTTTCATCTGTTGAATGAAATATCTGGGAACAATATATCATGCATGGTATTATTACTATTATTATTGAAATAATATAGCATTTAGCATTAGGAATGGCTTTTATTCTATTAAGCAGTGCTTTCATTTCTCTACTCAAACAAAGCTAACTCTATTATTTCTGTTACAGATTCGACAACAGACAGACTATTGCACAGAAAATGAGTGCTTCACTGAAAGTAAGTAAAAATGCTACTTATGCCATTCAGTATCACATTTGTACTTGCATGATGGTCTAACTATAAAAGCGAAATCTTATATGCATGCATGAGTTACTTAAATGTAATATTAAGCGTTCATTATTAAAATTAAATGATATTAAATGTTCAATGAAAAAACTTTTAAATGCGTGATTATAAATGGAGTTTTATATAATCCCCTATTTTATTTGACAGTTCCAGGAACGCCAAGCGGTCAGGCTGCGACTACAATATTCTTTATTGGATTTTGGTTCTTGATGGCTCTTGTATTATTTTTCTTGCGTCCTAAAACAAACGTTCCAACCCAAAAAGGAGCACGCGATGAATCTGTATGTTATTTAATGGCTTATTAATCTAAGCTACAATTTACCTGAACAAATCAACATTTTGTGTATAAATACTACACCTCGTGTAATTTGTTAATGACTCCTGTTATATTTCATTGTCAGGTTTAGTAAAAGGTCAGGTGCATGAAATAACCTAAACTTACCCATTCCTTCAAGTTTAAAAATAAAATCTTTATTGGACAATTGTAAATATATTTCTTACTCTATTTGTTTCCTGATAGAAAAGAAAGGTTTAGCCTATGGAATAAAAGACGTAAGGCAGTTATAGTTTGAGCGGCTATACTTTTAGGGACTTCATTGAAGCTAGGGGCTCCAGGAGTGTCGTTAACCCTTTGTTCATTCTATTTTTGAAAAGGTTAGGTTTAAGGACACACGGAGCCAAGGACTAATTCTGGGAACAAATATTTGCCACTGTTCCTTCTTAAACTGTGAGGATTTAAAATGTGTGACTAACGGTTAAAAATAAATGTTTTGTATTTCAGGGACCGAATTACGACCCACCGGCACCATCTTTTACCTAGGACCGCAACCTACGCAACTGATTGATTTCTGTCATCCCATCACTGAATTAACTAACTAACACCAAGCATGTCTACTGGTCAGCCAATAATATGGAAGGAAGAGAAATTTATGCAAACCTTAACTAATCATTAAAATGTTATTTGGCCTCTCGCTGCTGTGATTACAAATCTAGCTGGCTTGAAAATTATAAAATGTATTTGTAAATTAGTGAATTGGTATTAATTATTGTCTACCAATTGAATTTACCCTTTAGAAAGCTCTTTCCTGTGTATAAATAAATTAACATTTCGTTATTCATCGCTAAACCCCTTTCCTGAAAAAACTGTGATGAATTAAGAATACAAATGCGAGTACTAAAGATATAATTTACAATTTGTATGTAATTGCCCAACTAATGCATTCGACGGCAGCCCAATGCATTAAGATTTCTTTACTGTTTTCCTTGATCATTCAATTTTAAGTCGTCATATAAAACAATCATAAAATATTATTATTATTATAGTTGATATGAATACAAATAGATTCGTATATTGTATAGTTTATACTAGGAATGCAATATTTTTCATAGTTTACGTTTCACAATTCACAATTCTTTGTAACATGATGTCAATGATTGGAATTCTTGCAAGTACACTATTATGATTGATGAAATTTCTTGTACAATAATGCTTCTGTTTAATTTGGCATAGATCTACAAATTACGTGTGTAAGTAAAAGAACAATTGGAAATATACAGTACTCTTTCGTGTTTCTTTAATTTACAATAAATGGTATTAGAGAAATAAACGTGGTATTTCAATGATAGTCTATAAATATAAATATATCAAATACTGTAGCTGGATCTAGAGAATTTTAATCAATATATTAACTAGAGGAATAATTAATTAATTTATATATAAACGTTAGAACCACAAATAAACTACAATAAACGTCGAAAGATAAGAGATTGCTGAGTGTACCAAACCCTTAACTAAAAATTAATTGTATATGTACATAAGCTAATCTGTTTCTTATTAGTATGCACGTTGTTTTGTCTGGGCGCTGTGTTTGTATGAAAGAAATAAAGTTTTAAATTATATCCAAACTTTTACTTGACATTTTCAATTAGTGAAAATTATAGTGCATTTGTACACGCTATGTGCAAAATATCTATGGAACATTATTACACATTTTCAGAAAATCATCTTGATAAATACACCGAGTCTTTTACTAACCTGAATATTTATTGAACCACAATTTTATAAAAATTTTATAGTTTAACGACATGACTTCTTGGCTGACACAAATAATCCATAATAAATCAAATACGCAAACTCACAATAATATCGCAAAATTCATAACATGAGTAATTGCATCTAAATCGCCTAGAAAATCTACAGCGACAGATCTTACCCAAGTTATTATTAATAGAAGGAAATAGTCCCCTCCTATAAAGTCCACGACCGGATGAAGCGATATAATTTGCTAATAAATCTATTTATCTACTTATTCTTAAAAATAAATATGACTTGAATGAACGACGAATGGTTTTATTATTCTTTAAATAAATATAATCTTATTAAACTGTATTATTTATTTCAATTCATATAGACTGCTCAGTAGCAATGTGTGCAAAATATTTAAAGTTTCCATTTATCCAATTCTTGAGCCGCGATAAAGTACAAACAGTATTAAATCTAATATCTTCTACAATTTCTTAGCCTAATTCATGACTCATGTCAACACAAAATAAACTTTAATTTCATTACATTTCATATATTTTGTTCTATTTACAATACGCATATGCAATACTATGAATAAATACATTCAGTCATTAAGTGCCTACACAATCAAATCCTTATTAATGAGAAACGAAAAAAATGCATATATAATTATTAAATTCATTTATCTCTTATTAAAACATAAGAGCACACACTCATGAACAAGTTCAATCACTAAAACACCTAATTAATTTTAGATTCTAATTCATAACAGCTTCGTACAAATATCTTCATTTACATTTAACCAAGATACTTATTTGGAAGAGCTTTATCATTTTTCTTTTTTTGTAAAATAGATAGGACTCTATCAAATCTTCCTGTATGATCTTCGTTAGTTTCATGAAGTAAGAGATCATGCATACCAACAGCAAATTTGTCTAGGGATGGCAATTCTTGAAAACAATTTTTGTAAATGAAAACATCAGGCAATTTCAATGCTTTATCGTCGTTTTGGTCAAGTTGGGTTTCCTCCACATTTCTTATTTCACTTGCATCTGCAACAAATTAAAACATTAAAATTAGTCTAGTGAATAATCATTCATAACTTTATGGAAATATTATGAGGTAAATACCTTTGTCATCGGTTACTATGTTCTTGTCATTTTGCAACGAATCAGATATCAAATCGGTATTTGTGTTTACTGTGTCTACCATTTTTTCCAAATCTTTCATTTCGATGTCAATTTCAACAACCTCCGCTGTTTTCTCCACAATCACTGAAACGGGATTTGCGTTTTTGAAATTATCTTCTACAGTTTCTAGTTGCTTAGTTTCGATATCGCTATTAGAAGCATTTTTGAAATTATCTTCAACAGTAGTTTCGATATCACTATTAGAAGCATTTTTGAGTACTCCATCCACCGTGTCCCCTTCAGGTTTCATTCCTTCTGAATCCAATTCCGAGGGATCTTCAACAATTGTCAGACGCATTTCATCATCATCATCGTCTTCACAGTCATCAATTTGAATACACTCAACTGATGTTTTGATTACAGCATGACGAACGTTAGAAATTAATTCTGAATATAGAAATACAAATAAAAATTACTACAATTTAAAACATGTATCACTTAAAGTAAAATTGCGGTGCAACGCTGCTACTACTTATTAAAAAGTCTGACTTACTAAAGGACAATTTTGTTTCCGCTGCAATGACACGGACATCGGACTCTTCACTCTCACTTTTCATTATAGAGCTGCTACATGGTTTCTCCTTACCCGATTTTGGACATTCTGGATTGACTATAAACTTGCCTTTATATAAATGCTCAGCGTCCTTTCCAGTTTCATCTTCAGTTGGAGATTCCGGGCTAGTGAGGAATACAGGAGTCAGTGGAGGGGACAAAATAATTATTTCTGCTTCAGATTTTTTAGCAGTTTCAGAAGGAATGCTGTGGTGTTTTAAGAGGGAGGGGGACCGACGGCGGTGCTGACTTTCCTCTCGGTGTTTCCCATCCCCATGTTTCCTAGAAGATTTAGTTCGATGATCCGAGCCATGTCTGTCAGATTCGCTGGGTGACAGAGGCCTTTCATTCCATTTCGGGGTTCTATCCATATTTATATTGTCCTTCTTCCAATGCTTGTCTCGTTTGTCTTGGCGATGATCATTAACATGACGCCTCTTGTGTCTATTATCCTCCCTCTCATGATAACTTTTCTCTTCCTGAGATGAATTCGAGTAACGACGTTTCCTATCCCCAGACGAGGAGTGATAGTCATCATTGTAGTTGCTGCGGCCGGAACTATAGCGTCTGTCATTGTCGAACGGACTTCTATTGGATTCACACCGAGAAGAAGTAGAAGGTTGGTCATGTGTATTATAACGATGTTGACTTGAACTATGTTGAGCATCGGATTGATTCCAGACATTAGAATTGGACCTGGGGCGGGAATGAACATTTCCCATATCCACTTTCCTACCGTAGCCGTCAACCCAGTTGGAACCTAAGCCCCGAGATGACGATGGCACATTTCTGTCGTTTCTAGACGATCGACTGCCACTTCCGTGGAACTGCTCCTCCTCTGAAGAACGGCGATTAGAAGATAGACACATTCGTTTGCTGGCTTGAGCTTCTAGTGTGGATTCTAATAGACTATCTCCTTTTCTTTTCGGTTGTCTGTAATTCCCCATTTCATCCCTCATTAGTTGTCTACTCCGAAGCTCGTTCATTTCCTCAGTGAATTCAAAAATTAATTTATCCCTGGAATACTTAGAAGTGTACGAGGGTTTATCTAGCCTCCTGCTTTCCTGAAAAATTTGTAGAATCAAAAATTATGTGCGTTAATAAAATAAAATAAAATAAATTAAAATACAAAAATTAAGCTGAATTACTTCAATGAAACCATGGGGAGCTGGACAATTGAACCCAGGATAGTCGTAAACGCGGTTTGTATTCAGTTTATCGCTAGGCGAATCACCAAGAACTGCAAAAACCAAAACTTACATTTTAAAATGGACATTATCCAATATTTTACTCAGTTACGCTCTTCAGAACCTACATTATGCACATAATATGAAATGACATAGCTAGCAAGTACTAATACTGAAATACTTTACTTTATACATAACAACACCCTAAGTACTTTTATACAATGAGGCCGTTATGGTTTTTCATACCAATAACTAGATATGGTTTCAAATCGAAATTGCATTAATATCATTTTAAATCGAAATTCGTTTTCCTCATCTTAAAAATAGCTAAACCGCATTTTAAAAACCAAATTTGGGGCATGAAAGATAAAAAAATAAATACCGCCGTGTTTGTGTTATTTGCCTATTCAGTCTGAAATCTTCTCAGTACATTAGAATACATTTTCTGTACTATGGGTTGCCACTCACAACATGTACACTTTTCAGAAATACTGCCAGTGGGATCCAACATTCTTTTATTAGGAATCGAATTTGACTTATTTCACCATCATAGTTTACATGGTTTAAAAGTTATAGGCAAAAGCACTTATAGCCAAATAAGACGAGCACACGGTATATATAATACTAAATACAGAAAATGATTTTTATGTTTAACTTACCAATAGTACCCTTATATAACTTCAGTTTTGACGTCTGCTGCAAAGCATGTTGTTTCCATCCTGGAGGATAGCCGTAAATTCGCATATTGTAGATATGCATGGCTAATTGTTTAGCATTTAAACCCAAAGCCTCACGAAGCGATTCGCTAAGCTCTCCTGGCTTAAGATGGTCAAATTTTTGGTCATTGTCTTCGTGGTAGCGACAGTTCTTACCCGCATTATTATTTTTAGCACGAAATGCTCGTATATTAGCAGCTATCCTTCGTGAATCCTTAGGAATAGGACAATCACTAATCATATGTTCTCCATCGCAATTGAAACACTTTTGTGCACTTTTGGCTTTCTGCATTTTTTTGCAGATGCTACCCGGTTGCTCCTCTTCTTCTTCCGAATCCCCTCCTATAGTTATCACTCCCTTTGACACCTAAAATGACACAACGGAATACATTATCAGTATATTTGTCACCGTCCCTGAGAGAATCCGGTCCCTGATAGAATCCAGCCAAAACTTGTATGCCAATAACTTTGTCCCTACTAAAGATAAGGAAATGAAAATTGGTATACAAATTGAAAGAGGTATAATCTACGTTTCCACCAAATTTCGTCCTCACAGCTCGTATAGGAATAAAGTTATTAATGAATAACATCCTAAAATGAAGTATTTGACTGATTATGTCAAGTAATTCGTTAATAATTTGCTTTCTGTAGGGGTTGTGAGAATGAAATTTGGTGGAAACGTAGATTATACCTCTTTCAATTTGTGTACCAATTTTCATTTCCTTATCTTTAGCAGGGACAAAGTTATTGGCATAAATTTTGGCTGGATTCTCTCAGGGACGGTGACATATTTTTCCATTTAGGTACATTTGTAATTGCAAATAGTGGTAAGAAGTAAAATAACATACAACGTCATAAACGGGGATCACACTGTCATCACTACTTGAGTGAGGCAAATGACTTGGACCGTTTCCTGCAGTACCTTCATGCCCCAATTTCTGTGGATCATATAAAGGGTTTCGAAGAACTCCACCCCTGTCTAGAATAAAACAAATTCCAGCGCCTCCGTCCAACTGATCATCAGATTCTACTCGAACTTTCATTGGAGAGTAGTCGTCACTACCCCCCATCCCCAAATCTTTCGAAGAACCCAAAAACTGAATATCAGTAGGCTCTCCAGCACCTGGAGGACTTTCTGGAGTGTCATCTATTGTAATGACAGCGCTGGATGTGTTCTCTACATCTTCAACCATTTCAGGACTTTCTGGACTATCCCCTAGAGTAATGACCTCCTCCACGGAGTCTCCTCCTCCTTCTCCCTCTTGTAAGTTACTCGAATCCATCATTAAAGAATACGCAAATTTCTATCCAGCGAATCCAGATTTTGGTCATAAGAAGGTATATTACAGCGAAGTATTCTGAAAATTAAAAATAACAAATTAGCAAAGTTCCTCCTTTTTTGCTATTGCATAATTAAAAGTGATTAGCAATGCCTA
The DNA here is from genome assembly GCA_020352615.2 of Yoshiicerus persimilis. Classification (NCBI taxonomy): domain Eukaryota; kingdom Metazoa; phylum Arthropoda; class Collembola; order Entomobryomorpha; family Tomoceridae; genus Yoshiicerus; species Yoshiicerus persimilis. Next base: position 42,428,949 of record CM060170.1, on the reverse strand, counting down.
AGACATACACAATACTATAATTGATACTGTAATCGGCTGTAATGCAAGATAAATCACAATATAAAATGAACAATTTAAGCTTTGCAAAACCATTATGGTCATTTAAAATCATTAGAATCCAAATCCGAAATATAGTGTCGAATAGGGAAAATAAAATGATAGTGATCTACTGTAAATTATTCAAAAACAGTAAGCAGTGCACATTTACTTACTTCAATATTCCGCTTGTCATTCCCTATAACCCCTTCCAGGTCAACTTTTGAATGTTATCAATTTGAAATAAGGACTGATCATTAAGCTTGACTTTAACGGAGGACTCCACGAAAAATGAGCCGGATGGTACTGGCGAACGTTTGTTGAATTTCCAACTGATTACATTCCACAATTTTAAACAAATTGAATATTTGAGGTAATTAATTATGCTAATGAATGCAACAGCATTTACTTTTGAGGTCGTTATGAACCAAAGTACTACTACTGGGGATAGTGAACTTTATTGTTTGGACATAATTTGTAGAATTGTAAAACACAACAACTTAAGTGATTAAAATTATTATTTTAAAAAGTTAAACATTCCAAGAAACTGAAGTTGAGGATCAAGGATGAATGCAATTTTGCGTCCTCAAGTGTGCAATGCAACTCTTACGGTTTGGTCTGGCTCCTAATGGAAGGTGTTTTACACATTTCTACACACTAAATGTACTCTGGACTACGGACTCCTCTCTTCGGCCTCCACAAAACAACTACACCACCCAATATGCAATATCCACTTGTTTGGTAATGACAACATCAGCAGATCACATTGACAATTTGAATCAAAGCCCAAAGTTTTCGTTGGATAGTCCAACGAAGTGTGTCGCGAATTTTAGCACATTTGCTGCGCCATTGAGCAATGGGACTTTAATACGAACGGAGCTTTTCCTTTAATCTATCTTGTTAGGACTCTGCTCATCGTATTAATTTCTTGAAAATTAGTGGTGTTAATAATATGCCGTTTATAATTCAGTATATTTAATTCTCCACGCGAGAGCTGCAAGTAGCACAAAAGATTAAAGTAATGACAATAAATAAATTGAGGATCTTCATGTTAAATAATAATTTAATTTGACCCGTTGATCAAAAAACAGACATGTCATCAGACATCATAGTAATTATAAATGCTTGAGAAAAATTATTGATTGTATTGCGTACGCATATAAATACCAGTGTTCTGCTAATTAATTACAAGATATTTATAATGTATAATGTTTGAACAATATAGAACAAGAGTTACTGTTCGGATCGGATATTCCTGTTTAACACTAAAATATTTTTAAGTATACAAAACACTTATGTATTTCTAAGTGTATAAGTATGTAGATATCGACATAAGCAAGAAATCTCAAGACAATTATGTGGTAATTAATACAACATTTGGTAGAGTAGTGAAAAACATATTAGTTAAATCTCGTAATTAGGCGATTACGGTGATTATTTATTATTCACGACCATGACTATTTACTAGATGCACGACGTATACAGAAAATTACTTTCAATGTTTGCAATTTCAGTTTGTATGTACAGTTTCAGTACATTTATTATGGTAAATATTGAATTGTAGAATAATCGGTTCTGTTCACAGTCTCCATCCAATCCGTGTAAGGGATTACTTTTCATGTAGCAAAATTGAGGTACTTAAACAGTACCCATGTCTAAACAATTAAACTACCATGGACATGAGTATCGTTAGGACAAGAAGAATTTCTATACAATACTATTACTATTTAGATGCAGATTACATGATTTTAAAGATAACATCTAGCCTTAAGGTATGAATTGCTTTAGCATAAACATTAAATTAGCCCTTTTGGTATTTACCCAACCGACTAAGGGACCAAGTAGCGGGCAAATGAAATTTTTGCATGTAAAAATGTTGAACTCCATTTGCCTGTAACGTTGTCGCTGTAGTGGAACTGGGAAATTCGAAAAGGGTCAATTATATTAAAAGTTAGTAAGTAGTACAAAAATTGTGGTGTGGTAAGTTAAACTTATAACATTATTAAGTACCTACTTACTCATGTAAAATATACTTTGAGATGAAATAATATTTCCGAGAATAGAGAGGAAGACACTGTTTTGTATAGTAATATTGTATATAGTTGTATATAACCTTATGTACTATTTGAACAGACTCGCCAACCTTACAGTAAGTGGAATTAAAATAAATCAGCAAGGTATAAAAGAGTTATCAACCAAATTGCACTATTTTTTGTATTGTAATTTGAGATGGAATAGATTAAATTAATGTACAGTAGGATTTTTTGTACCAAAACGAAATAATATGATTTACTTGAAATACTAGGCTAGAAACAACCAATGAAATTGCTTCTTCTCGTGGAGCGTAAAAATGACACAAATTAGCATTATTGGGTTAACAACAATTGTTCGAAGAGAACAAACGATTTTTTAAACGGTTTGTAATGTACGAGTAGGCGAGCCTGAATTTGCTTTTCCAGTCGAGTCCAAATTTTCCTTGAGTTGTTCCAACTCTCTGAGGCCAGATTCAGTCAACTCGTATTTGTGCACAACTAATTTGTGATAAAAATGAATAGCGAAAACTATGAATAGAATCAGCACAGGCACCATTATTATCGTCGCAGATGATGCTGCCATTATCGAGTAATCGTAGAATTTCACCCAGCAGAGAATGGCGAGCTCACACAAAAACAGAAATATTCCCAATACAGTGCTAAACGCCCATCCTGCTTCGATGTACCTTAATTCGTGAAAACAAAACATTCGTTAATATTTCGCACTACGTTGTCATCCATAATTAATTATTATTAGTACAAAGAAAAATAAATGCAATGACTTCAATAGATAAAGTTCTTTACATGCAAACAAAAAGAACCTTTTACATATGCAAGTAAGAAATACTGTAAATTATTATTTTTGTTCCCCGGCAATACTATTACAATATTTTTTAGAGTACAATTTAGCTGCAATTTTTATAAGTGATTATTTGTGGTTTATATTTTAAATTTACTTACCAATGCATCCTCTCATGAGGAGATTCTTCGACGATATTAATATTATGCAAATTAGAAATTGCTTCTACATTTGGGAGAATACAAGTGCTGATCATTAGAGCCAGCATATGAACAGCGACAAGGAGACTAGTACAAATAACAAAGGCGACTAATAGTCCGGGTGGCACTTTTGTTTCGTCACTCAACTGCATTTCGACCATTGCAACCTTAGCAAATAAAAATTAAAACCATTGAAATTTATAAAGTTCCAGTGAAATTGTCAATATATTTGCTTATAAACTTACCATGGCAAATCCAGACATTAGGGCTGATGTCTTGTTAATAGCTTTCAATTTGGCACGACTGAGGTGAAGTTTCCGCCAAGATAAAAGGGTTGCTGCTGACTGAGCCCCATCCCCACTCATGTTATACTGAATGTTGCAAAATTAATAACATATTAATATATTTGTCAGAAAAAATATTCCCCATCCATAAAGTGTGAATTAAGAATTACAGAAATCATAAAGTTAACAGTACAAAATAGGCCACTAAAGTTTCAGAAAAAATAAAGACTATAAACATGCATTTTTATCAGAAAACGAAAATGCAAAAATTAAAATTAAATTAAAGTTGAATACAGATTTTGTACAGAAAATTCTGAATCCGCAGTAGTGCAACAAATGTTCTACTCTGTATTTCAAAAAAGCAAAGCATTTTTAATACTCTACACATTAATTAAGTAGGTAATATTAATATGGGTAATAATAGCAAATCCTACGGTTTTACAGATAATGATTTTTGCATGTCATACAAAGGTTTATGTAGGAACATTTACTATAACCATATCCACTAGAAAATAATACTTAAATATCTATTCACTATTCACTGGTCGTTGTTGCAAAAGTTAAATGCACGAGAATCGCAACTAATGCAATTTGTATTTATACCTGTTGCTATTTTTGAAGTTCTTCTGATTGTGAATACATTCCTAGCCATGCGTATTTCATTTACTGACTACAAACGATGAGGAATTATTAAAATAGCATGTAATTAATAAAATAATGTGCATTATTAATATATTATGTGACTTTTGATGTTTTGATTGTGACCCATTCGTCTGCCTAACTTAAAATTTTGATTGGTTTGAAAAACAAAACATGTAAAGATACATTTTAATTTCTAGCCATTGAAAATCATAGTACTATGATAAATTTATATCATTACTTAATGATTGTAAAGGATACTTAATTTTGCAATACTAACCGATGAAGAATGTTCAGCGCAAGCCGGACACCTGGGCTCACCGCCAAAAATGCTGGCGTATTTGTTTTTAAGGGTTGTGGTGCGCCACTGGCTACACCCATGTCAAAGCGTCCTAATTACTCTGACAGAACATGTTTTATCCGAAAATAAATAAGAATTATGAAGTATTGAAAAATCAAAATTCTACTTCAAGGTCATTTGTGGTTATTAATAGTTTCTTAGTTTGTTACTATAAGTCATACTTCGGTGTATAATATAGTTCATTAGTACAGAAGTATTATGTGTATTGCTATGTAAAAATAATTGCAATGGCAGGATTTAATGAATACTGAAATACTTATTTCAAGTGAAATTTCAAATGAAATACTTTAAGTAGTATCGGTGTGTATATGTTAATCAAGCAAGTGGCAAATCACAAGTTACATTTGGTTCATTTCAGTGTTCCATTTCTGTTATTGGTTTTTGTAAAATATTTGAGGACTACCTAATTGACGATAATATGTGTACACATTTAACATTTTGACAATGAATATCTTTACAAGGGAGAAAGAAATCCAGTTCGACATTCAATCAAAGGTGGTAAACAAACTAAAACAAACAAGCAAAATAAAGTTGCCGCAACTATAAAGAATCGAATTTGAATAACTGAAAATGTTCTATTGCACATGAAATGCGGGCGACTGTTTTCTGATGGCTTACCCCCTTGTAATAAGATCGCAGCGTAGGTGGCATCCATTCCATTTTAGCAATGGAACACAAATTTACTTAACAGAACAGCTTCAGAAAAAATGTCACTAAAATTGCACATATCGGAAACAAGTTATAAAATCAGTATTAAAATAGTTAATGTGTTGCACTAATTATATCATGACCGTTAGTTTCTGTTAGTTTCACCACAATACTGTTGTTGCATACACATACCTAGTGCTATATATTACTTTTACTCATGTGATGAGTTCAAATACACGTAAGACTATGAAGAACGTAGACACGTTCTTAGCGTTGGGACTTCCTTTTATTATGACGTACAAAATGCAAACCTTACACACAAGTAGCAATGCATCCAGGCTACACAATAAGGTAAATTTCCCCTTAATTTGTTGGTTAATATTTTGCGTAGAGAGCTAATTATGTGTACTAGTACACGTGGACAAATTATTTACATAATAACCGTAAAACTATGAAAAACGTATTAGAATACGAGCGAAAATTGAATAAATAAAAGGATACTCATGAATTTTTAATCATTTCAGAGTTCAGAGTCACCTCATCATCAGCATCATCTTGGCAGTCATACGGTCCCATGGATGATTAGGAACTGTTTTTTGTACACAAACAAAAAAATCACAAACGACTTGGAGTCAGCACTTCAGTGCTGACTGCTGATGCTGACTGATGTATTTCTGACTATCACAATAGCTGTCAAATCTGGGAACACAAACGTTGAGGCGATTTCTCTCCGATCCACGAAATAAAATTGCACACACTGCATGAATCAACGGTGAAAATTTAAAACCGGGACTGATATTCAAAAGTTTTTAAGTCTGGCCGAAGTCCAAGATAAAAGCCAACACAAAATCCGTAATCTGGGCTCAATTCTCACAATCCATTCGAGCTACAATTTAGCATATCTTCCAAAAATCTTTCCCCTATAAATATCTAAGGTACTATATTAGATGTTATTAATTCTTATTCAAAAGACATAATAACATCCCAAAATCTCATAGAAGATGGCTAAAAAATTGAAAGACATATTTATATCAAAAATATCTCCTGGACAAAAACCAAAATTTTGGAACTAATCTAAAATAATCGACTCCAGTTAGGACATTCAACAGTTCACCAACACCAATCGACCTAATTTGTTTGTTTGCATGTCTAAAATAAAATTTCTGTCTACCATTGTCTCAATGATACATGAAAGTTATCAAAATTTAAATTCCTTTAGGTAAAACTGTTTTGTATAGGGAAATATATCACAACATACAAAAAGATGAGACGAAAAGTTGCAATAATAGCAAGAGGCGAAATAGGTCGCTTCGAATTGCCTGTTAATGAATAGATTTAGAATAAAGAAAATTAAAAGTTTCTAATACGACAGATTACAGCACAAAATACAAGAAAGATTTAAATAGTATAAGATTCACAGCATACATTCACAATTCAAATATTAAATATAAAAATGAATTCAATATACTGTAATTAAATGGGCGTTTAGTAGCTTCGTCTCCTCACTCTGGTAATACATTTCTCTGGTAATTAGTTTCTATATACTAACTTTTCATAATCTAGAAAGAAAATTAAAATTGTCTTATTTCGGCTTGCTACAATTCAGTTCACTTTAATAGTCATTATAAAAACAGATCGTCCAGTCAATAAGTCTTGTACAGTAAAGTCGTAGGCCTAATAACTTTTTATGCCCTTGGTTATCTCATTGAGATTTCTAAAAGATAAAAACAGGTATCAGTAGAAAAACATTGCTTGGATTTTGTATTTTGTTCAAAATGGCAAAAATGATAATTTTCCTTAAACTCAATGGAAAGTAGTTCTAGTATTGCGCAGCATTTTTGGAGGAAGGAATAAAGTAATACTTTGGCATGGGTGTACAAATGTTTAATTTCACCAATTCTAGATTTTACGAAATGGGAGAATACAATACACGGCAAAAAATCAAGGACGAGATAAAATCGATAGTGAACACTTGGATAGATAATTAAATCAGCACTGATTTAATATTTTCTTCTAGCGACCCGATCAGTGACTGAGTTGTAGGTCAAATCACTGTCTGTAATTGGTTTCTGGAATAATGAGCAATTAAAACAATGCAATGCAAATTAAAACTTTAAAATCTTATAACAAGGGCACCATACCTGGGCAAGTGGCATAGAAATTGAGAAACTGACAATGACAACACAAAACAATTTGCTTATGACCCCACAGAGCGATGTGGGGCCTGAACACTTCCTTGACCACCCACCAGAGAATTACTATTGACAACGTAATACTTTTTAAGTAGGTGTTCCTATCGTTGGTCCACTATGACTATTGGCGGTCGAAGAAGCTATTGACTTGAACAATTGGAATTTGAAATTAATATCGAATATAAATAAACTTTAATTAAATTTGGACTTAATTCACAATTCACAATATCAACTGTTGTATAATAATTCATAGTGGAAAGGTAAGGAACAGCTGATTGTGATGTATGGCTTGGTTATCTAACCACTTGAGAGTTAGATCTGCCTACTTATCTAAATACTTAACCCGTTTGGGTTGAGCAAGACGAATTTTGATTTGGTCTCATGCCTACCTTATATTTATCTACCCAAAGTCTACGATACCACTAACTAGATAACTATAATGTGAAAACTGGAAGCCAAATAAATTAGAATAGAAATTATGTCAAGAATATGATGCTCGTATGGGGCCTAGTTCACCACAGGTCTACAACAGTTGTAGGAAATGTTACTCTGTAGTCTGTCACCTGTCCGTAGAAATTCATTTTTGCTATAATTGCGAAAGATGTCAAGTATTGAGGAGTCAGCCGTCAGAACTGAGAAGACCGCAGAGTTAAAACGTCAGCCCAGTCAGAGTATTTGGGTTATAATGTCGTCTGGTCTGGTATATAACACTGTACCATTAATTACCCATTTAAATAGTCTATGAGTGGATGTTATTTCCTACAAGTAGACAATTTAGTCAGGAATGTTATTTTTTAATGTGCAAGAGCACAAACAATTTGCTCTGAATGTACACAAAACACAAGAATTAGGATTAGGAACCGTCTGCTCCTCTACTAAAATGTTCTATGTTGTGTTCTCTCGTTCTCTGTGGTTACTTTTGCCACTTTGCCAAAAGTCCGTGAATCACTCCACTCAAAGTCACATTGCGAGATACAAAGGCAGCAGCGCTAAACCAGAACTCTGTCATCCGCCCCAATCTCCCAATTCCACAATCTTACCTAACTATGCCCTCGCACAACACTGTCATTTTCAAATCTACCAATTGCTACATTCCTAGGTTATGTAAATCCCAACTAGTGAACATAAAACCATGTACTTTAGCCCCTCAATTCTTAATACTACTTTATGTACACCGAAGTGGGACATTGAAACCGCCTTTTAGGAATTACTCAAACATTGACATTTTTTTCTCTAGGCACAACTACAACACGTGTAAAATTAATGTTCTTAAATCCATGTCAATTATCCTGTTTTATTTACAGGGTCAAGCCAACTCGGAATCTTATTGTGTTGCAAAGGTCTCTACTTGTAATCAAATCACACTTTGTAATTATCATCCCTGGTTGACTGGTTCTGGTTCCACAAAAGTGAAACGGATATTTTTTGTAGCTTTCAGAACTCAGGTTTATATATTATATACATTCTTCCCTACATGAGACCATCTTGAATTGCTATAATATGGTAATAATAATAAAAAATGCAATTTGCGTTTTTCGATCGTCCAGCCATTTAATTCCAAGTTATAGTTTTATATTTGAGGAGAGTCATTAGATTACATGATATAACATATAACGTAGGAATTTTAAAAATTACATGCTAATGAGATTAAAGCAAACCGTTTCTTTATGGATCCATTTTTCTTAAGTTAGGATTACTTCAAACAAAATGAAAATAGATTAAAACCAGAAATACTTTTGGTTAGTCAGTAAAAAAGGAGTTTGTAATGTGTCAGACAAGACAGCAGACATGCCCACATTTAAATAACAGTGTTGTTACATGAGAATGCGTAACATCAACATTGTAAAGCTAAAAATATGCATTTACGACGTTTACCTATAATGTGGGTTACAATAACAGTTACTTTTATGTCATTTCTTAACTGACACCCAATTAAAATATCACATAAGAAAGTTTGCTGTCGGTCTGAAACATGTTTAAATCTATATTTCGCATTCGAAAATAAACTTTTAAAAATGAACCAAAACAGGTATAGTTATTTACTTTAAAAAATTTGTATGAAATATTTTCCATTCGTTTCCTAATTATATGTAATATTTATTAATGTGGCACATTTAAAATGTCTGTTCCACTTAGTTTTCATGTATTCATGAACGGTAGTTAATGAGCTACTAAAAGTACACGTGCATGGAAAATTCATAATTAATCAACGCCAAATGCTGTACAGTCGGTTATTGCCGTAATTACACTATACATTTTTAAAAAGGAATTTTAATCTACGTTCTTATCGTGACAGCGCTATCTTAAAATCCAATGGCATGACACAAAATGAGACATTATCTTGGGGAGTCTTTGGGAATTACCCAGTTTTTACCAAAAATGACAAAAAGCGGAATAAATTGAGATTGTACCTTTATAGAGTATTTTGACGGATTTTCTCTGATTTTCTGGATAAAAAGTGCTAGCCACTACTTTTTCGAATTTCCTTTTGAATATTTTACTATAACACCTGGTGTAAAGTGCCTCTTAAGTAGTGATTTAAGGTGTAGCTGAATTTAAGAGTTATAACTCTTCCTGTAGGGAATTTATAGGCTATAAATGCAAATCTACTTAATTAATTTTATACACGCGGAACGAGACTGCCGCCGTACTAAAACAATATGGAAAATTTTGAACGACTATAATATTATTGTGTATTATTGCTCTCTGTAGAACGATATCGCGGATGGAGTTGGAATCGTGTGACGAATCACGATGTGATGCATCATGTTTTGAGAAATGATAAGCATAATATATGCTGTATTTCCAATAACACGGCATGACTATTAGTATTGCATTAAATTCTCTACTAATCATTTAATCTGAGTCTTATTAAACTGACAATGGGATGAGCGAAGTAAACATCTTAAAATACCTTTATATGCCCATCCTCACCATTCTGCTAAGATTTTACATCACAAGAAAAATAAAGCACTTAGATGTACATAAAATATCACGAGAGGTTCTCAGCAAGTCATGTTCGTTTCTTTAAATATTAATGTCATATAATGGATATGAAATGCAAAATTGTAAACCGTCACTGTGCTATCATTCGCAGCAATAATAAAATCAGTATAGCAGAGTAATGGATAGAATTTCTGCCAAAGAAAGGTATGTAAAAAGCTGTGCGCATATGAATTGAAGAAAAGTCTTAAGTGATTTTAATGAGGTATGATTCCATGATGAGTACGGCAAGCAAGGCTATTCATTCGTCTCACTAACCAAAGCACGGTTAGTGAAGGCTGTTAAATTATCATTTGCAGCGTACTGGTAGTCGGACGCATAACAAAAATTACAAATACAGTCTAACAAAGCTTACACAGACAGAACACTATTCTACTTGTATCTACAACCACCACTTATTTATGTATGTATAAATGCGGATTATATTGCAAATTAGTTGTCATATTTGCTTTAGTTAATCAAAATTCACTCAATATTGGCAACCATTTCATTTCATTTGCTGCCGTTTCTGTATTTTTCCAATAGGCTCCTCACAATAAGAGTTTTTTCTAATTACACTACGAATTGCATGCGTTGTTTTCAATATTAGGTTCAGTGCATTAAGGCTTATAGATGTGTTTAGTAATATGTAAGACGGAAGACTTGAGTGAAGGCACCCGAAAATAGGAGTTAGAAGGTGTAAGTTTATAGTTTAAGTTTAACACACATTATTTAAAATGGTTTAACTGTTTGCAAAAATATTAAGAATACATGCTTAAATTGAAAGCCAAACAATTTGAAATAAAAAGGGACGATTGGCTTCCGCCTTACCGCTCTATGCAGTTTTTCAAGATCAATCTAATCAGGAAGTCAAATTGGATACCTTAATCTCTACTTGTCTGCTAACTTTACTTTTGTGATAATTGAGGAATACGGCTAATTAAAACGTCAATAAAAAGCTCACAGTAGAACCAAATAAATATTTCTATCGAATTCATAAGAATCATATCTACAATAGTATTTGTGTACACTTCTGAAAGTTTTAGTTTTTATGGTGGTCTTAGGTCGAAACCCGAAAATTTGCAACTCAATTTCAACATTTGAGGGTAAATTTCGTTGTCGCCTTAAAACCACTATAAAAATTAAGAAATTCAGAAGTATACCTTTAAGGACGTGTGAAGACAGGTAGAACGAAACCGCATTGTCAATTAGAATACAGTCAGTGTATTAATTAATTTGCCTCTCAAAAACTCTGGGCCGTTAACGCCAAGCCTTAATTGCATAAAACTGACCCTTATCTTTAACTCCTAGACTCAAAGCAACAAAGTTATTCGGTAATTAAATGTAGTAAAATGTGGATTCATGGAAAATGAATAAGAAGGATATTATTAAACGGTTTTTGTAAATTGCTTACTAGGAAGTTTCATGAGAGCTAATGTTTGTTTGTACTTTATGATTCGAATATTTATAAATGAAATGAATACCAAAGTCTTACATTATATGAAGATTCTTCCTGTTGATGTTGGTGAAGAGCTTGAGAAGAGATCTGAGGCATCGAAGAAGAATATCCATAATTATCATAGTATAGGCTTGAAGACAAAGGAAGTGAAGAGCTGTTGTTATTTCCCCCAATCTTCATCCTGTTGTTTATAATGCTAGAAGCCAGAGCCTCTTATCCAAACAAACCAAATATTCCTCTTCAAATGAAAATTGACAAGAGAAATTTTGAAAATATTGCACATATCACAAGAAACGTTTATTTTTGGTAAATTAGCACTAACAAAAATTGACAAGGAAGGTGTGAATATTTTCTGAAGATGAAGTGGTGATTATTGTAGAAGACGCAGTGATGGGTTTGAAAGTTTTAAAATTGGGAGTTGGTGTATGGAAGAGCGAAGTGGTAGTTGACTAAAATGACAGGCTCCGTGTTATTGACTGTTTCAGAGGCTGCAGATTCCAACAGAAGCAACGTGATCGGCGAGTTGTCGTTGAACGTTTATTCAGGAGCTGTGTACATAGAAACATTATAAGTACATGAACACTGTGCAAGTGCCTAGGCACATAACAATTTGTCTATCTACCCGATAGGACGTTATCTTGAAGTAAATAAGTGCAAAGAGCGATAAAATGGGATTTGTTTCGCCCATGTACAGGATTACAATACTACATAGTAATAATAATTCTGCTAATGGTATAGACACAGTGACATATACATGAATTCTAAATCTTTTACAACCAGTCTAAACTCTTCATAAACTACAGCACAAGGTTGATACTGCTTCTGTTGAAACTGTTGAAAGTCAATTATGTTGAAAGGCGCCTCAGCGCTGGGAATCCATCTATATAATCCTTGCACTTCATACTTTACTGATCCGCTGCAAATTTTACTACCCCTCTTTCCCTTCGCCTCTTATTAGTTAGTGGAACCATTATAAACAGATTCAGTTCTACTACAACAACACTCAAACATCCCACAGATGCTTATTATGTTATGTACCAGATTTATGGTGTAATAAAACCAAAGGGAACAATTTTTTGCTCCCACAAGAAATCACAAATCCTTACATTTTTCATCCCAAATAAACAAAACCAAAACAATAACAATTACGAAATCACCTTTATGTCCTACAATGGCGAAATTGCTATTCTCTTTATTTTTAGTGATAATTCTCAACGTTTCTCTTTACCTAGCACCTACCACCTTATGCCCAGCTAAAGGATAAAACTACACTTAAGTCTTCAAAAAATTATTTTTACCATTCTAAAGAAGTGCTTAATTTTAACTAACCTGAAACTTTCGATTTCCACTAACTGAGTATGAAAGAAACAAAATTTTATTCAAGACTTCCTAGAATAAACTAAAGATTATTTAGAATATCCAAGCTGTAAATTCCTAATTTCTTAAGCACGAAGAGCAAAAGAAGTTTGATTTTGCAACCTCAAAAAATGTTTTCCTTACTCCTGCTAACAATCTTCATCTGTAAATATTAAATGTCAATATTGTCAAGGGGAGACGAATTTTACGTGATCAATCGCTGAATAAGTTGAACGCTTACAATAATAACATTGCTCCCATTTATCTACTTTCCATGCTACATTATGGTATATAATCATATAATATATTATTATATAGCATACTGATTCAATGTGTTAAACACATTGAAGAGAAACAATACTAAGCAATGAAGTGATAAAGCAGTGTAGATGGTTTTACTTGGGAAGATATGGTAATAAACTCTGAACTAAATGCGATTGTTTCTTGGCTTGAGATGATAGAGGATGAGACATTTAGAGTTCCCCCAAATGTACTCTGAATAATTAAAGCAAAACTATTGTCAGTAGGTATACAAATAATCATACATGGCAAGTGTTAATGCAAATACGCAAGTTAAGTGGGACATGACAATGAGATCTATTGTTTCACCAAATTTCTACTATCATAAGCAGTATGGTAACAGTAATTAAGGAACTAACTCCACCAAGTGTTGTTTCATAAGGGAATTTAATATTCTATGAACGAGCACAGAAGAGCTCATAGTAATTTGTATTGCAAGCAAAAAAAATATGACAACTGAGACGACTAACAATAACTGAGAGTACCTATAAGTATTATTACAATTCCAATGAAAAGATATATTGGTTTTCAGTGTCATTGTTCCAATCAACATACCCAAAATTGATAATGTACAAAATACAGAATCATTCCTTGTGTTTATATCTATCTCTTGTAAAAATCTTGTTAAGAATTACAATACGTAGAGTAAATAGTCTTCCATAAAAGTAAAATTAACCAGATATCACTTCTTCATGAAGAATTCCATATTGCTACTGGAACTAATGCATACCTAATTAATTAAATGTAAATTGTAGTAAAGACATTAAAAACCAAGCAGATTTTCAGTGCTTCCAGATTGCTTAGTTTGGAAAGAATAAGAAGTTAAAGATAAGGATAAGATAAGGATTTCTTTATTGTAAATGTGCAGAGGTGTTGCGGTTCTGTAAAAGGAGCTCGTAAATAGAACTTTGTTTCTACTTGTCTCATTTTGCCTCGTACAAAATTCATCACATTACCATATAAGCATAAACACATTACATAAGAGACTTCTAAATGGAACTCTAGAATTGAAAAGAATCCTTAGACCACAATATGCTCTGTGTAATCAGTTTACTGAAGTTAACATGATTAGCGCACTACTTTTCATTATACTTCGACGTTGAGATGCTTCACGTTTCAAGGTGTTCAGATTTCAAAGTAAATCAATTCTCAACTTTGTTGTTCGACGTAGTCTGTATTACATGCTCCTGTTTTTAAACCGCATAAATGTATGCAGTTCTAATTCTGCTTATGTTGCGTTGGTTCGATTTCATCGTAAATGTTGTTGTGAAGTAATTAATGCTGAATAGTTGTTTCAAAATGTTATCTTAAAATGGAATGGTGGCTATAACAAATCTTGCTGTACGACTGGTATGGACTTATTGGCAGACTGAGATCAAATATTTACTTTAAATACGTTAATACATTGAATACTTAGTACTAGGAAATAAATCTTGTTGATGGGCATGTAAACAAATGCAAATGCTTAGAAATATTAGTTTATGTTTCCGTTCGTCAAGTATTATAAAGTGTCATTGAAGGCAATGTCCGAAAAGTTATGTCATACTAAGTTTCCATTAGCATCCTTTCAGCCTAACCTTTAGAACTACTGCTGTACATCAAAATTTGCATTGTTTTCCGTTTCACTTCACAACGGGTTGCTTATTACTAGTTATGGCAGAGGTTAAGCTATGTTTTCCAATGACATTGGGATGAAACCTTAAAATGATGCAGGTATGCACTAATGTGAACTTTGTGGTTCCTGAATAAATAACATAATATTATGTACTAGTATGCACACAAGGACATGGCGATTTGTAAGCACTGTCAAAGTAAACAACAGAAATAATAGTTTAAAGCCCGATTCTCATACCTCAGCTTCAAACACTTAGAATTATTTGCTAATTAATTAATTAATTGCATTATTGTAATAAGATGTAAGGACCACTGGTCATATCGTCTACCAATAAAAGAATTATATATGTATATAATAGTATCTATTTTTGTAGCCATATCCTAACTGATGTTTTGTTTTCAGGAAGGAAACTTTGTCTCACTAATTTTTAAATATTTCAAAAATTTGAACCTTTTGAACTTACTTTTTAGATGCCGTTCATAATAACACATAATTAATATTAGGTATGCTATTACCACTTCATGAGAAATCTTGACATACAGGGTGATCCAAAAGAACATGAAACGATATTTGGAGTTGTAACTCCTAAACCTGACAACCTATCAAAATGTGGTGACCACCATTCGAAAGAGAACAAAATTTCAACCAAAATTGATACAATACGTACTTAATTTACAAATCTTTTTGAAGCTTTATAAGGCAGAGAAAATTCTGTAAAATTGCGTGTTTTCGCGTGTAAAATACAGGGATTTCCAAAAGACATGCTTTCCAGCATTCTGCTCTCATTTTTCGAATCTTTTGACAACCGAGGCGAATGCAGAGGCTATCATTTCTGGTTAAATTTCATTATTTACGTTGACACCTTTACTTTTTATACGTTTTTCCATTACTGCGTGGGGATTATGCGTAGACTAAATTATCTGATGTCTCCTATTCACAGTACCGCTTGCATTCATTGGACAACACTACAAATTTAGTAAAATTTTCGTCAGCTCCCAAAAAGCATTTAAATTTTTTGCAAAAACTTATTCTCATAGCATAGTCTTCAGGTTTCAGCTTTTGCTGCTGTTGTTTTTCTTTATGGGTTCATTTTTGTTACTTTTAGTCCGCTTTGAATAGTTCCATGACTTAAATTGAGTTTTAGATGAACCTTACGAATGAAAAACCGAGAATTTTCATGAAATGACTGACCTATGCTCTGTCAGCGCGGTCTGTATTGTTCTGTCAGCGCGGAGCGTGGGCGAACCGATTTTAGTCTGCCATGAGCCACAGTTCCGTATTGTGACCACTTTTCAAGACTCCTTTTTACTGTGTTGCAGCATAGAGGCGACGTTATTAGGAACTTTTTCCTGAATCTACGACGGACTATAGGAATACGACTAGATTTAGCCGATTCTTCCGCCAGAAATGTCCTTTCGACAATGCACAGGTTCGAAACTGACTTCGAAAGCTGTTCAATGATTTTAACATAGAAAATGGGGATACTATTTGACCCTCCATATTTCCTTCAAAATGCAAATGTTTCGGGGCACCGTAGTACCGATTTTGATTGAAATTTTGTTCTCTTTCGAATGGTGGTCACCACATTTCGATAGGTTTTCAGATTTACAAGTTACAGCCCCCGACATCGTTTCATATTCTTTTGGATCACACTGTATGGTGTAAGTCTTGTTAAATATAATAAGCCATTACAATTACAACCAATGCATATATAGGTTTAGCGAAAATCTCCTATTACTATTACCCAGTTCAGAAGGGTTCAAGGTTCAACTAATCGACCCCAAATTCAAATATATCTTCCTCATGACCCCAACTGCACACTAGAAAAGTTAGAAGTATTATCTCAAAACGTTCAGGAGTTATACAACCAATGGAATTCACAGACAGATTGTTCAGTGCATTCTTATAAACTAATAAAAACAAGTGTGCACACACATGACCTGACTTTTTTCGTCAAACTTATAATATTATAAGCTATTAGAAAATATTGTCACCTCTGACACTACCGATGAAATCTTTGATGTACTGCAATATTACTTTGTTCACTGAACAGTTTATCTAACATCTTTGAGAGACATAATGTAATGAGAAAATGAATGCATCTTCAAAAGACAATTACTATTTATTATATTGGTCCACAAGCCACAGATAAATACCGTCAATAACAAATGCCAATAAATCCTTTGAAGATTTGGTTAGTTTATGTTAAGGATACCGTAAGCAAAATGATGAAAAATGAGTGAAGAGTTGTGCAAAACGCGTACTAAAAAACTATATTATTACTTTGTTTTCGAGCGTAATTGGATATGATATCTGGCATCTTGATATAAGATGCTGGCATTTTGATATAAGATGCTGGCATCTTGATATAAGATGCTGGCATCTTGATATAAGATGCTGGCATCTTGATATAAGATGCTGGCATCTTGATATAAGATGCTGGCATCTTGATATAAGATGCTGGCATCTTGATATAAGATGCTGGCATCTTGATATAACATGCTGGCATCTTGATATAACATGCTGGCATCTTGATATAACATGCTGGCATTTTGATATAACATGCTGGCATCTTGATATAACATGCTGGCATCTTGATATAACATGCTGGCATCTTGATATAACATGCTGGCATCTTGATATAACATGCTGGCATCTTGATATAACATGCTGGCATCTTGATATAACATGCTGGCATCTTGATATAACATGCTGGCATCTTGATATAACATGCTGGCATCTTGATATAACATGCTGGCATCTTGATATAACATGCTGGCATCTTGATATAACATGCTGGCATCTTGATATAACATGCTGGCATCTTGATATAACATGCTGGCATCTTGATATAACATGCTGGCATCTTGATATAACATGCTGGCATCTTGATATAACATGCTGGCATCTTGATATAACATGCTGGCATCTTGATATAACATGCTGGCATCTTGATATAACATGCTGGCATCTTGATATAACATGCTGGCATCTTGATATAACATGCTGGCATCTTGATATAACATGCTGGCATCTTGATATAACATGCTGGCATCTTGATATAACATGCTGGCATCTTGATATAACATGCTGGCATCTTGATATAACATGCTGGCATCTTGATATAACATGCTGGCATCTTGATATAACATGCTGGCATCTTGATATAACATGCTGGCATCTTGATATAACATGCTGGCATCTTGATATAACATGCTGGCATCTTGATATAACATGCTGGCATCTTGATATAACATGCTGGCATCTTGATATAACATGCTGGCATCTTGATATAACATGCTGGCATCTTGATATAACATGCTGGCATCTTGATATAACATGCTGGCATCTTGATATAACATGCTGGCATCTTGATATAACATGCTGGCATCTTGATATAACATGCTGGCATCTTGATATAACATGCTGGCATCTTGATATAACATGCTGGCATCTTGATATAACATGCTGGCATCTTGATATAACATGCTGGCATCTTGATATAACATGCTGGCATCTTGATATAACATGCTGGCATCTTGATATAACATGCTGGCATCTTGATATAACATGCTGGCATCTTGATATAACATGCTGGCATCTTGATATAACATGCTGGCATCTTGATATAACATGCTGGCATCTTGATATAACATGCTGGCATCTTGATATAACATGCTGGCATCTTGATATAACATGCTGGCATCTTGATATAACATGCTGGCATCTTGATATAACATGCTGGCATCTTGATATAACATGCTGGCATCTTGATATAACATGCTGGCATCTTGATATAACATGCTGGCATCTTGATATAACATGCTGGCATCTTGATATAACATGCTGGCATCTTGATATAACATGCTGGCATCTTGATATAACATGCTGGCATCTTGATATAACATGCTGGCATCTTGATATAACATGCTGGCATCTTGATATAACATGCTGGCATCTTGATATAACATGCTGGCATCTTGATATAACATGCTGGCATCTTGATATAACATGCTGGCATCTTGATATAACATGCTGGCATCTTGATATAACATGCTGGCATCTTGATATAACATGCTGGCATCTTGATATAACATGCTGGCATCTTGATATAACATGCTGGCATCTTGATATAACATGCTGGCATCTTGATATAACATGCTGGCATCTTGATATAACATGCTGGCATCTTGATATAACATGCTGGCATCTTGATATAACATGCTGGCATCTTGATATAACATGCTGGCATCTTGATATAACATGCTGGCATCTTGATATAACATGCTGGCATCTTGATATAACATGCTGGCATCTTGATATAACATGCTGGCATCTTGATATAACATGCTGGCATCTTGATATAACATGCTGGCATCTTGATATAACATGCTGGCATCTTGATATAACATGCTGGCATCTTGATATAACATGCTGGCATCTTGATATAACATGCTGGCATCTTGATATAACATGCTGGCATCTTGATATAACATGCTGGCATCTTGATATAACATGCTGGCATCTTGATATAACATGCTGGCATCTTGATATAACATGCTGGCATCTTGATATAACATGCTGGCATCTTGATATAACATGCTGGCATCTTGATATAACATGCTGGCATCTTGATATAACATGCTGGCATCTTGATATAACATGCTGGCATCTTGATATAACATGCTGGCATCTTGATATAACATGCTGGCATCTTGATATAACATGCTGGCATCTTGATATAACATGCTGGCATCTTGATATAACATGCTGGCATCTTGATATAACATGCTGGCATCTTGATATAACATGCTGGCATCTTGATATAACATGCTGGCATCTTGATATAACATGCTGGCATCTTGATATAACATGCTGGCATCTTGATATAACATGCTGGCATCTTGATATAACATGCTGGCATCTTGATATAACATGCTGGCATCTTGATATAACATGCTGGCATCTTGATATAACATGCTGGCATCTTGATATAACATGCTGGCATCTTGATATAACATGCTGGCATCTTGATATAACATGCTGGCATCTTGATATAACATGCTGGCATCTTGATATAACATGCTGGCATCTTGATATAACATGCTGGCATCTTGATATAACATGCTGGCATCTTGATATAACATGCTGGCATCTTGATATAACATGCTGGCATCTTGATATAACATGCTGGCATCTTGATATAACATGCTGGCATCTTGATATAACATGCTGGCATCTTGATATAACATGCTGGCATCTTGATATAACATGCTGGCATCTTGATATAACATGCTGGCATCTTGATATAACATGCTGGCATCTTGATATAACATGCTGGCATCTTGATATAACATGCTGGCATCTTGATATAACATGCTGGCATCTTGATATAACATGCTGGCATCTTGATATAACATGCTGGCATCTTGATATAACATGCTGGCATCTTGATATAACATGCTGGCATCTTGATATAACATGCTGGCATCTTGATATAACATGCTGGCATCTTGATATAACATGCTGGCATCTTGATATAACATGCTGGCATCTTGATATAACATGCTGGCATCTTGATATAACATGCTGGCATCTTGATATAACATGCTGGCATCTTGATATAACATGCTGGCATCTTGATATAACATGCTGGCATCTTGATATAACATGCTGGCATCTTGATATAACATGCTGGCATCTTGATATAACATGCTGGCATCTTGATATAACATGCTGGCATCTTGATATAACATGCTGGCATCTTGATATAACATGCTGGCATCTTGATATAACATGCTGGCATCTTGATATAACATGCTGGCATCTTGATATAACATGCTGGCATCTTGATATAACATGCTGGCATCTTGATATAACATGCTGGCATCTTGATATAACATGCTGGCATCTTGATATAACATGCTGGCATCTTGATATAACATGCTGGCATCTTGATATAACATGCTGGCATCTTGATATAACATGCTGGCATCTTGATATAACATGCTGGCATCTTGATATAACATGCTGGCATCTTGATATAACATGCTGGCATCTTGATATAACATGCTGGCATCTTGATATAACATGCTGGCATCTTGATATAACATGCTGGCATCTTGATATAACATGCTGGCATCTTGATATAACATGCTGGCATCTTGATATAACATGCTGGCATCTTGATATAACATGCTGGCATCTTGATATAACATGCTGGCATCTTGATATAACATGCTGGCATCTTGATATAACATGCTGGCATCTTGATATAACATGCTGGCATCTTGATATAACATGCTGGCATCTTGATATAACATGCTGGCATCTTGATATAACATGCTGGCATCTTGATATAACATGCTGGCATCTTGATATAACATGCTGGCATCTTGATATAACATGCTGGCATCTTGATATAACATGCTGGCATCTTGATATAACATGCTGGCATCTTGATATAACATGCTGGCATCTTGATATAACATGCTGGCATCTTGATATAACATGCTGGCATCTTGATATAACATGCTGGCATCTTGATATAACATGCTGGCATCTTGATATAACATGCTGGCATCTTGATATAACATGCTGGCATCTTGATATAACATGCTGGCATCTTGATATAACATGCTGGCATCTTGATATAACATGCTGGCATCTTGATATAACATGCTGGCATCTTGATATAACATGCTGGCATCTTGATATAACATGCTGGCATCTTGATATAACATGCTGGCATCTTGATATAACATGCTGGCATCTTGATATAACATGCTGGCATCTTGATATAACATGCTGGCATCTTGATATAACATGCTGGCATCTTGATATAACATGCTGGCATCTTGATATAACATGCTGGCATCTTGATATAACATATGCTGGCATCTTGATATAACATGCTGCATCTTGATATAACATGCTGGCATCTTGATATAACATGCTGGCATCTTGATATAACATGCTGGCATCTTGATATAACATGCTGGCATCTTGATATAACATGCTGGCATCTTGATATAACATGCTGGCATCTTGATATAACATGCTGGCATCTTGATATAACATGCTGGCATCTTGATATAACATGCTGACATCTTGATATAACATGCTGGCATCTTGATATAACATGCTGACATCTTGATATAACATGCTGGCATCTTGATATAACATGCTGGCATCTTGATATAACATGCTGGCATCTTGATATAACATGCTGGCATCTTGATATAACATGCTGGCATCTTGATATAACATGCTGGCATCTTGATATAACATGCTGGCATCTTGATATAACATGCTGGCATCTTGATATAACATGCTGGCATCTTGATATAACATGCTGGCATCTTGATATAACATGCTGGCATCTTGATATAACATGCTGGCATCTTGATATAACATGCTGGCATCTTGATATAACATGCTGGCATCTTGATATAACATGCTGGCATCTTGATATAACATGCTGGCATCTTGATATAACATGCTGGCATCTTGATATAACATGCTGGCATCTTGATATAACATGCTGGCATCTTGATATAACATGCTGGCATCTTGATATAACATGCTGGCATCTTGATATAACATGCTGGCATCTTGATATAACATGCTGGCATCTTGATATAACATGCTGGCATCTTGATATAACATGCTGGCATCTTGATATAACATGCTGGCATCTTGATATAACATGCTGGCATCTTGATATAACATGCTGGCATCTTGATATAACATGCTGGCATCTTGATATAACATGCTGGCATCTTGATATAACATGCTGGCATCTTGATATAACATGCTGGCATCTTGATATAACATGCTGGCATCTTGATATAACATGCTGGCATCTTGATATAACATGCTGGCATCTTGATATAACATGCTGACATCTTGATATAACATGCTGACATCTTGATATAACATGCTGACATCTTGATATAACATGCTGGCATCTTGATATAACATGCTGGCATCTTGATATAACATGCTGACATCTTGATATAACATGCTGACATTTTGATATAACATGCTGACATCTTGATATAACATGCTGACATCTTGATATAACATGCTGACATCTTGATATAACATGCTGACATCTTGATATAACATGCTGACATCTTGATATAACATGCTGACATCTTGATATAACATGCTGACATCTTGATATAACATGCTGGCATCTTGATATAACATGCTGGCATCTTGATATAACATGCTGGCATCTTGATATAACATGCTGGCATCTTGATATAACATGCTGGCATCTTGATATAACATGCTGGCATCTTGATATAACATGCTGGCATCTTGATATAACATGCTGGCATCTTGATATAACATGCTGGCATCTTGATATAACATGCTGGCATCTTGATATAACATGCTGGCATCTTGATATAACATGCTGGCATCTTGATATAACATGCTGGCATCTTGATATAACATGCTGGCATCTTGATATAACATGCTGGCATCTTGATATAACATGCTGGCATCTTGATATAACATGCTGGCATCTTGATATAACATGCTGGCATCTTGATATAACATGCTGGCATCTTGATATAACATGCTGGCATCCTGATATAACATGCTGGCATCTTGATATAACATGCTGGCATCTTGATATAACATGCTGGCATCTTGATATAACATGCTGGCATCTTGATATAACATGCTGGCATCTTGATATAACATGCTGGCATCTTGATATAACATGCTGGCATCTTGATATAACATGCTGGCATCTTGATATAACATGCTGGCATCTTGATATAACATGCTGGCATCTTGATATAACATGCTGGCATCTTGATATAACATGCTGGCATCTTGATATAACATGCTGGCATCCTGATATAACATGCTGGCATCTTGATATAACATGCTGGCATCTTGATATAACATGCTGGCATCTTGATATAACATGCTGGCATCTTGATATAACATGCTGGCATCTTGATATAACATGCTGGCATCTTGATATAACATGCTGGCATCTTGATATAACATGCTGGCATCTTGATATAACATGCTGGCATCTTGATATAACATGCTGGCATCTTGATATAACATGCTGGCATCTTGATATAACATGCTGGCATCTTGATATAACATGCTGGCATCTTGATATAACATGCTGGCATCTTGATATAACATGCTGGCATCTTGATATAACATGCTGGCATCTTGATATAACATGCTGGCATCTTGATATAACATGCTGGCATCTTGATATAACATGCTGGCATCTTGATATAACATGCTGGCATCTTGATATAACATGCTGGCATCTTGATATAACATGCTGGCATCTTGATATAACAACCTGGCATCTTGATATAACATGCTGGCATCTTGATATAACATGCTGGCATCTTGATATAACATGCTGGCATCTTGATATAACATGCTGGCATCTTGATATAACATGCTGGCATCTTGATATAACATGCTGGCATCTTGATATAACATGCTGGCATCTTGATATAACATGCTGATAAAATTACCCACTATTCATTGGATAGATAATTAATTCATGAATAAATAATTCTCAAATAAAAAAAAGAAATTGTATTGAAGACCCGAATCGAATTATATTACATAATTTATTTGCTAAAAATAAGTTAGAGTAAATGTAGTAATGCTTGTAGTGCTATTGGCAGGCGTTCACGTGAAATAGGAACTAATAACATTATGAATAGTAAAACCCACTGTTTAGTTATAATTTGCTGGAAGGCTAACATTGAGTGATAAGTCGCTTAGTATTGATCATTCTTTAACACTTAATGGTGATGATGTCAGATTATTAATAAATACTGTACCGTGGTTATTTGCAGCAGTTGTGTCACACCGTCAATACTTGCAAAGGTGTCAAGTTCATAGCACAGATTAAATTGTTTATTTACTTTATACTTAAGTTCTAAACAACATGACAAAGAGCGCCCTAAACTATAACCAAGGTCTACACTCCGAAATTCCGGGAATGATTACATTTGTAATAAACATTAATTTGTTATTAGGAAACTGAAACATGTCTCCACAATCCGAAAGTGAGGTTAGCTTCATGTAGAGTGACTGAATTGATGTGCTCTCTATTACGTTCGGTTGGGGAAGATGAAATTATTACTATTACCCAATATGTATAATTGTCATTTAGAATTATACCCATATTTTTGAATATGTAGATTTTCAGCTGCATATCTTTTTACTAGCCCTTGCAACACTTGGTTACTGCCAATTGTATTTATTACTTAATTTTAGTCCAATTCTCTTCATGGAAAACAGAATAACGTAAGTAGGCAGACAACTTTCTAATTTTCACCTCCATTCCCAAAATGACTGACACAGAAACTATCCAGGAATAGGAGAATTTCAGTCAATCTGCTCAGAAATTGAATTTTAAATGATATTGAGCGATGTAGTGGGGCTTCAATGACACAGTTGTCACCTTTTGTCTTAATTGTGTTTACAACACGAGACTTATTGAATTCCGCATGTTTCACAGACGTTCCCGTTTGCTAAACCAAAGAAAATAGATTAGAGGCAATAAAGGATTAAAAAAGTAACTGGTTTGTTAAGACTTCTGGAGAGTAAATAAAATTTAATTCAAGGGTCAGCAAAATATACCAAAGCAAATAAAACTATTGTGTATGGAGAGTTATAAAAATAATTAAAACTTATAGTTACTATTAGAAATGTTAATAAAAGAGCAGTTTTAATAGAAGGGGCAAACAGTAACTTTATTTTGCATAGAATTATATTGGTGGACCATAATCATAAAAGGAGGAAACAAAGACAGATTACTTTTAGAGAACTTCACTTCTTATCACTTATTGATGTGAGAAGTTTATGTTTGGAACTGAATGCACATAATTGCATGTATTAAATACCATCGAGTCACAGATTACATACTACACTACACCATCATATTATTGAAAAACCCTTCCGCTGCATACAAATACTGCAAAGCACAGAAAGGTAAGGAGATTGAGCCGACATTTCTTTTTCGTATTGCACTTCATTGTAATAGTTAAGACTGAAATATTTAGTTCTTACTAAAAATATTGCAGATTAAAATAATATGATAATTTAGAATTCTTCTGTTTAAGAAAATATGAAATAAAGTGTAGTGAAAAGGGCGATGAGATGAAAATGAGGATGATTCGATTAGGAATGAGTTAGTGGAAAAACATGAGGATGGAAAGCACTGCCATCTAAAATGGTGAAGATGTTGCACGGTGAGGAAAACGAATTCACCCTGAGGGGAATCCAGTTTGTCGATTCCTGGTTTGAAACGCTATGTGGAGAGCATCGTCTTTCTTCTGGTGTAATAATATTACGCAATGTAAAACCATTAGCTGTGGCATAGCCTACAGAACAGAGATAACATTTGGTCGAAGGAATTCCTGTAATAAAAGCAGAGCTTCCAATACAATTTTCTCTACCACAAACCTGAACTAACAAATCAAAGTTTGCCTTGTCATACAACATTTATAGCTTATTTTGGGAAACAACAAAATTACCCAAGCAAAGGAGCTCTGAAAACCTATTTGGACAGTTTTCCTTTATTTATATGGCAATCATTGTAAATATATATTTTGAATAGGTTTAGAAATATGTGTGGATTGTAATTCTGCTGCTATATCATACTGAAATTCATGTAGGCACATATACTGCAGACATACAGTTAAGATAGAACGACATGGAGGACGGTACTTACCTCTGCTAACTATTTGTAGCTACACGGCCGTATGTAATATTCCACGTAACTCTTTCGAGCTACGTAATAATATATGAATGTATAGCAGTATAAAGTATAAAGGTGCACTAAGAGCTATAGGGGAGGAATATACGGTAGAAAAACATATTCCTAGGAAATGAGTCAAAAATCCGGGTTTAGTTCCATGTTCCGAATCCCTGTCTCCCATTTTTACTAACACTGGTTGTCAGTGAGCCTGGGCAAAAAGAAAGGAAGCTTTAAGCTGTAATGTAATACTGCACCACACTACAATACACTATTATACATACATTATAGTACCTTGGGTACTTAAGCTCAGGTAATTATAGTGTATTATAAAGCGTATGCATATAGTTTCGCTTAGGTTTCAGATTAAGTGATGTTTAAATGATGTGAGTGAAAATTGTTTGGGCCGTAAGCTATTGCATACAAAGATAGGTACATACGTACATAAAAACAACCTTTGTCAATAGTTTTTACCTAAATCAGAATATTTTTTAAATCTCAGCAATATGGAAATTATAATTGCAGGGGGACGAGCTCTTTTTATTATGACATGAGGACATTTGTAATTTAGTACAGGAAAATCAAAGGAAATATTATTACAGTTGTATGCACATTGTATGCCAACATAACCACATAGTTTTACGGAGATAGAGATGAACTGAAGTGAACTAATGGTATTAGTACAGTGTGTGTTTGTGTTGTACTTCTGATGCGATACGAATGATTCAATTCAATAATTCGCACATCACAAGATTTCCAAAGGAAAAAACGAGCGGATAAAGAAGAGAAATAAATCCGCTGTGCAGGGTATCGCATAATATGTGTGCACATAATAGTACATGTGGATCATTAAATCTTCCTTAAAACACTTCTATTGTGCGGAATAATTAATAAGGTAAGCCATAAATCGAAAATAAATTATTAATTCGCAAATGTGTCTTTTATTTTTATATAAACTTTTAATACTTACGTAATAACCTCCCACAGTAAATAACAAAACCAACCTATACCAAAGTAAATTAAATTGTGCTATTTCCCGTGTAGCAAACAAATGTTAAGTCACTCACAATATTGCCAACACAAATAAGGTAACACTTACAAAAATAAGGTGTAAAATACCTTGACGAAATGTCTATACCAATTAGCCTATGGATTGCAACATTTATGATACTTAAATATTACTAATTTACAGTTCTACATAGCGTAAACCACTTATCTCTTGGCTATGTTGTTTATATTTCTATTTTCTTTCAAAATAGATTAGGTTTGTTTTTATTTATTTTAATTAGCCTATTAAGTAAACGATGTTATGTATATTGAATGGATTATGGTTATTTATTGTTAAGGTAAAAGTACCTTAAATGGAACTATTTTCCGGTATTCATGCAAGAACTGTTTCGTAATCCAAGATTTGCAAATGAAATGTAAATGTGAAAGCCGAGACTAACTATTCAGATCAGCCACAAACTGAAATTATTATAATGAAAAAGAAACGTAAACGAAGACAATTGAGAAGGGGGACTCAATATTTTAGAAAATAATTTTAAAAAGTGCAGTAATTGAATGTAAGAAATAGGATGCTCTATAAAAAGTAATATTTACCACATATTGCTAATGGTATGTGATATAATATGACTGTGTGACATACTGACATGGGAAACGAGCAGACCAACAAGGTTTTTAACTATTTTAGTTGAGTAACTAATATGCAGCGTCAGAAATGTTTCAGTTTTCATTTAGTCATGAGATTTGTTATGCTGAATGCCTGACGAAATGAAATAGGAGTTTGAATCTGACAGATAATTTGTACGATGGAGAGCAAAGAGTTCCCCTGACACTTAATCCACGATTATTACACACTAGTGCTCACACAAAGAATAAGATCAGACAGAAATAGGTGCATTAGACAAACCGTGGTAACATTCCGTTCTAATTTATTGGCTTTTGTTTTATAGTTTGAATCTTGGTTGGTTATTATAATCATGATGTGATCAGATTCTGAAAGCGAGATGGAAATCGTTATGTGACGAAAGAACAGCTTTCAGTATAAAACTAAACTCTTGGCTTTCCGTTGTGTTTCTCGTCCCTCCTCTCATCCAAGCCAAGTCTTTCTTATCACATCAGCATCTTTTTAAAGACATGCTCATTAAGAATAGAGCAGATATATTTATTATTCAATCGTGATAAGGGTGACTGAAAGTGCAACACAATACTCCACTAATATTGCACTGGGGACTTTAAAATCATTCAAATGCAAGGTTACGTTTACATACACATGGCTAATCAACATTTATCGCCGAGTCTGTTTTATTAATCGAAATCTGATTGATGGCATTTTTTGCCAATTTCATGACTTTTCAAAGACAATGGTTTAAATAACTATTCACTTTGCCGATTTATTTGCACAGTTAACTGTATAGCATACGTTGTTTTTTTGCCAAGTCTATTAAATTCGCATTTAAGAAGTAACAATCCTATTTATATCTTTGTATTATTGTATTTACTATGGCATAGAAATGAGAATGAGGCATTGTGTCATTGTGTCAATGACATAAAAGTAATTCGGAGTGCAATTTAAAGAAAAAGAATGGCAAAAATATTAGTCGGTAATTTGCCTGTGAATTGTGATTCGACGTTACTCTATGTGTGATATAGTAATTTATTCTATAATTATTGCATTGATAGAATAGTCATAACGCACGCATACGCAAGTCAGTCAGGGATCATTTGCTATTGAAAGTTTTTGAGAAATTGAATGAAGCAAGAGTAACTGCCTTGCATTTATCTACTGATCGAGACATAAAGCAAATAATATTGCAGGATTTTCCTTCGTTGTTCTTAAAAAGGAAAGCGAAGTCGAATTCATTGTCACATATTAAATTGATTATAGATTGCTCCGCTTTGCGATATAACTTTCCCTCTAATGACAATAATAAAGGTTCCTTCTCATCGTCCTTGGGTTTTAATGTATGACAGAATCGTATAATTGTATCAAAGGAATGTGTTCAAATATTAACTCGATTATGGATATATTATGTACCGAATTATTATAAATCAGCTAATTAGAATTTAATACCACCGATATTCTACACGTTACAATGTTTTAATTAGGATAAGAGTAAATTATTATATCTACATATCATTATGCTATTTGGTTTAACAATCAAATAATTCTTTTTAGCCAGAAAATGACGCTAATCAAGACCCCATGCAGAATCGACACAAAGATGTAAATCTGATGCAGAAACCCTAAGATTGAATCTGCAGTTGGGCATATTCCTAGATAAATACAGTTGAGATATTTCATTTAGCCATAATTAGATACTCGAGTTACGTTCAAATAAATTACACCCCAAATGTAATTAGAACATTAGATTTCCACTTTGGTAACTTTATGCAATGGAAATCTCATTTGATAAGTCTACAGGGGTACTGACTTAAGGATTTTTCGTAGTAGACCCTGTAGCAAGAAAGAAAATTACCTGGAATCAACGTACTAATGTATCATGTATCATGTTTTTCGATATTTAAATTAGGATAGATTTTCTCCATATAATTAGTATCTATAGCTAGCTAGACATTTTTATATTCAATGTAATTAAGGAAGGAATATCGGAGTTAGGGAATTGGGGAACGTGCAGATTCAGTAGTTGAACTTTGTAAAACCACACTAGTTTATTATAATTACAGGAGCAACAAACTCACTAGATAAATACTGTTGTTTTGAACATCTCAGTGCTTGGGGAAAGCCACATATATAGAAGTATATGCTGCAAATGAACAAACAATTAGCTAACAGGAATAGGGAAACACTTCCTTATTATTTTACTTGTTTCCCATGTAAATAAATGTTTTACATGAAAATGATGAAAACAAAGTATGTTAAATTTTCTGAAGTTTGGGCTCGAATTTCTCCTGGTCCTTCATTACTACTGCGCACTACAATAGAAACGTCTTTCCGTTCCACAGCAAGCAGTAGTATTGTATTTTTTCAGGGTGCCAATTGAAAAGCTAATTAATTTTTGTCTTTTACTTGATGCAGATTCGTCAGTCTATAGTGCTTCCCGGTGCCAGGGCTGCAGTGTTATGGTTGAAAGACTAAAAATAATTTCTTAATTTAAATGGATCAAGTCTTCAGCGGATAAAATTGGATTGCCTAGAACAATGGAACGAAGTCCGAAAAGAATAACCCGTCAGTTGGTAAGATTGCGATTATTTTTCTCTCTCCTCACTCACAATTCAACTATAAAGTACTATTTTCTGTAAAAATTAATTTGCAACATAGTTCGACATGATTAGTCCACAGCAATAAAAAATAGCGAACAAGAGATAATTGCAGAAAACTGATTATTATAAGAGATTGCCGAGTTTGGTTAACTAAAGATATATATTGAATTTAATTACTGCGTATAAAGCATCACCTACTATTTTGAACACGCATGAACTGTCTACGCATCAAAAATCAGCTCATATTTCATAAAGTATTCCTGAATTCGCAGAGAAATATAAAATGCGGTAATGGCAAATGAAATCTATTGGCAGTATGTCAGTGTCATCTCAAAGTAGAATCGCATCAGAAAGTACTATCTGCATATGTAGGTGAATAATAAATTTGAATATAAAATATGGTTCGGAGCTTATTTATCAGAATAGTAAGACTTGTACTTCTATTTCATGTTTACCAGGCGGCACTAATAGAAGAGCAATAGAATTGCACTGCAATAAAGTATGAGTTAGATTTTATGATGTTATGTGATATTATGCTGACATTTATGAGTTTTGCTAACCTATAGCTTCCCGGCACATATTTCTCGTGTATATCGCGGAGACAGCACATGTGCATTCAATAGGGTTATACAAAGAGATTACGTCATAAGTGACAAGGAACAAGGAATTTTGGATTCGACATAAGAATATCAGTGGATGTATTGAAATGATTAGGGAATTTATCAGATTCCCGTTCTCAGTCTCACAAATCATCTTCTTGCATCCATATATGAAATGTTAGAGAATAAAACTATATAGTAATATAATATATAGTATATAATAATATATATTATTAGCTTTCGATTCGATAATAAATAAAAGGAATAGGAAAATCAAAGGATAGATGTCTTTTGGGATGATAGGAGTTTTTTTAGAATTGAGGTTGCCGTACAGAACGCAGGTATACAAATTGGCAATTAGATATATCTTTCTATGTATGCATAAGTTTTTACCACATTTTAAGAATTTGTGAAGGTTTGATGTAAAATCGTGTGTCTTAGAGAAAAGGTCTAGTTGAGATGAGCAGAAAATGCAAAACTGCATATGCACACGATAAAAAAAGTTATACGGTGTCCAGAAATGATGTAAATAGTAATTGGTTTGAATTTTTAAGAGAAACTTGTGTCGTATCTGTAAACTGGCAGTGCAGTATTAACAATTGGTTAACTATGAATGAATTAATTGTGAAATTATAAGAATAGGCCTGGGAGAAGGAGGTTATAGACGGAGAGTGCGTGCATTGGGAAGGTATGCGATTGTGTTTTTAAGTGGAGGAAAGTGAATTGAATTGAGATTATGGAGCCTAGCAAATGAATGACCCTTCATTGACTGCATAATATTGGATTGCGAGAGTGGGAGGTTGAGAGGAGATTTGATGAGATGCTCTACGCGAATGTCGCTATCACTTTTGACTACATGCATAACCTTCTTTAAAATGATAGTGAGCATAACGTGGCTAAATAGGAGTAGAACACGAGCAGACATTCTAGTAGTAGTAAGTTCCTCGACGTACAGATACAACTTTGCTTCCCTCAACATTTTTCATAATAATTACCATAAGGATAGACTGCAAATAAACCGGAGAACCACATTTCAGAAAGAGACTGAGGAATTGTGAAGGGAACCTGGAGGAAATCTATTCTAGTCGAACTGTGAATATTTCTAGTGATCAATTCAGTGAATTCCTTGCCCCTTTACCAAAAAATGAAAAAACTTTTGGTGAAGAAACAGGTCTGTGCAGATTTAAATGTAGTATTTTTTGTTAACTTATTGCGACTTGGTGTCTGCTGTGTTATGGAAAACGAGTCGTGTTGTTCGTATATTTCTACGTACGTACGTAGACTTAGTCGCAGTCTACACTCCACTGCCAAACTACAGTCCTGTCGCATGTAGGTTCCCGTAGTAGGTTAATAGTCACTACAGTCACTAGTATTCTCATGCAACAACGTGTAGTACTATCTCTAGTACTAAGACTATAGTCACCAGTCACCACTATACCATTATTGCATTCTGCTCTCTCGCCATATAGATCCATCAAAACCTGTAACTATTTACAAGTTATTTCTAGCTACAGTGAGAGTCACTACAAAGTTTCCATGGTACTACCAGTGTATAAGGAAATATCATGGTAGATATTTACGAATTCGTTTTGATTTCCAGCCTCATGCCAAAAACGGGCAATTTAAAATACACATGTACTTCCTTATACACTGATAGTCCCATGGAAATTTTGTAGCGGCACTCACTGTAGTAGTATCTTTACAACTTCTCAGCCACACTTAGTGTTTGCATTATAATGTAGAATAGATAGACCTTCTATATCACCGTAGTAGCTTTGTAGTTTTATCTCATTCTAATGCATCTTACGTTATGTGTGCTTACATATATAGCATTTGTGGATTTGTGTACATACAATGTTGCACTGTGCATTCATTCATTTTCAGGGACACAAGTTACATTACATTGCATAACTTTTCTTTCTGTCTCAATCAGCTTCTACTATACAGTGCTGCAAAACTTGCAAAAATTTTACCATCAACTGCACATTTATGATTATGAATAATCTTACAATATATCCTTTGCTAATCTAATAGTTTCCTTTCTCCGCTAACTGCGATTTTATGACTAAAAGGGGTTCAAATTTTATTTTTAAGTAACCTAGTATATCGCGATATCTGCAAATATATGCATATAGTTTCATCTATATTTATGGATATGAGCTCACCCTTAATACAAGCATTCTGTAATTAGGTATTGTCTTCAGTACGTGCCAGTTTTATAACGCGGTCTGTTTTGCTTTCATGTTTTGTCTGCCGCTATGCCCTACTAAAACATATTGCCCCAGAGGGAATTACATAAAATATTTAATGTGGTACTTATGTTTTACAAGCTACCTATACATTTTGTCATGTGCTAAATATAGACAACCAGGTGGTAGGGAACACGATGTTTATGCATTTCGTGAATTCTTTCTGCCATTCTCAAAGAAAAACTGTAGAATATTAGTTTTATGACTTGATGTAGTTTTATATTTATTAATTTTTTTCTTGGTGTATCATCGGTTGAATTTTGTTAATTGTGCAGAAATATTCTATTTGCTACAAAGTTTCACAAATACATACCTTAATGAAGTTACTGAATATGTTTTCAAAATTTCAGCGGGACAGAAAAGAACGAAAATTCTATACTGACGATTGGGTGGGCGATGCAGATGATGAAATTGAAGGGCCACAAAGCTTTGATTTGGAAGAGAAGCTGGCCACAACCAGATTTGCTAAGAATCTTGTCAAAGATATGAGAGGAACGGGTAAACAACAATTATTACTTCATATTTATTTCACATTTCTCTGAATTCCAATTTTCTTTCGGTATCACAACTAAGCACAAACATTTAATTGTTAACACTGTCAGTTGTGTTCATTCGTTCTGTCTATCACTATTTCGATATTTTTGCCATATCTGCTCTGAAGCGTTCACATTGTTTTTCCGTTTTACCAATTTATCATTTTACTCATCGGCACGAATTTGACTCTTCCTTTTACACAAATAATTGGTAAATAACGCTTCAAGGATAAATAATAATGTAATTAAAATAATTTATGTATTTATTAGCGATGGTAGTGAAATAGGTAATGAAATAAACAAATAACTTTATTGAAGATTTATTTATCTTTCGTTAGTTTTACCTTTTGTTGCTTTGTGCTTGTTGCAAAATATAATAACAATGGGGCATTGAAAGATCTTATGGATTTTAAAACTTGTTGCTTAATATTCTGAAACAATGTCCTTGTAACAGTATTGTGTCTTACCTCATTTTACTCTACCTCACGTTTGTTCCATTTTTCGAATTTTGTTACATATTGGCTTGATTAGTAATTAGTGGCTACGGGTTCGTTCAAAGAAACTATCCGTCAAATAAAATTGTTGTTTTGTTTACAGAGTTTACCTTGGCGTATATTCAAGAGAATGGTTTCACTGAGCCTCTAATCTTTAAGGAGAAAACTGGATTGGGAATTCGCATTCCTGGTCCAAACTTTTCTGTCGGAGATGTCAAAACTTGTGTCGGTATGTCAGGGTTCTTAACATACGTTACGTGTTTTAGTAAATGGATAAAAATGCTTTCATTTTAAGAAATAAGAATTGAAGGGGAACTCTGATTATTTCAGGGTCTAAACGCCTTTTGGATGTAATGGATGTGAAAACTCAAAAGAACTTAGAAATGACAATGAAACAATGGCAAGAGTACTACGAAAAGCATGCTAAAGACCGTCTCCTGAATGTTATCAGTTTAGAATTTTCCCATACCAAGTTGGAAAACTACGTAGAGTCTCCTACTGTAGTGAGACAAATTGATTGGGTGGATCGTGTGTGGCCTCGGCATTTAAAAAATATGCAGACGGAGTCAACTAATGTAATTTTTATTTTATCTTGACTAATTTCCCTAGTATTCTGTATTATTACTTATTTTTACAAAATAAATCGAAGATTATTATGGATGTAACATTCTGTGCTAATAGGTGATGGATGAAATGATGTACCCTAAAGTACAAAAATACTGTTTGATGAGTGTTAAAGGATGTTTCACTGATTTCCATGTTGACTTTGGAGGGACGTCCGTTTGGTATCACATTCTCAAAGGAGCTAAGGTAGACACAATTAATAACTATAACTATCTATAAGCGTCCGTAAGAATATTGCAATGGATTTGTTTTACCTTAAAGGTGTTTTGGCTGATACCTCCAACGGATAAAAATCTAGAATTATATCAGTCATGGGTTTTGTCGGGAAAACAAGGGGATACGTTTTTCGGGGACAATGTGAATGAATGCAGTCGTGTGTACCTTTCGGAAGGAGACACATTTTTTATTCCATCGGGATGGATACACGCAGTTTACACGCCGAAAGATTCCTTAGTTTTCGGAGGGAATTTCCTGCATAGCTTTGGAATCGAAAAGCAATTAAAAATTGCCACAGTCGAAGAGCAAACTAAAGTCCCACAGAAATTCAGATATCCATTTTTTACGGAAATGCTCTGGTATACCTTGGAACGATATGTGCACTGCCTGCTGGGAACAAGTTTCATAAGAATTCCAACAGACGATGATGAAGACAATGCTGAGAACTCGAAACTCTTGGAAACCGCAGGACAAAAACTTGTACCAGATGTAAGTGTTTGTTTTAAACCGTAATTTCATTCCTTTTAGTGTACTATTTAATTCAATATCAATGAAATGTTTTTATTTAAGGATGTGGCTCTAAGTCCTCAAGAACTTTTGGGTCTAAAGGCTATTGTGCTTTACTTGCACCAACTTCCTATTCTCCGAAAGAATGTTCCAGCTCTAATATACGACCCTGTAGCTCTTTTAAGATCTGTGAGGACAATTGTGGAGGAACACAGGTACGACAGCCCCGCAAAAGCAGTTACCGGCCGTCCGATTCTCGTATGGCCTGGAGAAAAAGCTGAGGTACGTCACAATTGCGATTTCCTTTTATTATTAATTAAAATATTATCGAATTCTACGTACACAAGTCTGAATCTCTTAATTTCTTGCAGGATGTCGGACGAGTCTTCGAAGTTTCACGCAAGAGACCTTTGAAAACCCATCTATCAGCTTTGCATACCGATTCTGGTTGGTGTAGCAGCCCCAGTTCCCAGGACGGGGAACCCCCTCGAAAAAGAGTCCGTTGTGGGGGTTGTCAATCGTGTACGAACTCTGAGGATTGCAATCAGTGCATTAATTGCATCCATCTTAGCAAACCGAAAGAAAAGGAACATCATCGAAAAAAGCCATGTGTCATGAGGGAATGCTTGATGGTAAGCGTTGTTTATTCAATTCACAGCTCTTCATTTTGTTTGCAACACTAATTTTAATTTATAGTGCAGGAATATTATTTACATAAATTATTTCATAGACAGACGTGCGCTAATATCCAATATTTCGTAAAGAACTATCGAAATAATTAATTATTTGAATAGAGTACTCCTTAAGTAAACTCGTATTTTGTTAATTTAGTACAAGTAGGATTTCCTAGGCAAATCACAATCCTCGAACAAATAATGTTGTCTTTCTGTACATTCGTATACTTGTCCGCACTGTGCTTACCTGACATAAAGACGATTCCTATTGATGTAGACTTACCTTTTCATTCAGACTTATCTTCAGATTTATCTTCTTGACAGATATGAGTGCATTGAAAATATCAATAGTTTACAATGAAAGTGATAACATACAAATGCTCCCAGTAATAAAGGGAGACGCATTTCGTTTAGCTTCTCTGTCTCAGTTAAATGCAGCTTCAGTAAGAGCTCAGCGTTCAGACAGTTAAAGAAAAGCTTAGTAAGACAAACGGATATGTAGATATCGTCCTGACTTCTGGCCGACAAACAGATTTCCTGGAAAAGACATTACTCCAATACACATTTATCATTAAATAAATATAAAAAATTATCTGCTAGCCTAGAAACGCAATTTGTATTTTGAAATAACGTCTAAAAGTATTTTCATTAGTGCAATAAAAGAGGATCAGTAAGCATTGCTATTAAAATTAGCAGTGGTTCGATAGTTGTACGGTTTGCTATCACGTTGTACTGACGGTTCAAATAAATTAACAGTAGTATTGTCCGCCAAAAGAATTTAGAAAGTAATGAAAAGGATTTCTAGAGGATTAAGCAAAATTGTACGATTGAAGACAAAATCTTTAATTAAAGAAAATCTATTATATTTAGCCCGTTTTGCCAGTGGGTGCCATTTGCGTTGAATGTGGACTAGACGGTTGGGGAGAGGCAGTGGTTTCTGCTGTTGGCTCATTTAAATCCAGGGTAAGTAATTGCTTAAGAGTGTTGTAAATGATTATTTTGTGTATGCAATGGTAAATAAATGAATTTTATTGTTTAGAACTCTCCGTCGTCGTTAATGGAATGTACGCTGTGCTTGCAAATAATACACCCACATTGCATCGCAGCTAAACTGTCTTTCAAGACCCTGGGAATTATTAATGACGATTTACCAAGCAGTTGGGAATGCCCCGTTTGCATTGAGAAGAGTAAACCACCCCCAAAGAGTAAGCGTGTGAAATCAACGGAAGAGCGTCGCAATTCAATCGAAAACAGTACGGGCAACATGAATGGGCCAACGAATGTTAAAGTGAATGGCACTCCGTCTTCTTCTGTTGCGGTTGCAAATACAAATAGCATGATGACACTTAATCACGTTGCTAAAGCCAGTTTCAGTGATATCGCAAATAAAATGGAATTTAGCACTGCTAATGCTGTAAAGGAAGAAAAAGAAGAAAGTACAATTCTCATTGTACCAGCGCCGCCCAAAAAACATGAGAAGCCTGCACCAAAATCGGTAGGATATGCATTTTTATTAGTTAGGCAAAAATAGTAAGTTTAGGAATGGGAATTACATTCATATTATACTTTTTTGATTTATTTGTAGAAGAGGGAGGACGAGAAGCATGTACAACAGAAATTAGATCAAGTAGTCCGAAGAAAATCCGCAGATGAGAAAACAATTGCTGGGAAAATGAATGCTGCTTTGAAAAGAACAATGTCCACAAATTCGGATTTGGCCCGGAGTCGCCGTGGGTCGGACGAAATGCCCAAATTGACAATTTCCTGCCCCAACGCCGCTAATGGAAGAAAAACTCCTGAAAATCCTACTACGGTAACAATAAATTCTGCGAAGAAATTCAAGAAGGGGAAAGCTAAGGAGTTGGACAAAGAAAAAGAACTGGAGAAAATTAAAGAGACTAAGGACAAGGAGAAAAAGGAGAAAGATACTGAAAAAGTTAAGGAAGCTAAAGAAAAAGAGAAAAAAGAAAAAGAGAGAAAGGAAAAAGAAAAGAAAGAAAAAGATACCAAGGAGCTAGACAAATTGAAGAAAGAGAAGGAAAAAGAAAAAGAGGCGGACAAAATTATTAAGAAGGAGAAAGTTTTGGAAATGGTGGAAGAAATTGAAACTACGGAGGAAGTGGCACGAAAAGCGTCTCCAATTAAATATCCATTCCGGTTTGTAATTTACATTAATGTTTTAAAATTAATGAAACCCGGGTTATTTTTATTATGATCACTTTTATTTTTCTTCTTAGAACTGATTTGTCGGGTAAAATTATGAGCGGATCAGGAAAGTCTTTGAAAAAGCCCAGTAATGTGGTTCGGCCTGCCACATTGAATTCCGTCGAAGACGCTTCTCAGAAGAAAGCTCCCCCGAAGAAGAAAATCGACGTTGGAGCGCTTTTAGCTGATAAGAAAATAATGCTTAATATATTTTCAAACCTGGATCTCGTTTCTTTAAATAGATGTCTCTCGGTTTCCAAAGACTGGAATCGCATTGGACTCACGCCAAGTCTTTGGGAACGTGCTGATCTCACAAATAGGTAACGTATCCCTCTATCCTAAACCTAATCCAAAAATTGCCACAGAAACTCCTATCTATGCTGAATTGCAAAACGAGAAATTAAAATTATGTTTGAATTGCAGGAAAATAACGGCTGAGTTGTTGAAGGGTCTTGTCCGGAGACAACCAACATCGGTTTCCTTTAACTGGACAACAATTTCGAAGCAACAGTTGTTCTGGTTCATAAGCAGACTCCCACAGCTAAAGGAACTATCGTTGCAAGGTTTGCCATGGCAAAGTGTTTCTGCGTTAAAAACCTGTTTCTGTCCTGCACTGTCGGGTTTGGACTTGGGGTATGTGGGAGGATTGACCGATGCAGCTCTGAGGGAAATTCTTGCTCCCCCTGTTGATTCTCGTCCTGGATTGGCAGATTCCAAATCTCGACTTAGACAGTTGAAGTGCTTATGTTTAGCTGGCGCGGCGTTATCTGATGTTTCCTTGAGGTTAGTGGCACAATTTCAGAAAAATGTGAATTTAAAATACCAATATGCAAACTAATTAAGTATCTAATGTATTTTACCAGATATGTGACCCAACATGCTGGAAGTATATGTAAATTGGACTTAAGCTGTTGTTCTCGTATAACGGATGCCGGAATCGCTCAACTGGGAGCTCCAGACTCGCCCAGTTTGGAAAATCTGACTCATTTAAGCATAAGTGGGTGTCCACAATTGACAAACATAAGTTTAGATCATCTGCGGAGGTGTAAAAACATGCGGTTCCTCAATATACGGCACATACCTCAGATTACACTCCCAGGTGTGAACAAATTTCTTGGACAAGTCACAATTGCTGATGGAAATACAAAACTTGTGGTTAAAAGCGAGTACAACTGCAATAATCTTGGCGTGAATTTGCATCAACCCACTCCACCGACTTCTAACGTTCAGTCTCCAGGAATCAATCCAGTCCCTGGCACAAACGTGGGACTGACTACTGCAAATGTAGTGCTCGGACCTCCTCCCCCAATGACAAAACCCAACGCTCCTGGAACCGCTCCTCAACTTTTGTCTCGCACAGACGCCAATTGACAAGAATAGTCATTTTTCCTTATATTTGTAGTGTGGCATTAGTTTGGTGAGTATTTTTGTATTTAGATAAGCGTCACTGTTATAGCTACACCTCAGTCTCTAATCAGCAACAGCAATTACCTAAATTTATTAAAATAAGTAGATTCGGATGGTACCGTGCCATCTTATTCACTATGAGGTGTGAGGTGTTTCTTCAGGTTTTTTCAATTTACTAACTTTTGCTAATTATTTTATATTTTCGGACCTTAAATTAATATCGCCAACAAAATACATGAATTTAAATGTTTAGCGATACCACAAACTACTATTAGTAAATCAATATTCGTGATTGAATTTTAGAATGCATGTATGAAGTATATTTGCTCTGTATTCTATGTCTACAATTGTACCAATTTACATTAATTTATCAAATGTATACGCTATGTTTATTGGTTGTTGCCTAAAATAACAGAGGTGTTGTCTTTCTGGGGAGGATTCTTTTCTCATGATTGTTAACTCGTTTTTTTCATTTCCAGTGTTTGTTAAAGATATACCTATAAGGAAATTTTCCTGGGTACTTACAGTAATGCTAAAACATATATACTTGTTAGTAAAGAGTAGTCATTTTATAGATTATGATTGAACAACTTTATATCGGCAGTACATTTAGGAAATAATTATACAAATAATCGTATATTCTCTGGTGATCTAGAAAGTTTCAGTAAAGGATTTGTATTCCTCCGCATAATCATAAATAATACCTTGTAGTGTTTACCTCTAGCTTAAAATTATCTAATTAATAATTATATGTAGACGATTTTTATTACATAGCTGTTGGACTTACTTTATCACATCCGTTTACCAGTTTTATTCTATTACTTTAGAATATTAGCAACTTTTAAGTAATTTTGTTTGTTTTAAATGGTTTTGGAATTGTTGCCTGCAATCTTTTTGAAGTGTTTAGTCGAATAAACATAAGACTTAAGTTAGTAAAGCTATATTTAGAAACAAATTCTACCTATACACAAATACTATAGTAATGCTGTTGTAGAATATAACAGTAAAGTAGAAATCAGCGAATGAAATGCATTATATGAGAGAGAAAAGTAAAATCTAGCCAGTCTACACATACACTGAGATAATTAAGTAGCTTCTTAATGTATTACTTACTGCCATTAATTTAATAAAGTTGATTTTCTAAAAAAAAATTGCTAAAAGGGGAATTATTTATTGCAAAAAAATTTTACGTTTCAAAATAATTGCCTTTGCATTAAGCATACCTATACTAATTCATCTTAAACGGCTTTTAAAATATTGTTAAATGAAACCAGTGCCATAAACAAAGGAGAAGCTATGACTCAAGTCATTTCATCAGCAATGTGAACATCCTACCAGGCTAAAAAATTTTAAATGACAAAAGACAATCCTTTATAGATGACTTATGCATAGATAAATACACTTTACGAAGTTTGTATGTTATGATTTATGATTTAATCATATGCGGTTAATTTAGTTACCATTGTTTTGTGCTTCTAATGGGTTATAAACATAAATACGTTATGGTTTCCCATACCGTTTCACGTTCCAATGTGAAATATGGACGTGACTTTGAATCTGAGATCCTAAATGATTATTTATAAAAAAAGAGTAAGAAATTCAAGGTTTCTGTATAGCGTCTGCCTTTGAATAAAAACCGTTTTAAACATGACGCAATTGTAGTTGATTCTTATTGTGAGATTAATAACACTAATAAGTAGTTCCAGGGTTACGCGTCATTTTAGATTTAACTTGACTTATTGTGTAGGCTTAAAGAGTAGCATTCCTACCTAAAGAAGAAGAGATACACATTTTTAACTGCAAAACCTTTTATTTATGTGCATTACAAATCCTGGATCATATTACACAGCACATTCTAAAGGTCCCATGTAAATATTTATATCAATCGACACAGAATTTCAAACAACGAAACGAACTGGAGGTCAGTGAGCCACAATAGCTGTAGATTATTTCCACTATATTGTTTTGTAATTGTAAAGTAGTAGAATTGAGCACTATTAATAGAAATAGTAACACGTTTCATTGTCCTATGTAATTTTCTGAGTATTTCTGCTGTGCTATAATATTAATGGCATTTATTAATATTCTGCTTTACATAACAATAATATTATATGTAATTTCCGTTTACCTATGTACTCTCATAGCTAGTACATTACTATTATATGCTATACGAATATATTAAGAAATTAATTCCACATATTTGGATTAATGTGGATAATAATCTTTTATCTTTGATTGCATATAA
Source organism: Yoshiicerus persimilis (assembly GCA_020352615.2). Lineage (NCBI taxonomy): Eukaryota > Metazoa > Arthropoda > Collembola > Entomobryomorpha > Tomoceridae > Yoshiicerus > Yoshiicerus persimilis. The sequence continues at coordinate 42,386,298 of CM060170.1, read as the reverse complement.
TAGTGTTCAATCAATTAGTATTTTATTCATTGAGGGATTTCTGTCTTGTCAGATCAGAAATGCAAACATTGAAATCTGGAGCAAAAGCAAGAATCATAAGTAATGGGCGGAAAATCATCTCATTTCCTTTTGTTCTGGCCGAAGAGAAATTTTTGAGAAGCTTAATAATGCGTAATTATAAAAATGTAATGCACTAATTCAGAATAATTTACAAATGCCAAAAAATTGCCTGCAAATGTACTAACAATTTCTTACCGCTCAATGAGACTGTTTTTAATTTTACGGATACGGATTTTCCATGTATTATAGTATATTTCACATTGAGCATAAGAATAGTATTGGTTATTAATTGTATCTGAATCTGAAGTGCTTGTTCTCAGATACCTAATTGCCACAACAATACTATAATGCATTGGCCTGACGGCATTCATAATACACAGTAAACAGTGTCATACACCTTGAATCATAATTTCATAAACAATGCACTGAGCGAGACACCATTTGGTACCCAAGTGCAAATTTAATTGTAAACAATACCTACGCAAAGGGATGTGTCTAAACTGATACTAAAAATTATCATAAGGGAATGCAATTGCAAAAATTAAAAATGCTAATACATAAAAATGCTGTACAATTTAGAGAAAGAAGGCTGGTGTTACAGTACTCCTAATAAGCCGTGTTTAAGAAGGGAGCTAAGTTTATTGTTTCTTCGGTACAAATCTGAAATTGGGCTTATTATTGGTTCTTATTCTTACTGCTTATTCTTATACTTATTCTTATGGCTTATTCTTATTCTTATTGCTTATTCTTAAACTTACTCCTATACTGATAGATTATGCTTAATCTTCAGGCTTATTCTTATTTTTATACTTACTACTTCTTCTGTACAAGTCGGAAACTTATACGGTTTAGGTAGATCATTTATACCATGCATTGCTAACCCTAAAAATTCAAGATGATAAGTTCATCTCGGATTGTGTTTATACCTGAACGCACATTTTTAACTGTTGTTATACAGACGATAACCGAAAAGGTCAATGTTGTATATTAATTATGACACTGTTATCTCATTTTTCTATAATTAGTATTCAGTTCTCCAAAAACTTTAAGTGCACTTATAATTCTTGTGAAAATTAACGTTTTTCCGTACCCTTGAAGCTGCATTGCTGCACACCGCTAAATTTCTAACCGTTTCACCTGAATCCACAATCATATTAAAAAGTTTTTTGGAGAGAATTATAAGAGATGACTGCATTAATTCCGAGTCTATAGTCGCAATTATACTTATACATACCGTTGTATAAGCCCATGAAGCTTTTGAATTAGGCCGTGCAATATATATCATGTATAATTCGGACAAAGTGGATGTGCCAAACGTAATGAAGTGTCTAAACTATCGCGAAGTGTTTCTCTAAAGGGAAATTTGTGGCGTCGTACTTTTGGGGATGATATGGTTTATAAAGTATCAAATAACTTTAGAGACAAACACATTAACATTGACAGGAGTTAGAAATTTGAGACTAGTAAGTAGATCTTGTGCTGATATGATATTTTCTTATCTGTCCTATTCTTACTACGATATTTATTGTAATTTTGTACTTCACCCCATGGATTCAGCAATCTGCATGTAATTTACATCGATAATACGCTACAAACAAGTAGGGTCCATATATGTTTATAAAGTAACTAAGTATATTGTATTTCAATGAGTAGTTCCGTCTTGTCCATCCAGTAATGTAGACAAACGGTAATTTATTCTTTACGACACTGTATGCAAAACATGCTTAACTTTTCAAATCAAGATACTGACTATAATATCTTGTCGGAGAAGCTCATTTGGAAAACAGTACTTGTCATCCATGGGTATTATATATTTACAATCGGTATGTTATATAAATACAATCAAATTACAATAAAAGAGCGACAGAGTGCAAGATTTTCTTCTTTCTGCTATACATTCGCACGGTATTTTATTGTCTGAATAAAAGATTGAAATTAATAAAAGTATATTCGTTCTATTAAATTGTTCCTTTATATCTGATAGTCATGTGTATCTGGAAACGTACAGATGATTACTAAACTCACTGCATACAAAAGTACACGCAATTTCCAAATCGTAACGTATATACAAGTTATTTTGGTAGTTATAGTGTTTTAGTATAAATGCACAGATTGCTATTGGTAGCAGTTCCTACGTTCTGTAACACAATTACGTTAATATGAAGGGGTTCATAGATGAGACTAACCTGGTTTATTTATAGAACTTTCTGTTCAGTTCGGATGGATTTAAGTGATACAATGTAGCGAGTTTAAAGGAGATAGAATTAGAACTCAAGCAATTGGTTACTTTTTCTATCTACTAAAATACATCTTCATGAAACGTGCTACATTCTCCCATTACGTAAGATTTGCTTTCATTTCCCTCACACCATATTTAATTTAGCCTTATAATTCTCAAGAAAGGTTCAGAAAAGGTTGTGTGACTATTTTATGTAATTATAAAGTGGTTTGTGGACTTAGTTTCATGTGCATAAAATCAGTGTGAGCGGTTAGAATACATTATATAATTTATTACAAAGTTGACATGGAGAAAATATGCGAAAGAGCAATGAAAGGAGAATTTCCAGAAGAAGTAGAAGAATCCGATCACAAGGCTTTATTAAATGAAAGATTTTATGAAAACGTTAAAAAAGCAGGAATCAGTTTGAGAAAAATTTATAAGTCTTCTAACAATACATTCTCACGTGTTGAAAATTTTAAGAAATACTTTGAATGGATTCCCATTGCAGAAACTGCGAATTTGGAAGGTAAAACTTTGCCAAGATTCGTCGGCATAATGATTTTGTATTTTAGTAATAAAGAAATGATTTTCTTTTGAATTTCTATTTCATCTCTTTCAGATTACAAGAAAAATGATTCTGTTTGTAAACATCTTAGGGATATTGCAAAAAGACATGCCAAAGCGAATAATACAGAACTGAGTTTGCGAGCTTACAACCTTTCTTTAGTCTATGCAGCAGATATTTCTGAAGTGTACCTCTGTCATGCAGAGAGGTCTGCTCTGCTTTTTCAAATGGAACTTTATGAAGACTGTTTGAAGGATTGCGAATGTTATCTTAAAGGTCCTCATAAAGAGCGTAACTGTCTTCAGTTGGAAATAGAGGAACGTGGTCGAAAATGTAGAAAATTTTTAGAAATTAAAATGAATGCAGAAGATGAACTGCCGTTGGTCAAAGCCGATATTCAGAAACGGCTTAAATACAGACAAAATTTACTATTTAAAGTGAAGCAGCCGAATCCTTTGGCTCCAGCAGCAGAAAATTTTGTCACAATTGGATGTGATGCTTTGAAAGGAAGAAAACTTGCGGTTACTAGAGATGTTCCCGCAGGTAAATTTAAAGTATAATTAATTATTACTGTTAATTACTGCTGTTAATTGCATTTTGTAATTAATAAACGATTTGGAAATAATTGGAATTTACTGCAAATTCAGGTACGGTGTTAGTAGTAGAGGAACCCTATGCAAGGGTGTTAATGAATGGACTAAAATGGGAGGTTTTCCATTGTCACCATTGTTTTAAAAGAATTCGAAGTGGAATTCCATGTCCTGGATGCGTTTTTGTAAGTTTTGCATACCGAAAACTAAATTAATTGTAGTAAAGATTTCTTTGTTTGCATAGTTGTTGGGTTTGCATAAGTACGGACATAAAAGAAATTAAAATGTAAATACGGATATTTTACAGGCGTTTTATTGTAGTGCTTCCTGTCGAGAAAATGCAGTTTCGTACCACAAGTACGAATGCAAGTGTTTAGCTTATATGCATATGACACGAACTCCTCGGTATGTACAACTAGCAGTAAGAATCGTGATAAACACAGGCTTCAAGGACTTGTACCAGATTTTTGCAACAAAAGACAGAAAATTTTACGGAAAACTTGACAATGGATTTACAGGTGCGGATCCTGTTACGCAAATGTACGATTCGAAATCGTACCTGCCAATATTTCATTTAGTTGATCACGTTAATGAATCCAAAGAAGTTGAACAATACACAAATATAATCCAAGGGATAATATTCAGTTACGTCCTGGAGAAATTATGCGGATTTTTTGGTAATCTGGAAGGTGCAGAATTTAGTTCGGATATTATGCACACTTTTATTGCTTCGATTATAGTTCACCATTTGCAAAATGTTCCATGCAATTCTATTTCCATGGATGAAATTGAGGGGTTGGATGATGTTAACATTTGGAGTCAAAATACAATTCCTCCGGAAGTATTGTCCTCCAAAATTAAATCTCTCAAATATTCTCAGTACGGTTCCGCTGTCTATGCTTTATCCAGTTTGATGAACCATTCCTGCTTTCCGAATGTTGCCCGGGTGCATGATCTCACTAATGGAAGAATGGCTCTCGTCGCCCTCCCCAGTCTCTCTTCGGGGGAGGAACTAACCACATCTTACAGTCGAATCTTCCTTGCTGATGAATTAGAAGAGAGATCCCAGTATTTAGAAGCAACTTACCACTTCAAATGCAATTGCACAGCATGTCTCAAAGATTGGCCGGTTATATCACTACTTAATGAAGCACAGCCACTTCTTTGTTGTCCAAATTGTACCAAAAAGGCGGGAAATACAGCCGACTTTTCAAAATGGGGAATTAATAGAGCCGGGAAATGCCCCATGTGTTCCAAGAAATACCGCCTTGAAGAAGTCCAAAAAGAATTCGGCAGAAAAATGACACAATTTTTTGAAGCTTATGACTTAGTTCTACTTAATAAGCCGATTGACGCCATTAGACTCATTGCTCCAGTAATTCAATATTTTCAATTCAATGTTTGTCCCCCCTTTAGTAAATCTCATATGGCACATGACATCTTGAAACAAGCAATTGACCTCACCATTTTCTACTCTGAGAAAATTACATCTATTGGAAATGAGAAACAGTTCATCGACAATAACTAAATTACTATAGTTTTCCAAATTATGTTGAATTTTTAAAATAGTTTTTAGTATTTATAATATTTTTAGAATAAGAAATAAGAGACCTATTGAGTACATGTATGTTTGTATTTAGTTACCAGTATTGGTGCTATAGTTAATGTTGCATTATACCAGGGATTACAATACGTTAGGCTTTATTTCATTTCTGACTAGCCCATTCAAGTGACACACTTTCAGTTGTAAAACTTTTTAAAAAAATTAGAATTTTAGAATTATCTCAAAACCTGTATTTGAAGATATTGAATTTTGCAACAATGAAGCAAAATTCTGCAATAGAAAATGCAATGTTAATGTTCTAAAGTTGTAAGGCTTTCCTTTGGACCTCAAAATTCTTGACTGCAGTCAAATCTCATGTTACTGTGCCATCTTTGTATTCGTATTGCTGGAAATAGTATTGGAATAGTATTGAAATAGTAAATTGTGGAAACACTCTGTGAACACAGAGTGTTTCCACTGTAGTTATGCACGTAAGCATTTCCAGGTAGCAGCCCAGCCTGAGTACAGCATTGCTGAGAAATTTTATTCCTTGAAATTCTGCAGGCAGAATTATTTTAACCACTTAACTTTAATGTATTCCCTAAACGTATTTAACCCCAGTGGTACAGTATGACTGAAATAAATGTATTTGTTGCCCTTCCAGGAATGATATTTCTTTACTTCTACTGATGTGAGAATTATTACCATAGTCATATACCATGATGTAATAAGCACAGACGCTAAGGGCTACTAAGAAATATGATTTGTCAAAGTGTTTTTAGGCTTTGACGTAGAAAATTACAGGTGGCAATAATTGAGAATGTTTGAGTACATACATAATGGTCATTGCTAATTCATCAAATAAAGACCTGAGAGGGTGATTTTATGTTTAGCATACAAGATATGATTGTACCCAATCTTAACATTACCATGTAAGAAGTGAAACATACAGCGTTAATTACTACAAATATATATAGTCCAAGAGATCTCCATTCTTAAAATCTTAATAAAGGTGACTTAGATTTTAAATAAATTGCGTTATGTAAATTGATAATTCAATTACTTAGAATTAAATGATTATATGCATGCTACAGTTTTGAACAATGCATATTGCAATTACAAATGAAAGTAAATGACTAATTCATTGATGTTCAATAAATAAATCGATCAATTGAGAATATTAGGTTAATTTTGTTCTGGTTACTGTGCTTTTGAATAATACTAGCAGCATTTCTTTATTTATTTTTTGTGGCACTGGTATAGTTATCGTAATTTTTAATAAGTCTTTATGAAGTGGGCTTTCTAAAGAAGTATATTTCTAGGCTGCATCTAATAAGGTGCCCAAGATATCGTAATAAAACAAAATGACTAAAATTATATGCAACACATATCTTATATTCAGTTTACTTAAAAGTAAATAAGACATTGGTTAACAAAAAAAAGTCGTTTCTGTATTAATACTTTAAAGAAACAATGCAGTCAATTCAACGTGTTAAGGTCACGGATCATAACATGAAACTGTCTGCAATTAGATCTTATCAGATCGGCGTAACATAAACATGAAAATTTATGTAGTGCCAGGAAAGCAGAGAACCCGATCTGTTGTGATGAAGTAATGAATATATATGGTTTCTAATGTTCTCAGTTCACGGTTATGATATAATTAATGTGAGTGACTGTGGTGAAATTCTTCGCTCAAGTTATAAATTGATACTCCCAAATAGTAATGTGTTTGTTTTCTGTGAATATAGTTGCGATTGTTTCAAAGAATCCTACAGAAACGGTTACTCGAATATCAAAGCTCTCTCAGAGTTTGCTTTAAAAAATGCTCACAGTAATTTGTCACATATTATCAACAGACTTCTCTGAAATTATTTCTGCTAGCACAGTAACAGTATGGTCAATTAATATTGTTCTTTTGTCCTTTGGTTTATTTAAGTATAAAGGATTTGCATGGAACAATATTAATGGGACTATTCTATGGGTCTATTCAAAAAAAGATTCATATCATCCATGTATGGGCCAAGATACCCATACATTGCATACATGTCCCTCTATTCTTAAATGTGACCTCCAAATATTTTGTTGACGACTTTTGAAAACCTTTTGGATCGTCGAATGGAAACCCAGAGAACCTTGCAATACACATGAGTATTTTAGTCCCAAATATCATGAAAAGAAGGTGTAGGTCGCAGTATATGACACTGGACTACAGACTTGTCACGTAGGAATTTGGAAATCATTTACAACCCCATAAGAGGTTACCCGAAGGCCGAGTATAGGTATGTCATAAGGAAGTGTTAATGTTTTTGAATTTATGTGGCGGGAAAATTTATGAATCTCGGGGGACACCGTCCCTTTATTTATCTCCTTTCGTATAATTGGGCACCAAATCTAATCCCGGTTTATAATACGCTCATCAAATACAATAATTTTTGATCATTAATGTTTTAGAAGGCAGACTATTTATATTATGCGATTCTTAAGCTTCAAGAACGTGACCTACTATTGCTATGATGATCTTTTGCAATGATGAACTTATACTCGAGAGAGGCTTACACACGAAAAAATCGGTTATCTTCCCTACACATTGAAGCTACTTGAAGCTACCCAAATATTGAAGCATGCGCCATGTCTATCTCTTTAGCAAAACTGGACAAGGCAGTAAAATAGTTGCGATGTTGCGAGGAAACATAATAAAGACGCCTGCAGTAGAGAGACTCACTTCATGCTATCCATCGTGTAGGGAAAAATAAAGACTGGGCAGACAAAGGAGAAAGCAGTATTCAACAAGGACGTAAAACTACTGACTTTATTTCTGTAAGTTCACCGGATTTTCGGAATTAATATCTTGTATCAATAGTTTGCTCCTCCGAAGATATTGTCATAAACCTGAGCTGAGTTTTTACAGGGGAGATATATTTCTACTGGCAGAAAGGTATTCTAAGCAAGTATTCTAAAAAGCCTTGCTTTCATTAATGTGTACATATCTCCAATTCATCATTTTGCTTTTTACAAAAGTATGTTTACAAAATTACAACTCATAATAATTAATATGTTTGAGAGACTATCTAAATAATAATAGTAGTGACCTAACCCGGAAGTACAGCAAAATAAAGGAATTTTTTACATATTCTGGTTCCTTTACCCAGGACATTAATAGTCTCCTCTATTGCATTTGACAGTAGTGACTATATTGATGTTTCTTTTTTTCAGTTAGCTTTCAAGTGTAGATTCGTATCTCGTTGTATAAACTCGGAACTCCTTGCGTCTACTTTTTGAGTCACATTCAGTAATGCAAACGCAAACCAGTTGATTTGGCTCAGCATTTGTGAAATACAACACATAATCCAGTTTTTCTCAAGATGGCCGGACGACCTAGTGATGAAATACAAAGTGGTCACGTTTTCGGACACAAATGGAAAATTGACAGTCTTATTGGAAAAGGAACTTTTGGGGACATATTTTCATGCGAATGCGAAAACGAAGAATGCAAAGTAAGCACTTTATAAATCAAAAATGCATTTCCTTTTATTACTTCAGTAAAGAATCAGCATTTCTTAATCGCATTTTTCAGGAATTAGAATTTCTATTGCTAACTGTGAATTATACAAGGATGAAAGTGACTGAGCTGTTAAGTATTATAGTGGCTTTTAATTTTAGAAAGGTTACGCCGTCAAGGTTGAACCACGGACACTGCAATCATGGATTTGGAAAAATGAGCATGAATTTCTGTTGCAGCTGAAAAACGTTGATGGTTTCCCTCAAGTTATGTTAGTCCATATTCATAATTACTTGCAATAGTATTTTCAGTAATGGCTTATAATTTGTCCATGAAAAATAATTTCCTTTTCAATGTGTTTTTTTAAATTATGGAACTTTGAAAAATTATAATGCTTTCATTTCCTAACAGGGAGTTCGGATACGAAGGGACTTGGGCCTGGACTGTAATGACTCTTCTTGGGCCATCGTTAGAAATGATGTTCCGCTATTGCGATCGAAGATTTTCACTTAGTACTGTAGTGAAAATTGGGGACCAACTTCTAACCCGGATAGAGGAAGTTCATAACCATGGAATACTTCACCGCGATATAAAACCTGATAATCTCTTAGTTGGCTATGAAAAAACTAAATCTATCGTACTAATTTTTATTGTATTATTTAGCTATCAATTGCAATCAATTTTTGGACAATTTGTTTTAATACAAAGTATTCTGATTTCTGCCTTTCAGATTCATTTGTTGGATTTTGGATTGTCGCAGTATTTCCACAAAAAAGGAGAGCATATTCCTCCCACGAATCGTAGTAACAGCAATGTCTCTTTAGTTGGAACACCGAAATATGCGTCGCTGAACAATCATCGGGGTTTGCAACAAAGGTAAATTTCGAATTTTATGTAAAGAATATTAAATGCCAAATAGTGTAGATAATCCAGTATAATATTGTTAAATTGTATTTGTATTTCTGTAGCCGTCGAGATGATATGGAAAGCTTTTGCTATAATCTCCTCTACTTTTCCCAGGGTTACTTACCGTGGGAGCATGTTTCAGGTCGAAATCACCTCTCAAGATTTTATAACATTTATCGGATTAAAGCGGATACTCCAAATTCAGTCATGTTTGCGGTACCTTTCACTTAATTACAAAACCATAACAATTTTTGCAACTAAACAATACAAATGCACTAATGTCTAAAATCCTTTTAAACCGCTTAGGAATGCCATCCGGCATTTTTACGAATTTATGAACACGTTCGCTCTCTGAATTTCAAAGATCAACCTGACTACGCTCTTATTCGCCAATTACTGTGGCAGGCATTGCCGAACGAATGTCGTGACCGTGTCAAAATCTTTGATTGGGAACTGAAAATTAACTCCGCTCCATAATGATTCGAAGAAGAAACCTAGAACAATCAGTTTCCAGCATTATGCATGAATGCAAGCAAAACAGATATCTATCAAGTTTTATTTTTTTTACTGAACACTTAATATGACCATCTCTCGAGCCAACTAAACGAACAATAGTTATGTAAAATATCAAAACTTACTGTTTGATCATAACAATTTATCTGTTCATCTAAATTTTATTGAATTTGTTTACCAGTTTTGCGCTTAAATATACTTTAATCAGCTAAGTATAGCCTAAGTATTCATTATTCATCAAACATGGATTTTATATGCTTACTTTTATATTTATTTCCATTATTGCTATACAAATTATGCTATATCTGTCGTATTCGGTTTTTAATATTTATTTATTTCAGGATGAACTATTTTATACTTATCTTAAGGTTACTACTTGTTAAGCTACTCGTGTAACCGTGTAAGAACTTCAAACGGTTCGTCTAGAATAAATGCATTTGATAGTTAACAAAAAATATTATTGCAATGTATAAAGTAAGTAGTTTAATTGCAATTAAATTTTTAATAATTAAATACCTCTTATCAGATGAAACCACAAATAATTGTTAATAATAATAACTGTCATTAAATAATTTACCACGTTATTATGCCAGAACTGATTTATAATTGTGAAGTAATATTGCATTTTCCATAAACAATTGAGAGCTCTTACATTATTGTGTAATGGAAAACCATTGTTTTCTTAAATTCATTATCAAAGTTGCTGCATTTAACAATCCTCGAAAAAATGGAAGATTTAAATTGTTTCTCTCAGAAATTGGATGTATTTATAAACTACAAGAAATTGTGTAGGACATGTATCATATTATCATCATAATTACTAAAATATCACAATGAATAGCAAATCCCATTTTTCATACTTTCTCCAGACAGATGAGAAGACCCTTGTGTTGCTGATTGGTGGTTAACTCGCCGTTTGGCAAAGGCCCGTTTGGCAAACTCTGTTTGGCAAACACCTAAAAGACTCAAAATTCACTGTTTCACATCGACCTTTCCTTTCCTTATAGACCAGTGGTACCTTTCCTTATAAACAAAGACACGAATCAACAACAAATTACAAAAGAAATTTCTCAATTAAGCGAAAAAAAGATTTTCAAAATTCTTACGTATCATTGCTTACAATTTGAAGCGAACTAAATCATTACATTACAATATAATTATAATATCATTTCATTAATAATACTATTGTTGACTGATTAAATCTAATAATAAATTGGAATAGTAAATACAGCTCAAAAACAAAAATTGATAACTTATTACACCTCATACACAATTTTCACTTTGCCAAACGGGGCTTCCTGATGGACACTTTGGCAAACTTCTGCATTTGCCAATCAGGGCGACCGTTCAAAAATTTCTGATTTGCCAAACGGGACTTTGCCAAACAGGTAGTGAATCCTGATTGGTTAATGGACAACCAAGATCTATATTCTGAACACTTACTAAATGGAGTTTTAATTTCAGGCGCCTAAAATTGCGAAGGCCATGTTTACGAAAACTACTGTACAGAAGATGGAACTGGAGTATGAACATCAGTGATCAGGTAGGCAATAAATACCATAAAATCGGAAACTCATAAAGTACAAGGTTGCAATAGTTCACCGAAACTGAAATCAATGCTTTGAACTTTATTAAGGTTAAGGAAAAATGGCGTAAATGCAATATAATTGATTTATTTTGCGCATTTCTGTAGTGGGGGTAGTTGGCTAAGTTGTATATGTGCATTTCCTTAAGCCCGAGTGAGTCAAAGTACCTAGATTTCGATTCCTACAAGTTTCTAAAGTTTGTAAATGTTAGTAGTCTTGTTTGCGTTGTGAATTAACTGTGTGTAACCCAAAACCCCCTCAATTTTTTCAGTCACGTATATTTTAATTTTTTTCAGATTCAAAATTGTGCAAGCTAATTGTTTATACTGAAATGGTTAACAATCCTATTTAGTCATCTCATATACATATACATTTTCAGTAAGGAACGTATATAATTGCAGGTCCCACAGATTCATCCGATTTTCACATTTTTTCAACATAGGTAAATAATTTTGTTTCTTTCATTTGATTATTTGATTATACACTTTATACCTTAAAACTTGATTCAAGTTTGTGTTCACAGATATGCATATGTCAAATGTTATAATAACATTTCTTTTAATTGTTATAGTCTTACTATCTACACCTGTAAGTTAATTTAGAACATTTTACGGGGGTTACGGTTGTGGGGCTAAGTAAACCACATTTAATTTTGTTTCCAAAATAGACAATCGCACTCTTAATGCCATGAAACATTTCGCTGTCTCCAGCTATCTCCGGGAAAAATGAACTCTTTCCTATACAGTCCATGTTTGCACATTTTAAGTTCACTCATTACTAAATTTATGTAATATAGTAGCACAGATCGGTAGAAAGTGAGCGTTGAGAAAGTGGACATGCTCATTAATGAAAGGGGATCAGTCGAAGTAAAAAATTTCCCAAGGAACAATTTAATGAAATTTAGCAGGACTCTTAGTAGTAATCAGTAAGACATTTATCTAACGGTTCAAAACCTGTCTGCAATGCGATGTTTTATGAGAACAACTATCATATACGCAAATAACTAGTTGTTTTGTATTGAATGACGGTATTTTCTAAAACTTAAAATAAAGCGAATTTGTTTTAATGATGGCAAAATGAAATAAGGATATATTGTGTTGATTGAATTTAGTTTCAGTGTTTAATTTATTACAATATTGTCCATTTAGCTAATTTTATGTTTGATATGAGCATGAACTGCGGCAGCGTAGAATAAAAAATGAAACCAGTCTTTCTTGAATAATTTACAAACAAAAACAATGATAACAAAACAACAAATTGGATCTACACAAAGAACATATAAGCGTCTGCAGAAACCCAAAAATAACGTTAGTTTGAATTTGATATTTTAAGCGCTTACTGCAATGTAGCAATTGCGTAATTGCAATTTAAGTTACCGTGTAAGTCGATGAGTATACAATTTATCCATGTTATTGGTATATAAGGACATTAAATATAGCTTTTACAATCTTTATGGTTACATTAATTACTATTACTACAATTAATAAATATTAGTTGCTGATGATGCGGCCGGTCGGTAAATTATTGCAGCGTTTTATAATAGTACTGTGTTTGATTTTCTAACAAGTTAATTTGCGCTACTTTAATGCAGGCTGTTCAACAAAATGTACATGGATACAGTAAGGTTTAATGATAATTAACAATTAATTGGAACTAGCTATTTTTATAAAATTTTCCGTTCATTAGTGGGCAAATAATAGGTCCTAATAATCCTAATACATTCTACATAAGACAGTTAAGGTAGCCTCTTGAAATTTAGTACTTTACTAAGGTTTCTATGAATTACACAACAAAATGTTCTAGAAAAACAAAAATGCGCTAAATGATTAAAACCAGCGGGTAAAATAATTAAATAATAAAATTAGCTGCAATTGCAATTGTAACATTATAGACAGTTATAGAAAAACTTAGCATAATGGGTGCTATTTGTTGTAAAGCATTTTTAGTTAAAATGTTTAGCAGAGCTCGAGGAAAATACATTTTTCTAAATTCTCTTAAAAACCCAATGGCGATATAATAAGGAATAAGAATTTTTACATTTTCTCAATATGGAAATATAAAGGAGGACTTCAGGTAAGCATTTATAAAAATTAATTTAATAGTGAGCAATATTCTATATCTAAAATGTAAATATACAGTATACAATATTTACATTTAATGTAAATAAATACTACAGAATATTAATATTGCAGAAGAGTTGCTCACAGTTGCTTATCTTGAGTTGCGACGATTATTATTAGGCTGCTCGTTTCATTCACCACTCTATTCCTAAAATATACATGTTATAAGTGCTACACATATAACACTACAAATTGCTCAACATGACTTCGAAACGCATTTGACGAATTTAGCAAGATACAGCAGCACGGAAAATATTTTTAAGAAAATGAATCACTATGACGTTTGATACAACTGATTTACAATTCATAAGTTTGTTCATTTGTTAATTACTTATTACAAAATTATATCTATTGTTTAATGTAGGTTAATTGTGAGTGTAGGTAGGTTTTGTCCAGCATACTTACATCTTATGCTTACTAAATTACTATTTATAAGGTTGCGCGATAAGGTATTTGCTATACTTACAAATATTAATTAATTGTACACAGCAAATTACATCTTCAGGGAAAATATTCAAATGATTAATTTTCACATTTTACACATGTATTATTGCCTAAATTAAATTATTGAAAAAGGTACGGTTTTTGGTAACTTCTTTTAAAGTGTAATTTGGAACAATTTTGATGTTCACTACATTTAATTTACAGGAAATTATTGCGTACACATATTTACATAGAATCACTTCATTTTACTAAAGCAATGAAATGTGTTGAATATTTCATGTCTGGGGACATGAAACTATAGAGAAAGAGCAGACGGTTACAGATGTTACAGGAGAACAGACAAATACGAAGAGAGGAGTTTTGAAAGCGAATCAACTGAATACAGCAGATTCAAATCGGTGGTTGTTGTTCTGTTGAAAAGACAAAATCATGTCAAATCAAATGAGTGGTTAGAATTTGAGTGTAATAAAAATACGTCTAAAAGTACTATCTATAGTGGTATCTACAGTAATTTAAGAATAAATAGCTTAGTTCTATCTGTAATCGATATACTGTTTAGTCATTCGATGTGAATTGAGCTACACAGCAAAACACACATTTCTCTCTCACAACAATCACATACAGAAAGCAACGCTTTAGTTCAAGGCAATTACGTAATACAGACTTACTTAGTTTACACAAATCTATTTGCATTTCCAAAGTTTAAGCTGCAGCAACAATATTAAAGTAAATGTAAGAGAATAAGTTTTGCACAAGTTTTATCAATAGGATTTCTCAAGATCAAAAAACACAACACAAAAATACAAATAATTCATTCATGAGTTCAACAGTAACTAACAATTTTAACACACACGTGTATCTAGTGGTAAATTTGTATTGCTTCAAGTCTTAGTCTGTTATTTGTCACAATAAATACATTAATAAACTATCCATCATGAAACACAAGGTTAAGTATATGTAAATGAAACGTTTGTATTACTTTGTCAACCAGCTTCACACCTAAACACTACACACTACTGTACACCACATTTAAGTTAATTACTACTCCTTTATAATATACGATGCAAAACTAATTAAGCTTTTCAAACGCAGCACTCCGTTTGTAAGTATAAGTAGGAGGAGGTCATTTAATGGTGCCATTGCACTGCTCATTTAATAGAAAGTTCCAGGAATTTCGTTTTTGTTTCATTATTGTATTTCATAAGTAGAAAGAGGATGCCAGCATCTAGTCCTTTGAATTATACTACTAAACATTTGACTCTCTTGGTGATAAGCAGGAGGATGCTATTTTCTCTTCTAAGTCTGCATCTTCTGTCTCATACCTAAGAAATCACCACAAAATCAATTTTAATCTTAATAATCCCCCATATTTCAACGCATTAATGGATTACAACAGAACTAATTTACTTTTTCAAGTCCTCTGTCATTCTGTTGACCAAAACGTCGCGCTGTTTCTCCAGGGATTTCAATTCGTGTAAAATTCTGATCTCCCGAGATTTATCTTCTGGAGATTTCTGTAAATCTGGTAAAAATGAAAAACAACAAGTTAGAATCAAGTCAGTGGAAACGTTCCCTAGAGTCAGAGGAGAAACTTAGAATGTGTGCAGTGCGGAGAAAACGGAGTAGTCAGTGTCAAGTGCCTGCTTCAGTCATTGATTACCGTCAAGTCACCATGTACTACCCGGAGACTCCGGGGCTGATTAGGATTTTGAGGGCAGGCTTAATCTCCTATTTAAATTGAGTCGGGAAATGGAACAGTGGATTTTCGTAGCAACCCCCCTGGGTTAACTTAGGAACACTACGGTAGTACATACCATTAATAAGCAGACTTTTATCCAACTGTTCCTCTAGCCTTTCCTGTCTTTCTTCCAACTCCAATTCCTCCGCTCGAACCAACAATTCCTTCTCAAATCGAGCCAGTCTTGTTTTCTCACGAACAAGGGTGAACCACTCCTCCATCAGCTCCGCCTCCTCTCGATTTTCATCATCTGTCACAAAACCAACACTAATTACAACACAATGCTCCAATAAAACTACCAAAAGTGAAGACAAACGAAAATAACTACCAGGTTCTTCTCCACGAAGTTTCTTTTCTATGCACACTCCTCTGGCTTCCAAAATTCTCTGCTCGTTTTCTATTGACTCGAGCTGAAGATGGATTTTATGAACTTCTCTCATTCTAATACAATAAATACCAAAAATCAAACACAAGTCCAAAATATTACTGTTAAATTACTA
The DNA here is from genome assembly GCA_020352615.2 of Yoshiicerus persimilis. Lineage (NCBI taxonomy): Eukaryota > Metazoa > Arthropoda > Collembola > Entomobryomorpha > Tomoceridae > Yoshiicerus > Yoshiicerus persimilis. Next base: position 42,370,010 of record CM060170.1, on the reverse strand, counting down.
GATTTATTACATAGCTGCAAAGTATTTACCTTCTTGCATCATTTCTTTTGGATTCAGATAACAAATTTTTAGTAGAATTTCTTGTAGATGGATTGGCAACAATGGAGAGTGTAGCCAAGGGGTCTTGTTTTGCCATCGAAGCCCCCAGAAGAGGACTTGCATCTAACCCGCTATCATTAAGTTTGTTCAAATTGGCTCGACTGGATTTAAATGGTGTAGGACTAGAAGATAATTTCTGGATGACCATTTCTGGTTGGGACAGGTAGGAAATAAATCCGGCGGCTCTTGGCGATTTACTGGAGCTGTCCAAGCCGCTCTGATTGGCTGAAGGTGAGGCGAGCATTTCCCTCGACTTGGAATTTCGTTTCTCTTTACTCTGCAAAAGTTTAGGAGTTAATTTGAAAAGGGAGAATTTATCTTTGCTGGGGGAGACTCCTGCGGAGGACGTGGACGTTGAGGTTTGCGATTTGTCCTGACTGTCGCCATTGCCCTTGTCGATGGAGTTGGAGGTGCTGGAGGAGCGACTGGTGAAGAAATCGGACACGGCTTGAATGAGACTTCTTCTGCGGTCTCTGTCTTTGGACTTCTTGAGTTTCCTCTCTGGAGAATTATTTTCATGAGTAAAATCAGGAACACTAATGCCCCGGAAGGGTTCGTTGGCTTGTGACGGTGTTTCGTCAAGCAGAGTATCAGAGCTGAGTGCTTTAGCTTTAGGCTTACAATTAGCGCTAGTAGTATTTTGCATATTAGGCATGTGTGAAGTAGCGTGCAGATGATTACTGATGTTATTTGTATTACTGTGATTAGGAATTAAACTGTTAAATGCGGCAGCGGAAGCAGAACGTGCGGCTGACTGCGGACTGGAGAGTGAGTGCGGCAAAGGATTCATCGACACCACGCCCATTAACGGAGATTCTTCCACCGAGTGTGAGCAATTAGTACAAGAACTACTAGTACCTGGGACAGACGGCGCCAAATTAAGTTCACTCATCGTGTTGGACCTGGGTCGACCGAGCGGAGTGTCGTTCGTCCTCTCCAGCAACCAGTTCTGATCGTTTCGTATCGTCGTCGTGAACGAATGAGGGGCAGGGTGGGCGGAGCAAGACGTCGGACTGTGTGGGGAAAAGTAATTAGGAAAAGAGTCCGGAATTGTGTCCCAACCCACACTGCGGGCCTTCTCGGGAGAAATCTTCCTTTCCGGCGTCTGGTTCTTCGGAGTTATTCGCAAACGGAGTTGGACAAAGTCATCACTTACCACGTCTTCGCCATTCACGAGAGCAGCAGCACCCCCGGGGCTTCCAATCGGAGACATTTGCTCCATTTCTTTTCGCTTCGGACTGGAACTACTACTAGTGCTATCAGCATTTGTCGGGGACACCAAGAATGGGTTTCTCTTGATAGGAAAGTCTACGTTGTGTCTAATGGACGAAGCAACTGCGTCGAACACATCGGAGGTTGGACGGTTCTTAGGAAGTCCTTGCTCGGATTTACCAGAATGGGAATGGGAGTGACTACTCGTCGGGGACGTCACTGCAGCCACCACCAAAGGGTCGAAAACATCGTCCTCTGCAACACTGGCCTTCCGCCGCAATTTGTCTTTCAGGTTGATATAGTCCGTGGGACTGAGTCCCAACTCTTCGTCGCTCTTCAGACGCGCCCTCTCTCGCGCCGCTTTTCTCGCGTTCTCTCTGTCTGCAGTAGACGTCGTTTTGTACGATTCCCATTGCTGGACGTTTGGGGTGGCAAAGCCTTTGTACACGATTGACTGTCCATTAATGCGCGGGGATCCGCTGGCGAATGCTGTTAAATCAGGCATAGATCTATAGAATGACGGTGAAATACCTTTTTTGTTATTAAATGACGAAGAGGAGTCAGAATTCGGGGTTAGTGCGGGAGGAGTTACGGGCGTATACATAGGAGGGTGAACGGGCGTCGGGGGGTTAGTTGCTGACTGGTAAATCTTAAGGGGACTATCAAATTTGGGTAGGTCGGTAAATTTTGGCCGGTTACGAAATCTGGGTGAAGAGGTAAATACAGGTTCGTAATGGTGCGATTTGCTGGAGCGAGGTGTACCTCCGGAAGAAGTGGTTGTCCCCGTCACTTGGTTGTGAGGAATATTGTTGTCGCTCGAGAAAGCTGAAGAGGAAGATCTCTGACTCACGTCCGCAGATGAAGGAACTGGTTCCGCCAGGGAATCTTCCCCGGAAGTCACTCCGTCCACATTAGAAGAAGAGTTGTGGTGACTCTCGTCCGTTTCAGTCGTGTCTCCCTCGTGAGAATTCGAAAGAATCGAATTCTGCGAAGATCGCCTCGAATCTATTTCATGCTCTTCAGATTTAGACATCACTTGTTCCGAAGACCCGGAGGCAGACGCTGAGGAAGAAGATGCGCCCAAGGGACTTAGAGATCCACGCGATCCTTTCCTACCCTTTTCAGGACTACGACGAATTCTCCCCATCACCATCGACCGAATCAAATCACTTTGCTTCACGCGCTCCTTTTGGATCTCTTCGATTCTCCGAGCTGTGTTTGGGGAAGTTGAAGATTTATTCCCGTCGAACGCTTCGTTTTGTAATTCTAGCACCAGAGGAGAATTCGAAGAGCTAGCAAGGATCTTCGGAGACAAAGGCGATTTCTCTTTTCCACCGTTCTTCCTCAAAAGCAGTACTTCGTCTTCTTCAGCTCTCTCTTCGTCGTACTCTTGCTCAACTGTCGGTTTCAACGGTTCCTTTTTATTCCCCGACTTCCCAATTACCAAATCCGAAGATTTGCTTGTTGTTGAAGGAACTGCATATGTCGAGTATAAATCCTTTGATTTCGTCGGACTTGAAATCCCTTTCATTTTCCTATAGTCTAAAGAGTCCCTCGCATTCGAAAAAGGCACAACACGATCCAAAAGAGTGTAATTATCTTTCCCTTTAAGAACAGGATTAATTGTCTCCACAACTTTTTCCTGAACCACTAGAACCTGTTTTTCTGGACCAATGTCCCCCGGCGGAGCGATTGTATTGCCTAGCACAGCATTTGGTGCTGCAGCACTGACAGACCCTATCGTAGGCGTGCTACTTCGACTGGAACTCTCACTATCCCCAGTACGAGGCCTATCGTCGCAGTCATCATCATCAAACTTTGCCAAATGCAAGCCACACTTTTTATTCTCCAATTCGAATTCGGGTGTGGATGTGTCCACGTCTTCATCCGCCAATTTACAGTACCCTTGTTTCCTTGTGACATTTTCAATATTATCTTCCGGACTGCTGAGTCCATCGACATCCATGAACGCAAACCCTTCCAAGTCCAGCGCTAAATTCGATTTCAATTTACTGATTTTATCATTCGACTCTTGCTCCCGCTTTTTCCTTTCTGCTTGCTTCTTCTTTAAGGATTTTCGTTTTGGCACTGGATCATCAGCAAGGCTCCCTCCATCAACGTCTCCATCTCTCACCCAATCGGACAACTCCGTTTCCAGGAAAACGCCCGAATTTAATGAATCTTTGGAATCGGAAGAACTCATCCCACAACTTTTCGAGGGCTCTTCCTCTTCCTTTTGAAAATCGGCGTGGAGTATTTGCGTCTGGCAACTTTCGCTGGAGCGCTCCCGGTCACTCTGCTGTGTTTCGGAGTCTAATTTCTCTGCGCGCGCGGGCGCTCCTACGTCCACATCGATAGCGCGGGTGATTCCGTACACGTCTTCTATTTCGACTCGCGGAGGTTCCCTCTGAATATGTGCATTGCCCATTTCATCCTCCTCGTCTATGTCCACGATGTCACTGTCATCATGGTCAGTTCCGGTTTCAGTGTCACTATCCTCGTCCTCTAGGTCTTCCTCGTGGGGACAAATTCCTAATGCCTGGACAATATCCTTAACCTCAACGATGGGTGTAATGAGCGGAGAGTCGTTGACAACTTCGGCGCAGTTTCCTATTCTATTCGTATCAATAATTGTGCTTTGGCTTTCTGTCTCTGATTGACTAACCGACGGAGTGCTTAATTCTGACTGCGTGGGATTTAAACTTTTCTCGGATAAAACTTGCTCAGAGCACACAGCTGAATTCTCTACAACAGGTACTAATAAATCAGGTTGCTTCTCAATTTCCTTCTCACAATCACCCTTCTCCCGCTCCTCCTCCTCCTTCCCCTTCTCTAATTTCCCCAACTCAACTTGGACAAGCACTGGTTGCTGAGTCTTGGTCGTCGAAGCCTCGATACTTTTCTCCAGATTCAGTCTATTCATCGTTAGTGTATTTACATTATGGGAATCATTGTCCACGTTGATTTTCTCTTTGGTTCCTTCATTAACAACAGATTCATTTTCATTATGAGACCATTTATTCCCTAAAATGCTACTGCAGCTACCATTACCCAAATCCAAGCCAGGCCCACCACCATAAACACTACCTAAAACACTGTTGCTTAAAATATCAATTGACTTAGCACTACCACCTATGGGGGATATACTCGGCTTGTTTTTCAGCTTTTCAGCACCGTCTAGGATCGCTTGCATTGTCGCCGAGTGCTTTGCCGCAGGCTGCAGCAACTTCTGCTGCTCCGATATCATATCTAACACACTACGAAATTGATTTTGAGCTGTCGGGTCGCTAGTCTTTTTTGTTCCGAGAGCATTCAAAGGGCTCACACCGTGCAGGTACTTTTTCTTCAGTTCTAAGGACATTTTCGATGCGAGCACTTCAGAATTTTGGCGCAGAGGGACCCATTCTTTTGGCACTGCTGTTACACGAGGGAGGGGGCGCTCCGGAAAGCCCATCTTCACCGGCTCCACCACGCGTTGGTTCAAGTCTTCCAGTTTCGGAGGCAGGGGCTGACGGCTGTGGTGGTGCGCCCCACTGCTCCCCCGCCCCTCCTTCTTCGGAGGCGTCTGCGTGTGACTCAAGGGAACCGACTCGATCAGACGGGTAACCAACTGCTCCGGTTCGTCCACCACTATCGTCGGGATCTTCCCAGGAACACTGTGGGGCGGGTCTTCCGCAAACTCAGAGTCCGTCTCTATTTCCGTCGTGCTCCCTCCGCACTCCTCTTCCTCCTCCTCCTCGTCATCCTCTTCCTCCTCCTCCTCTTCCTCACAAGACCCTTCCTCCTCCGAAACCTCTCCAGACGCAACTTCTGTATCCGAATCTGAACTTTCACCATCTTTTTTCTTCAAACCATCCGCTTCTTCTACTAAAACTACGCACAAACAATCGTTACAAAACTAAATACACTGCAAAACTACTAATTCCATTTCGACATACCTGCGTTTCCTATTGGTGATTCTTTGTAGACTTGATTTTGCTCTTGTTTGTTACCCTCGGGAGTGATATCGTCGTCGTCACTGGAATAACCCCATAAAACGAATAAATTAATACACAATTTGCAGCAGCATAAAGTTACCTGACTTTAACAAGGCCATTAACCCATAATAGGTACTTAATTAATCAACACTGTTGTATTGCTAATGAGTCTTGTAAACATAACAAAATGAAAAGTAGTATGATGAGATATACTCTCAAACGTATAGTATGTTTTGCATGGTTAAAAATAAATAATTTTATTTATAGCACAAATAATCTGGCGAAAACTCTATTTGGCAAATAAACGGCAGTTAAGTACGAATTAGTGGCAGCTGAACTTTGGTATGTATGACTTCTATGTGCATTTGGTTGCTTTGCTAGGCAAGGTTATTATTTAGTTAGGGTTGTGTAAGTAATCGACAGCGTGAGCACCTACCTCAAATCAGAGGCTTCATCAGAAGTATTATTATCAGCATTAGAGGCTCCAAAATTTCTGTCTGTCCATTCATCCTCATCCATTTCGCTAAGCAACTCCTCTTCAGAGGCAAAATCCACGGAATTCTCAAACTCAACTCTTTCAGGTGTCGTACCTCTCTCATCCATCTCTGACAGAATCTACCAAACAAATACAATACCTGATGATCTTGGCTTGACTACAGAAATAGAGTTCTACAGGAGTCGATGAGACAACGACAATAGCACATTCATTCATCTGCTGTCAGCCAAAGTACATTACATGAAATGGTGGGCGTTCAAAGAGGTGGGCAGATCCTACATACACAACTAACTACTTACTAAGTGTACCACTACGACATGAATATGAATAAATAGGGATCCAGCAAGTTCTCAGGTAAGTATGCCAAGTAGCATGAGCATCGGAACCAAAATTGGCGAAGGGGAGCCAAGTTGGAAGTGGAGAGTGTAGGAAACGAAAGTGTAGCTACCAAAAAGGAAGACAGGCGAAACGAAATCAATGGCTAGCAAATAGATGAGAAATGAATCTAGGATGTGAAAATGAGCGAAAGAAAATGAGAAAATAAATTCGTGCAGAGGATACATATTGAGTACGGTGGACAAGTCGAAGCCATGAAAGGTCATTACATTTTCATTGCAATAAAGTTTAATCACGAGCTGTGATAAGTATATCAGAATAGCATAGGTAGTATGTGACATTGAAAATCATAGTTAACATGCATTTCAACAAAGTAATATTTATTTACTGCAATAAACCAATCAATGGTTGTTTACAACAGATAAGTAATAAAGTGCAGGTGAGAATTTCTTTTAAGTAATTGTCTGCTTTATATGCACACATAGGTAACTACACTAGCACAGGCAACGAAATGAAATGACTTCCATCTGTACACTCAATACATCATTTAAATACAGAAGCTCTTCAAAGATCAAAGAAAGAATGGAGAAAATAAGTAGAAAATGCAGTTGGGAAGAGTCAACTCTACGTGATCACAAGAAGGTCTGCAGAGGTCATAACTCGTTGTGACTATATTACGCAGTAATATTCTATATTTATAGTAATATCATTAATTACCAGAGGAAAACAGTTACAGCTCCCTTTTGGAGCGCTTTATAGTAATATAGGTAGGTTGACAAGTTTTATCATAACCTAATATAGAGATTTACTTATACAAATGTACATCTACTTCATAGTTCTTTAGGGCATATGAGAATACAACCAGTCCAACTAACTATTTTCGAAAGTTTAATTCTTAATATGTAGATTAACAAGTTTAATATAGTTTTTGTGTAATGAATTGAGTAGAAGAACGACAGTGAGGCTGCACCTGCAGCTACTGGCTGTTTCTTGACGATGGGAGACGTTTCCTTCAACGGATTAAGTTCAATTTATCACATGGGCTATATAGGCATCGATATTGCATCATTTCGTTCACATTAATTAAGTATTTACACATCAGCTCCTTAGGCACATCAATTAATAGCTTCCAAAAACATCATTCCATCTACGCTACATAATATTTATTTGTTCTGTTAACTACGTTTCGCTCAGCAAAACCAAATCCAACTTTGGGAAATATGGGTCAACCTAGTTCACCCAAGTTTGTCTTCAGGTAACCTTGTTACGTATTTAGGCACTTGGAAAATCACATTGTGGTACTGTCCTACCGTTATGTAATAAATAACCAATAAGGAACACTTTTCTTCATTACGCTAATGAAGAGTTCAGTTCATATTCTATTTCTATACGATTACAATAAGTATCCACTATTAATCTACTGTATGATAATATTTGTATTCTATTGACTACTTGCATTGACCGCAACTTGCTGGAAATCCCTGGAGGTTGCTACCGTAGGTTATGGGCATAAGTAATGGAGGTACTACTTAATATCACTAGATATGTATCTATCATCATTACTCATGAGACAAGACAACGATATGGAAATCACTTGTGCTCTCTCTCTCTCCTCTACTGTAACTGTAGTATACTCTATGAGAAGAAGAATTGTGTATATCTCTACGGCAAACAACAAACTAAAACAAAATACATAATCATAAGAAGCTAGCCACAGAAAGCAAAAGTAATTTCAAAATAATTGGATAAACTACATTATTATTTAGTAGTAAGGGTTGCTACCACCAGAACAGTAATAGCCAGAGAACTCATTAGAATTCCATAAAAGACAGTTGCGGTAACATTATTGAAAGGAACGTGGACTGTGAATTTGCTTCTCATCTCTGTTAAATCATCAGTTGATAAGAAAAACAATTGCATTGCTTGGAGTAAGAGCATTAAATTGATTTAAATGTGATAAGGTGAGTAAAAGCTCATATAAGGGCACATGTAATAAGTAAGTGTGGGCAGAGGTGTTGCTTTGTTAGCTCCGTGTGCACTGAGAGTCGAGTCGAGTCGCTCTGCTCTAAGTATGGCGTTTGTGTGACTGTTGCAGTGTTGAGTGTTGTGTTAAATTGTCGAGTGGAGATAGTGTGGGTAATAATAATAAATAGTAAGTAATGGTCTTGCAGGTAATTAGAGATCACATATAAGGCTCTCGACAATAAATTCTCGAATCTCAGGCGGACTGAGCAGCAGAGAGATTCCAAGCGTGATGCAAACAATAAATAGGAACATAACAGATTTGATAGGGGCTATGAAGGTGTACTCGAGGTTTATCATCTCCGCGTCCGAATATTTCAAACCGAACTCAGTGCTACGTGTCTCATCGGCGCTCCCTGTCTCACCGACCACACTGACCTGCTGAGTCGAAGCCACAACCAAGCGCTTGTCTCCCGAGTATTTATTGTCTTCAAGATTCGTCAGCCCTTCTTGGTCGTACTTCTTCCACCCGTTCAGGCGCACATGTTGGTGGTGCGGAGTGCAGTAGAAGCGCTCTCCGTAGCGCCCCTCGCGGTCAAACACGTAGTTTCCTATTAGTCAGTCACAAAACACTTTTATTTAGTCACCACCGTAATATTCATCCAATTATACTGTAGTAGTGTCATTATTCATATGGAAATGAACTTATTTTTGCTACTGGACTGGTGGTCTGTATGTATTCTGAGAATAGAAAAAGTCTCATGGCGAAGATACTCACCTACGCGAAGAGAAGTATTGCAGTATTCACAACGGAAGCAGTTTCGATGAAAAAATTTCCCTTCTGCGGTCATTCGCTCTACGACATAGACACGCTCAGTGCAAAAGTGACACGATTCGGACCCTCCTTTTTTCGGGAATTCGAATACAGGGCGAGGAGCCTGTGAAAGATATTTATGGTCAAGAGGCCTCATTCAATTTAATTTAATACATATGCACTCCGTTTCGTTTCATCTGCAAAATCTTGCCAAATAAAGCATTGCACGTTGTGCTATTACATTTCACAAAGTGCAATGCACTGTCTCAAAAATAAACTATATACGCCTAGCTCAACATACACTCGCTTAAGTAATGCTATCTCGATTTATACACACGATTACTGTCGTCTGCGTCTTATACCTACCCAAATTAAAGTGAATGCATACAGTAAGCTCCAATGTATGAATTGCACATTGTGCTCCACAACACCACTCACTTACATCAAACTGACGACAACAAAGTCCAACGTATGCAGCCACTACCTCTCAATTCCATTCACTCAAGGTTCTGCAACCGGCGTCAGTCTTTTCATCACTAAATGCACAAATGCTAGCGTCTCCATTTTACTCTACTCTACTCAACTATGATGAATTGCATTTAAAATATTATCGCCTTCCTTATCCACCTAGCAAGACGTAAACCGGAGAGATCCGAACATTTCCTTCAACAACCCAGAACATTACCATTAGTGTTAATGCAGCTTTCAACTTACAGTTGCCTTTGGCACTACGACTTCTGCTTCTTTAGGTCGCTCCAGTTTGTGGACCAGTTGTTCTGCCATTTGCGATACTTTGTTACAGCCTCTTTGTCCAACTTCTAATGCATTTCCCTCTTTTAATTTGTTTCCCAACTTTTTCACTGTTTCTTCAAACAGTTGAAGCTTGTCATTATTTTTGTCGGAAGCTCCCTCCATTTTTCGCTTCATGGCCTCACGCTACATCCACATAAACGAAACATTAACTATTACCGTTTAACATAATTACAGGCAGGACAAACCGTACGTGCGGTTTCTAATTGAAAAAATAAATATACGGTTGCAATTTTCAGTGGGATATTAAAAGATGTATAAAAATAGTTAAAGTGAAAGAACTTTAAATAAATTGCTCTAGTTTTTAGTGAATGTGGAAAAGAAGTGATTCATTTGGATTAGAACCTTATCATCAAAAGCTTCTCTGGACCATCTTGGCACTTTGTCTTCCCGATCCTTCTTGACTTGTGAATGACCTTTGTTTTCTGCAATTTTCTTTTCGATGAGCTGTACGTTCCAATCGCTTTTTTCAATTTTACCAATGGCACGAACAAGGTCCTTGGGTTTTTTGTCTACATGTCTTGAGCCTTTAAGTTTTTCTTCCAAGTCTCTGGCTAATCCTGGTACATGTTTCTCGCTGTCTGAGACGGAGTGTCCACTTAAGGAGGCTCCTAATGTAGTTTTGATTTCTCGCCCCTGATCCCAATCAAAATAGAGGATTAATTTCATGTATTTGATGGTTTTAGAGGATCCCGGCACCGGGAAACACAATAACACGTACAGTAGTTAAGTTGTTACTGTTTATAGGTTTATTGTACTTAGTATGTGGGAATGGACGAGTCTAGCGAGGTTTCTACTCGGTACAAATGAATGATTGATTAGTTTTTTAAGAAGAAAACTTGTCTGCTACGTTACTGTGAGTAGAGTACGTGTGCAGTGGACGAAATGTTATGGGGGACAAAAAACGTTTAGAACAACAATAGAATGAGAGAGGCAGAATAAGAACAATTGCTGCACGTAGTCTCGAGTAGGACAGACAATCATGCCATTACGAGTGCATCACCATATCATCAATGTTAGCAGTGGGCAAAACCAATCAAAGTCTACAGAAACAGAAAGGAGCACTCGGGACTCTTTCGAGTCAACTCTAGATAACTAGGGGGCTTACAACAAGTTTACTCTCAAGGATTCTAATGCGATCTTGAAAGTCTGGAGCTGTAATGCGGTACAGAGGAAAAGTATAGTCTTCGAAAGGTTCATCCTCGTCGTTCGCATCTGTCTCATCGATCTCACCAGAACGATCATTCAGTTGCAACAACCTCATACTTTTTATGAAACGCTCGGTTTGAAACATTCGATCTTGAATGCGACGTCGTTGTCGGTCTACTCTATTTCTCTCTATTTCTTGACGACGTTTTTCGCGCTCCTCTCTGTCGAGAGGCTGCACAGGACTCGGAGAACGTTTTTCAAAGAAACCATAAGTATTATATGAAGGTTTTAAGAACGCTCCACTAGAACTACTCACCGAAGCACCTCTTGAGCGTTCATCGCTTCGTCGTTTCTTGTGTCTGCGGGAAGTTTCGCTGTCTCCATCTCGACTGTCACGTCCGGAGGATGAGAGTCTGTTGCGACGGCTAATGGGTTTTGCTAAACACAAGAAATTTTCATTTACAACGACAAGCATGAGTAAGCACACCATTTATTTATACGCTGACATACTTTGCGGATTAACTATCGACGAGCACTTACTCGATCCGTGTTTGACCACGACTGCAGGACGTACGTTGTATTTAGGGTGACTATGACTAGATCGTTGCTCCTGTTCGTCTAATTCGTCGTTACTCTCCTAGGAACGCAAACATTCAAAATTAGTGCACCACACACTCACTCATGCAATTATTATGTCTTCCTCCCAAATACATCCCCAGCCACAGAAATTCACTTACCACTCTGGGATACTTTATTTGCGGAATTTCTCCTCTAAAAATTTCATATATTTGCGAGAGATAAGCAACCAGACTAAGAAAATCGGAAGATGGGCACTGAACTGAATCAAATCCACTCATGACCTACAAAACACCAAAATACAAAATGCACACCTCGTAAAATACTTTCGACAAAGTGCTCGTAGAGCCAAGTGACTCAACACTAAGCATCTTACGTGTGTCAATCCATATTCTTCGTGAAGTAAGTCAAAAGCGGCTTGATTTCGGAAAGCAGCTGTGTCCAATGGGTCAACATTCTCTTCGGAAGGTAAGGGAAACTCAATGAGATCGGGACGGAAACGATGAATAATAGCTGAAAGCACATCACCTCGAACAAAGGCATCACGAACATCACTAACTTCCAATCCATAACACATAACTTGGTCCCTGAGCCAGCTGAGCAATGAATCAACCGCTATCACAGAATCTGCACAAGAGACACCCAAGAAAACCATTCAGATAATAATTAATAATATTTCGTGTCAAAAACGTGCCTTGTTAAGCACAGAGCCAGAGCTGGGCACAGAGCCCTCTTCTATCTCTGTTCAGGCACATAATACCGTCTGAACAAATCATACCAAATGGCTTTACAATATACCGTAGCTAACAATCCTCACACACATTTAAACATGTTCATTTGACTGTAAATGATAACACCATTGTATTTTTACTCAGCAAAAAATTTCATTATCTACATAATAAAAAAGGAATTGGCAGATTAATACAATTGGTCCAACAGAAACTATTACAACAGTTCTACTTAGAACTTTTCCTATACCGTTCGAACATTAAAATGGTAATAATACATTAAAACGCAATATTAAGACTATATTGAGCTATATTGCCAAACCACAGTTAGAATATTGGTCATCAGATGAATGACTCATACGAAAGCTGTTCGGTAGGCAATCATCAGACGAATCAAGAACATAAAAGGAGAATTAAAACCTACGAAAGGTAAATATAAAAGAATTGAAATTCCTACCCCGCCTTCTCTTTTTCGAAACTTTGTCCACGTCCATGCCGTCGTCGACATCGGGGATTTTTTCGTCCGAATCGTAAAGAGACTTGACTTGAAAGGGCATTACAACTCTGAGGTTAAGATTGGGGTACCTTGAATGAGGATCTATTGTGTAGCCCATGTGCTCTTTGTTTAAGTTTTCGGGAGTGGTTTGACCCAGTAAGCGGTAAATTGATTCTCTCTCTGCAATCACTTCTAGCATTGACTTAATCCCACTTGTCCAACTTCTTAGCATCCAGCAGGCATCAAAAGAACTCAGAAATCCTCTCGCACAACCAGAACCAGTCGGCCAAAACGGCTGGTTCCACCACAAGCAACGAAAAATAATTAATTCTCCATGCAACTCCATATGTACCAACATTTCCTTACTTTTAGCCCTAACACATTGTCATTTCATCATTAACACTAATCCCTACTGGATTTAAAGGGTTCCAAGAAATTAATTTAACTTTTAATTTAACACAAGTCTGCTATTGCTAAAACGCAATTATCCTTCGGCACTATTACGAAAGAAACTTAATCCCTTCTTTATTTGAATTTAAACATTTGCGTAGGGGGATTGCATTTATTTGTCAGGAATGAAATGAGGGTAATCTGGATTAGGAAAAGTTTGACTCACTTCTAATAAGCTGTCACCCACAAGTGTCATCAGGAGTTTGTGACCTTTACGCTGAACAACCCGGCAAGCATTTTCTGCCGCGTACATTGCAGTGAAGTCGAACATTGCCACATCCGGTTGACCATAATGGTTGACAGCAAACTCTAAGTTTGGCAATTGATTTTCTGTGGAGAATCTGGCAGCTTCTAAGGCATAATACATCAGAGCCTCACTGCTGATATTTTCATGTGAGAGGAGTCGGGCCGTATCAGCATGATCCTGCATAATAATAAAAGGTATTTACGCAAACATTAGAATATCATACTGAGTGGAGGAATGTGGTACATGATATACCCTGATAAAGACTCTGCACACGAGAACGCAAAGCAGGGCAATGCAAACACCGAGGAGTACACATATTATAAAGCTTATGTATGTACTATGTACGTGGGCAACGTGAATACTACAGCATAGTAAATCGTGTATGATCATAATATTAGATGTGCGTTGTGTGCTTTACATGATATATCGGCTGAACAATTGAAAACGCAATAAATAGTAAAGTTGCGCTCATAAAACGTAATTGCCTGAGTTATGAGTGTGAAGAGTGTCATTTGATTATCCTTTAGACGATTACATGTGTAAATAGAGGGAGCGTCTAATCGCAAGTTATTATAAATTTCAAATACACGAGGTGTGAATAGTTTGATGGAATTTGACGACTGGAAGTGTTATCTGAAAGTGTGCACACGGTGTTTGTAGGTTTAACCCACAAAAATGAAGTTGTGGAGTTGCCTGCCTGCGTTGCGAAAAAGTGCCTCCACTTGCATTGCTAATGGATTAATACATAAAACGATATTCTTACTTGGAGGAGAACGCCTTTGCTGAGAAGACTCTGTTTCTTGGCAGTCATGACAAAATAATGAGTTTCATCTTTGTAGTACACGATGTTCTCCAAATCAATGCCGGTGGCTTCATTGAGATCTTGAAAAAACTTCTGGTTAAAAATATAACTGACTCCACTGATCTCCTTAACTCTCGCCTCAGCTTCCGTGTGTTTATTTATGAAATTGGCTGTGATGGCAATCGCCAATTTAGCTCGCAATGCCTTTCTCTTGAATCCGTCCAAAGTGTTCCGTCGCCCGTCTGCTCCAATCAGCACGTCGAAATTGTAGTGACAGACGGGGTGATCTGCGGGTGACGTGGTGGCCCTCCAGCCCTCGTTCTCCGTCGCCTCCCGCAGTCCCTCGAAGCCCACACCCTCGTGGATCTCCACTCCGAGCAGCAGAGCCACTTTCAGCAGAATGCACTGCAGTTGCCGAATGCTGATGTGGTCGATCGAGCCCGCACAGAACTTGCCGTAGAACTTTTTCGCTCCCAGGGCCTTCAGGTCCGTGATCACGAAGGGCCACAGATGCAAAACGTTGTTCCGCGAAAATCGGTCTCGTTTCTCCACCAGAACCACTTTGGCTCCTAGGAGCTGAGCTTCTATTGCCGCTCGCAGACCACACGGCCCAGCGCCAATGATCAACACCTACTCAAAAAGAGTCACTGACATTAACATTGCGTAATCACAGTTCCTTCAAACTGTCACGTCAACTCCACTACAATCCCACACACTAAAATCAATCCGCAGTAGAAAGGGCAATAACAATAATAAAACAATGCGAAACAATAATAGGATTAACGTACCCGAGTTCCATAACAGGCTTTTCCTCTTGAGTAACATTTGTGAGAAGCTCTTTTCTCGAATTTCGACCAAAGTCCTTGAGCTCTCCAAGATGATAATTTTGCCTGTAAATTTGAGAGAGAATATAAAGCATCATTCACAGTCTGCAGCTACAGACATCCTTCAATTAAAAATAATTAAAAGTTTAGCAGGAGAGCCAGACTTGAGACAACAATAGAATACTAATAGATACATGCATTCTCCACTTGATAACATTAACATAGTTGCAATAAAGAGAGTCTACGCTAAACGCGTAGATTCCTCGGAGCACATGATGATATGGTTTGACTAAAAATTGGGATTACGCCATGCACTTGGTAGACAGGCGAAAAAGAAGTTAAGCGGAGCAGGGAATCGTGTTTGGACTAACACTGTATTGCATCATGCGTTAACGAGGAGATCCCTCCTAGACACAAATGTTACATGTGAGAATGACGTAAAAAGATTTGGCCACAAATAACCTGAAAAGAACTAGCTGTCGATGAGAGGCTATCTAATCTACACTGTTTTGGCATGTTATGTAGGATTAGCAAAGCAACTAAAGTTAAGAAGTCACGGTTATTTTTTGCCTAGAAGTTGTAAACAAAGTGGAGTGAATTGAATCTCTATGTACGCAGATTCACACAGCGGGAGGACCCGCGTTGGTGTGACTGGGAGAGAAAGCGTACAAAGTGTCGAACCTTGAGTCTTGGATAAAAGTCTGGAAAATGCGTGGGTTTGATTCGGATGACACTGCAAAGGTGACGATATTGACTGAGGATCGCCTTCAACGTGTTGGCACTGCAGAATTTGTCAAAGATGTCGGAGGCGAGCGCAGACTCGGGGGAGACGACTCTCCGCGGATCCATCTTCGTCGCCACTCAATTCCTGCGCTTCTGCTGGTCAGACAACAAAAGCGCTTCTTGGATCGCGCTGTCTCGTCACCACAGAGCAATTCGAGTCGCTCAGGAACTTTAGTCGACGCCCGTCCAAGTCTCCCTTGTCATCCTCCTCATCATCTCCGCCTTGTCCACTCTTTTCACTTCCGACTCCTTGATCCCTTGCTCAAATCAAGATACGCGACAGACAACTCAGATTTCCTCCTCTTCCCGTCTCTTCTCTCTCGTCCAACAACAATTCCTGCTCAGAACACAAAACACAACTCTTAGTACAGTACAAGTGCGCGACAAATATAATTATAGGCCAAAGGCCACAACAAAATTACTCCTCATCTCTTCCTATGACCATTCGTCATCGTTTACATAATAAACTCAGAGCAGACTTGCATTGTTGCAGCCTGCAAGTCGTAAAAGGCAGATCTTTTAGCAGTGCTACATTTACATTCAATTCTCTTCCTCTGCATTCCTATTGCAGAGACAAGAATGCAGGACTCATTTCTACAGAGTCATCAGATCAGAACGTCAATGGCCACGGCCAGGGTCCGGGCCCACACACAAATCTACCCCTGGCTATCACTCCATATTATTACAAACGAATATTTCATTTCACTACGCAGACCTACATACACAAACCAAACTTACACGCCTCTATAACACACACTCACCTCCACAGCACATAACAACCTCCAAGCCAATTTACAGCCAAAGCCTCTCCAAGCCAATGCCAATGCCAATGTGACTTACTCTTTCTTAGTACCAATGCATCACTTGCTCTACTGAAAAAGAACAAACCCTATCCAAACCAACATTTCTCATTTCAGTTCCCTCACGGCTCTTTCTAAACTAACTAATACTAATTAATAACAGTTAACACTTCAAAATACGCTATTTTATACTATTTCCATATAGCACTAACCCCTTACCAACTTTTCTCAACAAATTTCCTAACCAAAAATATTTATTATTTCAATCCATAGAACTTTCAGAATTAACTCCGTATGTTATAGTACACAAGTAGATTATTTGCCCTAATTTTTTGTTGAATTAATTTGAAATTTGGGAACTGGTAACTGCTTCCAGTAGTTCTACTCAAGTAAACAATTGTTTTACAAAAAATGTGGGGTTTTCCCTAATTATTGTGACAGACGAACAAGACTAAATATATATTTTCCTCGCACACCTACATGAAACGATGATTAGTAGTTAAACTCGTGTGAAAACTAGCTGTTCAGCTCTAGACAACCAAGTGGAGCCTAGAATTTCGTAGCAACTCTGTGAAAGACACTCCTGAAATGGGTAAATAGAAGGTCAGGCTTTGCCGGTGAGGCATAACCCATTATCAGAGAGGAAATGACCTCTTTGAAAGGAGATTTCCAGTGGAAACGACGCATTTGTGTGTGAATGCTCTGTAGGTGTGGTGCAAACGAAAGTTTGTGTTTGTTCAATAATTTGTAAAACAACGTGGATGATTTATACATTTAATGCATCCAATCCAATAGAACATCCATATAATGGATTTGTCTATGCGGAACCTGACAATGTCGACGAGTGGAGCAGTTAGAAAGCAGAGAATCTAATTTCAAAGCCAAGGTTGTCATATGCCTGTGGCCGTGTCTGTTCTGTCCTCTCTTCACAAGTACTGTCTGCTAACCATGGGAAAATGTGACTAATATTGTTAGCGATTAGTATGCTTTTATGTGGTGTAATATTACATGCCATGGGCTGGCAAAAACAAGACGCTTCGATTTTCAGATAACGGTCCTCACCGCATTGTTAGAGAGTTCGGATAACCTTCCTAATCTATCTACCTTAAAATTAACATATCAACCCAACCAAAATATTCCTTACCAACACAACCTACTACATATTTGGGAATCTATCTACAACTGTAAACTCACTTGGTAATTACAGAAAAAAATTTAAAACCTTTTCCAATGAAAAGAAATCGTACAGCACCAAAAACAGAATTAAAAAAACACCGTTGTTTTAATATACAATAATTTCAGGTATCCGTTTACATTATCGCTTACACATAATTAGGTATACTCATTAGATTATATTCTATAGCATTCTTATTGTAATTTTTATCTTTCGGTCGCTAGTGAAAAAGTTCGGTTCTGTTAACGTAGCAGTGCAGTGACTGTATTAGCAATGTAGACTTAGCAATGCAAATTGAAACTCAAAATAGACATGCGGAATGAACCTTGCCTTTTCCTTAGTTACTCGGGAAGAATTTCCAGCAAAGTCTCGTTTACTATCTGTACCTAAAATCTGCCTGGCGTATAACTTAGCGAAGCCTCTTTGGCTTTTAAGAACTTCCTTTATAGTTCCCTAACAAACTATTGAGTAAAAGTGTAACTTTTCCTAAGGTCTTTGGGTTATAATAATAGAAATACATTTCCATATCGTCACACACTATTAAATTTGCAAACTTTTCAAAATCACATTTACAAAACTCATGCCATGTACTTACATTCGTTATTCGGAGTAAGCGCATAGCCTTTAGAAGATATAAAGGCCAAGTTAAGTTCCTATGAAATTAAGATACAAAATATTTGTACCATTATAAGGATAAGAACTGCATAAGTTTCGTTAGATATTCTATGCATAACAATACTCAGTTTGCATTTCTGCGAGGATAATGGAAAATAGATTACATAGGAGCTCCGACAAAGGATAATCAAAATGATGACGAGATTGCCGAATTAAGTTACCAGGGATGAGTAAAATTCAGTTCGGGGAAACTAGAATTCTTTCTGTTGGTGCTGTAAAGTATTGGACTTTAGTAAAATGACCGAATTCAGGCAAATACTGTTTAGTGGCCTCTGACAGCGCCGTCACCCCAGAGTTACTAGACAAAGGCGCATCCCACATCCTGACTATGAGGCTATTGTGCAGCGATGGGCAAAAACTGCCAACCAACAATAAGAGACCACGCACAGAACAATCTCGCTATCTAATGACTCTTATTAAATTCCCTGCGAAGCAATACTCACACTTTTCCAAACGAAATGACAGAACTCTATTGACTTCCTCTGCCTCTGCCTACAGTGCCCTTGCCTTCTAACTGCACACAGCACCACACTACAATGCTTCTCACCTTATGACATGACACTTGATTGTGTACTCTAACTCTTGACAATCAGGCTCAGATTCAATGTTCGTTCATGGCATATCGTGTTATTATATTATAGTCTCGGGATGAGTGACTGTCTCGACTGATGAACTGATTGTACATTTTCTGAGTGACTCAATGCGTAGGCTTTACGATTAGTGTTACTGTCTCTCATTATTATTTACAGTCATGCCAGTCAATAGGCACAACATACACCAAACCAATTTATTCTACATCACTAGAATCCTAGCTAACAACTCCAACCCATATAATTATATTACGTAAATACATACCAAACCATATTTACAACTGTTTAACCAAGTACTAACACACCACACAATACAAAATTTAATTCATAGAGTCTACTTCCATTATTCACCTTTAATGTACTTTACTTCGTTATACGCAATATATTTCCAATAAAATTACAAACTCAAAAAAGGTTATTAAATCACTGGAGAATAAGATAACTGCTCTTCCCTTATTTCCTCTCCTGCCTAACCTAATAAAATTTTGTGGCTATTGTGATTTTAGACTCACGTGGACAATAATTTATGTCTCGAAGGGGTAGTATGGGAAAATTCTCAACTTTTTAGACCATCTTTAAACTTATGATTATTAGCACGCATAGGATTGCGCTAAACGAGACACACTGTTACTATCAACAGCAAAC
Source organism: Yoshiicerus persimilis (assembly GCA_020352615.2). Lineage (NCBI taxonomy): Eukaryota > Metazoa > Arthropoda > Collembola > Entomobryomorpha > Tomoceridae > Yoshiicerus > Yoshiicerus persimilis. The sequence goes on along the minus strand of CM060170.1, from coordinate 42,350,365 downwards.
TGTTTTACGGCTATGTAAGTATATTCAGGGCAAAATAATAAGATCTGGTTCACAGAAAATTTAAATCAAATAATTTGCCCAATAAATAACTAATATTTATATAAACTTTTTCCTGTGAAGTCTAATGAAGGTTGTCCATAGGAAAATAGTTCTAAACGTTGGGATTAGCTCTTTGAAACCGTATAGGAGTTTTAGTAATGGGGTGAATTAGTTAAATACAGAGTTGAAACGTGTAAATTGTCTGGCGTTTCTAATACACGTAATTGACGTCTTGAGATGGCATAGAGCGAAATCTAATGGAAAAGGAAGATTGTAAATTGTAATAAGGACCATAAAAATACTCGACGTCTGCATTAAAGGGAAACTGTGAAGTGTCAGTACATAAACAGAATTTAATAGGAGTATATTGAAGTACAGTATTGTAAAAACGCGTAGCATAGCTATATACATGTGATAGGAAACACAATGTATATAAAGTACACATTGTATGTCACTGTATTTGATTTTTTGCAGCCCTCTCTGCTATTTCATTTCATCTTGTCAGTGAATCATTAGATTTAAACTGTGTATTCGCTGGTAGTAGTAAAATAGTTTTGAATGGCAAGGGAATTCACGTTACGAGTCTGTTTGTCTTTCTCCATCGAATGTAATTGTATTGTACAGCACGATGTGTCCCGATAGACACATAACACCACTGCACTGCGTTGGCAATAGAGTACGAGTACAAGTGTAGACAGAGTGCACAGAGGAGTATAGACAGGAATTCATGACATCCGGCCATTGACTGATCCGGTCAAAGAATTACACTAGCTAGCCTAGACATTGCCAAACGTTAGTAAATAGGATTGTGTTAGTTATATGTCACTAAGCTCTATGTGCATCCCTCCTGTGTTCCATCCTATTAATACAGAACTGAAATCTTCCCGTTTTGATAGACACTAATGTAAACGTACACTGATTGCGGAAGAATTATGAGCAAATGACTTTTGAATAGAATAGTGTAGGTAACTCTTCTATGAGACTTATTGCCTTATAGAAAGTAACTCGTATTTCTATACGTATGCTTCGTTGATTTAACTCAACAATGCAGAATCACTACAAAAAGAACGGAAAGACACTCTGTATTTACAAATACTGTTCACTCGCGATGGATACTATTATTTGGCTAAACTCTAAGTCAACTAGCTAACAACCTTCGTATTTATGACATGACAGTGTGAAAATGTACAAACAGTACAGTACAATATCATTTCGTCATTAGGAATTCGTCTGTGTAAAGGGACACTAAAGAAAACAGAGTTTTCAAATAATACACTAAAATACTTGTGATTTACGATTTACACAAAAGCTACGTAGAACGTACCATAATGTAATAATTGTCTATTTCTTTCGGTGATACATCGGAAATCTCTGCCCACTTGTGCTAACTACCCAACATAATATTATGCACTTACATCAACCCAACAATAGGAAATTCTAAGCGCTTAGCAAATACACAAGAAAAGTGCACACACAACTATTTCTATTTATTATGTACATATTCTTAGTATTGACAATTTACAACAATGTACCTAATCTTTCATTTTCATTCACCTGTTTGTTTAAGTTTTCTAGTTGAACTTGTCTCTTCTCTGGTATAGTGGAACACATTTACATTCATTTACAGAGAGAGGATAGGCTGTAGCTACAAGGAATATTAGAATGCACAAAAGATGAGCAAGTTCGTCGATTCGTTTAAATTGGTATTGCAGACAGAGAGCCAAGTTGACTACTTTGTTAGCATTGGTGTGTGTAGGCACGCACACAATGGATAATAAAATCAGAAAACCTAATGAATAAAGTTTAATGTAAAAGCAGATACTGTTATGGATGTACTCTCTTCGCTTCGTCTCTACGCAATTCTTCCTGTAGACAAACAGCGTTTTAAATAATTTATACATACAATACAGTTTCGTTTTCGAAAATCTCATTTGCGTGGCACTCTTCGACTAATTGTAAGAAATCTACGATAATCTTTAATATTTACCCTTTATTCCAATCAGTCTGAACTGCACTCGAGAATGTGAATTTTTAATAGAACCACTTCCATATAAATATATAATCAAATTGACATTCTAGCATTCAAACACTTTCTTCCACAATTGTATTGTCTTCTAATGAAAGCTTTCAAATAGAATCTACCTCTTTTGATTATTGTTCCATAATTAGTTTCGTAATTATATGCTGATACTATCAAGAATTAAATGAATATATTTTCTACGTATAAACTTGCTGTGCAGTGTTCACCATTGTTAACGTCAAGTCTAGTTTTCAAGTCCCACACTATAATGAGAATTCAGCTATCTTCATTGTAATTGCAGAGGGCTGCTTCAGTTTCACCAAACAAGTACATATAAACAGGCATGTTTATTGATCATAGCAAGTGGAAGTGGAAACCACAACAAGTACTAATAAACAACAGTAAACTTGGTGTTGGTTAGATGAAGATATTATTATTAACCTACCTATTAACATAGCTATGTGGCAATTCGGCATTTCTCTTTGCCAGTCAACTGTGTGTGACTGTGACTCTACATACATTAATAAGCTCTACACTACACTACACTGCACTACAACTCTAACTACAATTCAATCTCCTTTACATACCAATTCCAAACGCACCTTTTCTAATTACAACAGTTTACATTGTACATAGCAGAGCAGACATGCAATTTAATAATTAACCACTGAATTCAGATTTACTTAACTTATGCACGAGCAATCGTTAATGATTAAGTGATTTATTTGTTTTGCATCATTATTAGTCTTCTTACCGTGCAATTACAATTAAATCCGCAAACAACTATTTCTTTCTCAAATATTCAGATATTTAACATTTAAAACAAGTGCAGAATTAATCACTTCTCGTTTGCTAAACAGTAAATCATACGTTTGGGAACGAGATATACATAAAACAGACACTCTTTTTTACAGAACCATTAGCAATGCTCTTTTCAACTGACTTTGCGTGAAAATTTATTTTAAGTAGTTATTATTCAACCATTACTAAAAAATGTTTACACTTTTTGAAACAAAATTTGCTGAAGGAATAATAATCATTTTTGTGGCCTCTTGGGAGATTTCTCTCTTTTTCCTGATTTTGGTAAGACATGTGCCTCCTGACCTGACTGCAGTTTCTTTCTGAATTAGCCAAATGCCCAAAGTTGAAAGGCAAAGTAGCGCATAATACTTACAAAGCAGCAGAATCACAAGAAATATTTCATTCTTTATGTACTACACGAGTAAATAAATAACGGCAGGAGTTTGCCACTTTGCAGTATTTGTATTCCAGTCAGGTACACCTTCTGTTGTGTAGCCGTCTTGTCCTCACTAACTGACACATTTCAGTTTCATTGTTTACAAAAAATTCCGCTGACTATTTTTACGAGTTGCTAATACACTGCACAAGTCTTGCTTGCTCTCAATCTATAAATACAATCAGCTACAATGCATACCTGCGCACCTTCCCAGCTTCTCCCCACACAACTTTAATTACTATAATTGCAAATGCGAATAAAGTCTTCCAACTTCCATAGTTTGACACATTATTGGCATAATGATATTAGGAATACCTTAGGAATACGCCTTCTTTGGATACTAAAACTTTGGCAATTAGACTAGAACTAGCAGAAGAGGCTTTTAGTTTAAGCAACTACTAGCATAACAACTAAAGATAAATTAATGTGGGATTTCCACTCAATTCTGTCGGTCTGCCTTTGCGTTTGCGGCTCGTGTGTCGTGATACATGGAGATATTTCCATGTATTTCACTTCAAACGTTCCAAAATCCTATTATCAATGTCAGCTAATAGATTCAGTAATAATATATAGCCAGCAATCACGTTGTTCCTCTATACCACACGTAAACAGTGACTTCAGAATACACCAAAACACAACCAAACCAAACCACATCACAAAATTACAGTCTCTATGTTGTTCGTATATAGTTACATTCACAGAATTATTAAAAACCACGATATTCCTTATATCCAGCAGTAGAACCGTAAAAGTACATAAAAACCAGAATAAGAAGCGACTAAGCGACAGTAATAACATTACTACAAACTCTATCCAGTATACAATATTATTATAAGATATCGAAAAGCTATAAATTGAATACTGGACTTGGAGTTAACTCTTAACTGCAGATACATAACATGTGCATGCATAATGCAAGAGATTAGAGATAGAGAAATGTTTTCCTTTGGATAAGTAATTCAAATTAAACTGAAAAGTTTTGGTTTGTCATGACATGGCCACGTTTTAAAACACGACATGGATAAACTAGCAAAACATCGAAAACCTGATTTTTCTCACCATTATCATCAATCAATGATGAGATTTGATTACCTACTAGTTTCGGTTGGCTAGGTTGGCTGGCTGGCGCAGTCTACTAAAAGCATAGGGCACATTTAGTTCTAATGTCAATAAAACAGGCAGGTAAACGAGCAGTTGACTGCTAAATAGCACAACATAAAATTAACGGCCAGAATAGGCGAACAGAACTGAGGCAGTTAATCCTTTATCTCTCTTGCTAACATAACGTACTAAACGACCAAAAACCTAATAAATATGTGAAGTATTTGACCCTCTTTCTTTCTTTACAGTTACACTACAGGGGCATCTTAACTTTATAACTTACTAGATTTTAAATATTCTCTTCACCTCACTCTTCTCTCTATCAATACACTCACGATTCTTCAATGTGCATCCCAGGCAGACCTAAAGCCGTATTCTCACTTCTGGCAGACTTCTATCCTAATCATGTCCGAATTATTTTCCCTGTATGCAGTCATCCATCCATTCCTTAAATCTAAATTCCTCTACTATTCTCTACTGTTTCACTGCCTCGCTCGCTTTACCGTTTTGCATTCAAGTAAAAAGGTTTGAAATAAATACTAGCACTGTGTCTGTTGAACTAATGAACTTCACAACGAACAAATTCAACTACAGTAAATATGAATTGCGAAACCGATAAATGTAATAACGTGCCATTTTCTGTGAATTATTTCCTCTTAGTGTGATAATAGTGCATCTTCATTATATCATGGTTAACTAAATAGCCAATAGCAGAGATTATCTAGAATCAGCAAAGTACAAAATTTCACCTTTGGAACTAATTCGCAAAGTATACGGTATAATCCCACAAATTATTTATGTAGCTCATCAAAACTAGAAAAACTGAGTATTAATTAGTGGAATATTTATGTTAGGATAGAATTTAAAAATGACGGTGAAGGAATTTAGCTATTCTGAATGTTGAGGTACATCACGCTACAGATTCCTCAACTATGCACACTAGCAAACTAACACACCTGATTCTAATTACAAATCCTTCGAGACCCACAACACAATAACAAGAATAAACATTTCATTCAACCATAAAAGTCATAACAAAGAAAATGAAATTGTACTACTGACCTGCAGACCTAAGAGCTACAGAAAGATATTTGCCTAGGATAGGAGGAACCTTCTAATTGCACCATAGATAGGTAAATACCACAGTAAAACAAATGGCAATGCAAATAGTGTACTTAGCATAATCTAGCTTCCATATCACTGAATTTTTTAACCATAAGTGTTTGGCAGCCACCACAGCAATTAAACTATCGTGTACAGATGCCCACATTTAATTTCAATGCAACTCATTATTTTTATCGAACAGTTTATTATGTACCTACCCTTTAGTTAATATTCAACCTTTGTCCTCAAGCTTGCAGAGATAGGGGAAAACGAAAAAAAGATAATAATGCAGTTACATTATCGTAATAGTTTAGCATACGATATCAGCAAACATTATTATACTCAATTTCAATAGCTCTTCTATTCTGCTCTTTTGCATTGATTTGTAATTTACATAAGGGAAATTGTTTACCATGTAAGAAAGTTTATGTATGCATTGATTGTAAAGAAACGTTCGCTTGGACGTGATACCTACTTCAGAAAGTGTTCTAACTGCTTTGCTCTGTGCAGCACCTTAGCCATACTACATTACACATTCATTACCGGTCTCTACACTTCCATACTTTTTGTTAGTGGTTTTTAAAAGTCTTTAATGCAAATAATATTAACGCTCATCCCTACTACAACTAACTAACTAAACAGCACAGATGTAAAACTCCTCATTAATTACAGGGTTGGACTGCATGTAACGTAGCGCCTACCTTTACTCTTTACCTATAGGTAGCGCGTTATGCGTTTGTAATCCGTGTCTCAACAGTAACTATAGTAGTTAGTTGTTTTACTAGATGATTTAGAGACTACTTGCTAAACCGATCCCAAACACCTACTTACCTACTAAAGTACAACACAAGAAAACAGTATTGTTAGACTACTAGACCCAAACTGAACCAAACTTTATTTATTTACACCTCACCTCTTAAAAACCTCTTTCACTAAACCAACTAAGCACTAATAAGTATTCTAAGTCATGAATGAATGAAATTCATGTTCGTAAGTCTTAGATTAGCCAGCAGCCATGTCGATATGTCTAAATACGCATTACAGTTATAGTCACATCGTAATTGCACTTCAGTGGTATTAGTTCCTGTAATTGCACTAAACGCAGATAATATGTATTTACGTGTGGTTAAAGATGACATTGATAGTCCTCGCATCCTACAACCCATAGTAAACAAGAACTAACTAACTAAACACCGTAAAAGTCTTCAGCTAAAGTCATTTCCATTCTCTGTACTTTATGATTTGCAGGGATTATATACTTTCAAGTAACACGAGCCATGAATTTCATCTCTTCCTACATTCACTCCCCTCACACTATAAAACTCTATTCTTTTATTTTTATATCTGATCCTCCATTCCTCACGCCTCACGCCTCGCTTCATTGAACAAGTGACTAAAACTTTATGCACAATAAATCTGGAAATGTCTGCAATTGTCAGTTTTCTTCAATGAGTTGCACGAAGTACTACTAACACAGTAATACAACTTCTGTGCTATTTACGTGTAACTCTACTAATAAACAAAATCTATTGCTAACACTCCTCTAACCAATAAATACGATATACAAATGAAATACTGAAATTCAATTATTTCACAAACACAGTATTCTTAAAAGGCAATAGAACGTTCAATGAATTTGCAATAATTATTATTAAGCCAAAATAATTCTTATCCATGAAAGAATAAAGAACTAATTGGTTGAATGGTTTATTTTGTTTTCCCTCCCTTTAAATCTCTCTGAGTTTTTTTGTAAAACTGGGTGGAGTATAAAAATATATAGTTTCTAACAATTTTTAATTATTTCAGTGAAGAAATTCAAATATAGTACATTAAAATATTTGGCACTGTAACGGGTGGACTTCTTTCTTAGAGAATTGTGTTGAGGTTGCTAGAAGTGAGGCGACAGTTTACATTTAACCGAGAGATACAGATAGTGCAAGTCAGAAGTAGACTACTAAACTAAATTCTCGCCATGCCACAAGAATACTAGTACAGAGAGTGTTGAAAATAAACTTGGGCCCACAATAATGTCTTTTTGTATAATAATCACATCACCACATCTGTAGGTTTTAAACGTTTATATCCGTGTGCACAACACTTGCACTGTTACACTACACAAGATACACTAATTAAGTCCAGAAAAAGCTAGTAGCAGGATTAAGAGACAAATTGAATAGTAAGTAAATGGATAAGGGAAGGAGATAGAGAAGAAATGTTAGCGTTAACAGCATAATAATTGTAAGTATTAATGGTATTTTGGGCTTATTAAGTTATCAAAGCATTAGTTTCATTTTAGACAGCAATAAAAGTTGTAATAATTAATAAAGGATTACAATAAAGGAACTAAAGGCTGATAGTTTAAGTATTGACGTGGTACCAGACCAGTAGTAAATGAAATACAAGTCAGCAATCAACACGATGATAAAACGAAAGACAACAGAAAAATAGAGTTGCCATTAATCTATCTGTACTTAGTAGGAAATATGTTTAGCAGTCAACTTTCAGTTAGTTCATTCAGCACAACTGAAATAAAATACAACTCACTCTCTTCAACATTTTTTGCTTTAGACACTAAAAACGCTAGTATAATTTACTAAATACGAACAATTTGTTTTGCCGAGTTAAAAACTGCAGTTAATAATACTTACCACCATGAAACAGATTTTATCAACTTTTCCCTTGTCAGATAACAGTTTAACAATTCAATCCTATAAGGCTAAGTATACACTTCCAATAAAACATTTATTTTCCGAGTAGTGTTGCACTCCATTTTATTTACAATTTGTAATGAGTGGCTAAGTATTATACTCTCATCGCCACACATTAAAATGGCATATGATTATTACAAGTTTACAAGTCTATGCTTTATAATTAAATACCTAAGTTTGGCAGTTAGACTATATAGACCAGGCTACACTATTTATCTTTAATTTGTTTGCTGCTTTCCTTTAGTGTGCTAGTGCACACCTTTATTGTAAAGGCATTTCTCTACATATTGGCATATATACAACTCATATCTATACAACACAGTACATCCAATACTTAGTGGAACTCCTATCTCTAAAAGTAACGCACAAGTACACCTAAAAATGGCTTTAATGCACATTATAATAATACTATCCTGATAGCACACTACACCAACGATTCAATTTCATGTGAGTAATAGAAATAACACTAATGTAAAACGTATATGATGCAGATAAGCCCACATTTTATTTTCCTAGTCTTTTCTGTGTAAGTAATGCTCTTTTACAGAGATAAGGCAACTGGGTTTTGCCTGTTTATGTGAATTGAGTGAGTAATAATACGAGTGTGGGTTACTGAAGTGAGCAGTGAGTCACAACACAAAATATGTCTAAGCTCGGAACAATTCCAATCTCCAACAACGCTCTAACTCACAAAAATACCATGAGACACCAATCTATTCTCTGTTAACATCCGCTTCTGCAAAACTACAGCAGATAGACAAACAATAAGGAACTCAGAAACACACTATCTAATTTATTTATCATAATTAACAACTATTTATCGATATTCTTATGGATATAATCCAGACAGGTATTAAATCCTCTACTTTATCATTCCCCCCTAAAAATCCAACTTTGCTATCTGCAAAATATTTACCTAGCAATGATAATTTTCATTCACAACTAGAACAGAATTGGAATTCATTTGATTAAATGTAATGAATTCAATTTCCGCCTTCTACTTATCCACTCGAGATAAGCACTGTAATAACCAATATTAAAAACTAACGGGACAATCAATTTATCCGCAGTTAGATAAAGAAAACAAATTATCCAAGTCGACCGCTAGAAACTGACTCTCACGCCAAAATGGAAAATTCGATCACAGTAAAAAGATGTACTTTTTATATTTGGAAGAGTTGTTACAAAATATGTGCCAACATGCACAGTGTTATTTTAGAAGAAGAGTCTGTGCACTGAGGTTTAGGTCGAACGAGAGTTAGTAATTGGAAGAAACACGTGTAAATCCGCAGAAATGCAGTATAAAGAGTATAATCTAACTGTAACTTTACTAATTAACAGAAAATTACAAGCGTTGAACCGATGATAGACAGCCGAACATAATACCCTGCCTGTGGCATAAAATCCATTTCAGTAATAACCTTGCTGCATATCTGCACAAGGAAGGATAATAAATAGGATATTAGAGAACGTACGTGCCACAGTATAGTACAGTCCGAAATTCGATACACGCTTTTAATGTTTGATAACTACGGTGTAGTAAATTGGTTGTAAAACGAGATTTCACTAATACATATTTAATCAGATCAGTTAATAACGTATTTATGGCATGGTACCACTGTTTTCCTCGGAGAGTAACTTGGATATCGACTGACTTGCCTTCTCTCTGATTCTCAGATGTCAGATTATATATGTGTATAAGAGGAAATTAAGTGTACGCTCAAGATTACCTATTTAAATGTACAGACGAGCAGTGAGTCGAAATTGTTTTACATTTATGTATGAATGAGGAGCAGCAATATTTAGCGTACCAATAAATCTTTGTTACATTACTCACAGAGCTGAGTGCAGAATCTAGTAAACTAGCAAAAACGAATGTTGTAGACACAGTCTGAAGTCTGACGTGAGTGAATGTTGAAATGAGAGTGTTTGAAAAGCGACTGATTCAAATCCAACACAAACAACTCATAATCAACTCATACAATGTTCGACTCACTAGGTGCCTTACCTCTGAACACTAAACAAGCACACTACACCGTTCGATACCACGAAAGATACCCAAAAGCTGTGTACGACAGTCCTATCCATGTATTATCTTTATGTACTTATCGAGAAAGATATGAAGAAACTATTGTTTATTATATCCTTGTATTTGCTATTCCTTAACAAGCTATAACTGAATTTATATCTTTATATCCTAAATTATATTTCGATACTTATAATTTGTAGAGTTATACGCAAACATTAAAGCATCTCGCAAAATATAATTAATGTATATGATACAATACAATAACAACATACAGCACAAGTTTAGTTTGTATCTCTAATCCATACAACTGATACAACCAGTTTAATTGTGACGTGCAAGTGCGAAGAAGTTTGTGTGGGTCTTGGCCTGCTCTACCGTCTTATTTCTATGAATGTAATTTACACTTGCTGCACACTCACTCCAAGGCAGACGGCAACTTTTTTGCTAAGAAAATTTAAACCCAACTATATCTTATGTGTGTATTACAAAATGTTCCTCTTCGCAACACACTGGGATCTCTAATGATTATTCTTTCCAGACAATCCTGGAAATATGAAGACACAAAGAAACGGCAATGTGTTATTATTAAAAGTTTACTTTTTTAATAGCAGACGAAATCTGAGGAGACGAAAATCAGAAATATTCCCCATACAGTTCTCTTAATTGATCTTTATGAAATATCACACCAAACTTTTCCAGAACAACAACGCCTCTCTGTTTGCAGAACCTAGATGTACGGTTACTGACACTACTCCTCTATGTATCTTTGAATTCTGAGTACCCATAACACGACTTCCGACAGTTCCGACCAGCTCAGCGCTACAAGTGAAATCAACTTCTTTGATATATCCCTGTTTTTGCGCTTGTGTTATTTACAGACAGTAGCTATCTAGAGCTGAGTGTTCTAGTATGCTTATTAAACTACCTCCTGTTCTTATTACTTCTTACACACTACATACACACTAATCCTCCGCCAGTGTTATCGTTCTGGCAGATATATGTAGATCTGGGCACTGATTACGACGCTGGACCCAAGACCCGAAGTCTGGAGAAGCCACTACGATTTTTCCATTAATATTTTAATATCCAAACGTCCCACTCACTATTTCTAAAATGCCGTTAATGGAAAAACGGTAAAAATTGTAAAATTTACCACAAGCAAATCTAGTCTATCTATGTTTGCTTTTATTATCCACTTCGGTAGAATCTTTTCAAAATAAAATTACGACTTGCTTTTTGCATACAACCTACGTAAGCAGTGCCGGGTATCAGTCTAATAGACCTTCCCCTATGTAATTTAATATCCTATCAGACTTTTTCCAGCAAAGCTACCCAAACTGCCATTTTCTTGACAGACTTGAGCAGAGGATGGATAACCGAGGCTTGGTGGCTGTTATTTATCTGCCAGTGGCTCCCAATGCCCATCTCTACCACTAAGCACATGTAAGATTGTAGAGTAAACGATAGAACTAAATCTAGTTCATCCATGTTTTATTATTATGCACAAAGTACACAGCGTATGCTGCTAATACGAAACGCTATGCATTATGCATAGCATATAGATGTAGATTTGTCTGCACTTCTTCACCAGTTGATAATAAGTAAATTTTGGTGAGCCTTCCGTTCGCGAAAAAGTTCGCACGTCTGATCCTATTCGCAAAAGATAGGTACTACTGCACTACATAGTTCCAATTCATACGGAAGTCGAACTAAAAGTAAGTATTGAACAATTGCCAAGTAAACTTCTCTTTAATTTTATGTCATGACGACTCTCCTGTACTTCTCTTGAGTACCAGACTTTATCTCAAGCTTCTCCCCTATACCAAATACCGTCAACATGATATTTGCATGCTCAAAGAAAAGAAATTCAGTCTGCACTCCATATCCCTCCATCTGATTTTGGAGCTTAGGTAGTCAATAGCATAGAAACTGTTCCAATAATCAACATTAGTATTCATGATAATAACCTAACGTTCGGTTACCATAATAAAACAATTATCATCACAACTATACTGCTTATTTCAAACTTATACTCTACCCATACCATGAAACTACCTAAAAGGCGCATAATTAAAGTTCAATTTAGTTGCCAATATCATTACAGAGAGGATCAAGTGTATAAAAATATTCGTTATTTGGATCATATGATTAGAACAAGTTTACTATGTTGTCATGTATATTTTTTGCTGGCCAATATCTATCTGTAAACCAGCAGAAAAGACTACGTGTCTAAGAAACCTTACATATTATTGCAAATCCCATATTATACCTTAACGCAGTATTGTCGATCGATGAAAATATGTAGTGTATTTATCTGTAGCAATATCACACTCGAAATGTCGTCGAGGACGTACTAAACTGCTTTGTTGATACTCAAAGCATTTACTTTTAATTCCGTACAAGACATCATTTCATACTAACTTATGGGATTTTAATTTTTTATCGAGGGAAGTGGGAATGCCTGATTTTTAGAATCCCAGTACACCTACTACATTGGGCGTCGCCCTACTTAATAATATTGAATGAAAAACCTTCATTTTCATTTTATTTTTGGTTGGAGCAAAGGTTTTTTCTGATATATATACATAGTATTCAACTTCCTACAGTAAAAACGGTTTAGAACTTTAATTGACATTTTTCAAATTCTGCGAAACACAGGAAATATTGTTTAAATGGTACCCTAGATGAAATTAATGTATTTAGTATATATTTCTAGCAACATGATGCAAAATAGATAAGATGGATGCCAGCAGTGCCATACTTGGTTTACTTTTCTGCAGAAGTTAGCATTGAAGCATTTTTTAGTCTGCACACGAATATCACCAAAAAGGAAACTACAACTAAATATACCGCACTCTATTACGACTTGTTTGTGATAATAACACAACTTTAATTTTACAGATTATCAGGCAATGGATTTATTGGTATGGAATATTATAGAAGTACATCTGGGAATAATACTTTTTCATAAGGAGTAATTCCTTTAGTATCTTTCATCTTTCCCCATTTTGCGATTTACTCCGTTATCATTTTATCTGTTGAGATTAATTCCATGCGGAGTGGCAGTTAAATTAAACAAAGCACCTTGTTTTCAAAAAGAAATAGTAATACGTATTAGGATTTATCGGACAGAGCGATCTCGTAGTCATCAAGTCATAAATGCTTCATGTACATGAGAAAGAGATTCTTTATTGACTACATATGTACTCTATGCGAAGTACGTGATAAAATATGTACTCACATCAAATACAAACGTTGCACAAAGTTCTATTTCATGTATGCCTAAGCTGCTTAAAAGAGCCCAGTGTTGAGAATACATATTCAGTACTAAAAGAACTCTATTTGCATATTTCTACCATTTCTTCACATTTTCGGCATCGTTTCCATAATACAACGTACAAGGAAAGGATTGTTTTACCTTTTGCATGTTTTGCTGGTTGGTATCGGTATCTACTGAAATTCCATGTTAACAGACTACTACCATAAAATATGGTTTCTGCTAGGCTGGGTTATAAATGCATAGTTTAATAGAATACGTAATACTGATATAATATAATATTATTGTTAACTAGCTGGCGTGGCAGCGGCATTTACCATGTTATATTATCATTGCTCTTCATTTATAATGCGGTATTCTACAGTGAGTGAACAGAGCACTGCACCACAAAATCACAGCATAACATGTACAGAACATCATGACTCTTTCCCCAAATAAAATTTCTTTCCTTGTCTTCTCTGCACTATCTACAGATATCTAACTCAATTATTTCAACCGTTGACCGTTTTGACATTTCAAAACAGCAAATTCCAACTAGGTAACAGAGGTCGGCAAACCTTAACCCAAATACAACAACGTTCCGTATAATAAAACTACCTAGTAGCAAACCTTTCCTTCCTTGGGATTTCATTTTACGGAGTGCATGAATATTCTAATCTAAAAATTGGGAACATTTTATGGTAAAGAATGTCAATAAAATTCAAAGTTTTGAATGTTGAAAACAGAAAACTCATATCGATATCTGCGATTGGGACAAATTTTCAATTAATTTTATGCAAAACTGTAAATATAACTTAGCATAGTGTAACAAGAACAGTATGTTATAATTCGTTTCAATTTAAACGTGGGGACGAAAAATATACATCATAACGTGTCTTCGTTTGCAAAGTGAAATAGTTTGCGAAATTTAAAAAATTAGAATTAAAGTGATGGTGGGGGTGAAGGACATTGATTTTTAATACGACAGGGAAATACAAAGGGGAGTGGAAGCAAATCATGCTGTGTAAAAACCCTAAACTTAAATAAAACTCTTCCTCATTAGGAATTTATAACACTGGGAACTTTTTCAACCACTTCAATGCATTTTAAATTAATTTATTTAAACAGGCAGCTTAAGCGGTCAATATTCAGATGATTTTATGTAATCAATTAACCCCTTGGCACAGTTTACCTCAAATGTACAGTATAAAAATGGATGACAAATAAGCCGTAAGAAAATACGGTACATAAAAGACTATATACTTTTTGATGCAAAACGAAATGATTCTTTCTTTCAATGTTGCCAGCATCACTTTGTTCTTTTTAACAGTTCTAAATGAAAAAATTACGAACACAAAAAGTAAGACTGCTTACATCAATTTTTAACGCCAACAAATTACAAAGAAGAATAAGTTAAGCAAGAACAAAGGGAATAATATTTTTCAAGCTAATATCCAGTAACGTTTGTATTCAAAACTTTTCATACATGTGTTTAAATTTAACAAGTTTCAACGGACCTCACAGTAATAAATACTTGAAATGCTAACAATTACCAATGGAAATGCATCAACACAAAGTAGCAAATAATTAATTAGTAAGCAATCATTGGTTTTAGTTACGGGCTGCACAACTTTGGATAAATTTTTGAGTAAAGAGTACTGTTATTTACAAAACTAATTAGGTTATTAAAATTACCATGTTATTAAAATATACAGTATGAATGCGAAATAATACTGAGTTGGTTTTCAAAAGCTTTGCGGACTAATAAACACCAGAAACAGTAAATTACTAAAGTATTGAACAGGAAAAATAGACTTAGTATTAATGGGAAAAGGGAAAACAGACTTGAGCTCACGTACATAAGTATAATGAAAGTCAAGTTCAGTTCTCTGGAAGAAAATCAAATGCTAATGAGTTAATTATTCACTGTGAGATGTGCTG
Source organism: Yoshiicerus persimilis (assembly GCA_020352615.2). Classification (NCBI taxonomy): domain Eukaryota; kingdom Metazoa; phylum Arthropoda; class Collembola; order Entomobryomorpha; family Tomoceridae; genus Yoshiicerus; species Yoshiicerus persimilis. The sequence goes on along the minus strand of CM060170.1, from coordinate 42,334,930 downwards.
AGTGAGCTCACACTACATTCTGCTATAGCCACTGTAGTAAAAGACGTAGCACTAATATTAAATCATGCCATGAATTACATTAAACTACATTTGAAAAGAATAATTTACCTATATAGCATAGATTCATATCATAATCATAACAATAAATTTCGATGAATAACAATATTAATTGCTGTATATAATTAAACCATCCCTAATACGACAATCCCTGCTAATAAGTGTCTAATTTCTACATTGGTAAAGCCCCAATAACATTCCAACATCATTTTCGTAACGTATTGGTTCTTATCAAGGCAAGACTAAGCGTGGGGCGTGGTCAAATAAAAGTGTGAGTTTATTTTAAGAGAATATTGAATAGTGTTGGAACTAATTTAGGTATTTTTCTTAATAAATAAGATTATTATGACCATAGAATGAAGTCTAGTTTTCAAATTTTTCAAAAAAGCAAACGAAATCATTTTCTGCTTGTGTTTAAAAATTAGTTGCCTAATTTTACGGCATGTCTTACTTAACCCTGGCTACTGCACATTGTACTTTCAATAAAGTATGTTATTGTTGTACGATATCAAAACACCGTTATTTATGTATTCCACTACCTGAAGGATTCTATTCCGACATTGTGAAATATTCTATACTTAGCAAAAGAAAAGGCCAAACCATTTTCGTGTTGTAAACTAGTTACCAGTTTATGAAGCTTTGGATCTGTTTTCATTTTCTCAATCAGGTTTATTTACTTAAGTGGTCTTTTCAATTTTTGTCTAAACCTCCAGAGGTAAAATTCATCTCATTGATCTCACATATGCCATCATTATCACGAAGAACGTCGGACACACTTCTTGAAGCATGTTCTAGAGCAATTACTGGCCCGATTTGGTACAGATAAATATATTTCTCAACTTTTTAAGCACTGCCATTCAACCCACAACTCTAAGATAAGTCATAAGATGATTTACTTGAATGACGCATGCCATGGCCCATGGCTACTAGTGTCTAGTCATAGACTTGTAAACAATAAAATAGAGATAAGCAACAGTGTAATAACTTATGTCTTAGGAAATATTTCGTAAGATTACGACCATCATTACTAGTCCTGTTGTGTCTCGACATGCTATTATAAATTTTATTACACACCGATTGCTGAAACTATGGTAAATGTTAATAAAGAGCAGTGTGACACGACAGTGACATTGCACAATTGCTGCGGAAGCATAGCAATTATCTTGTAATATAATTTTTATGGCATCACCACCACATATTACGAAAAAATGGATAAATATAACATTTGCTTATTCGGATATTATTTGAGATTAATACACATTAATCCATTTCCCTACGTTATAATGAAATGTATATGAATACGAATGCCAAGACATGTCACTGTGACGTCTGGAATGACAATGACATAAAGAATCTCATCTGTCCGAATTCATATAGCTTAGGAAGACTTCATTTAAATACGCAGTGTATTAGACAGATAAGAGGGCAAGAGGATTACAGTTGGAATCTTAAAATCATCTTTTTCTGAACAAATTTATTTTTATTGATTTTACACGGCACATTGGAGATTATTTCTTTTCAACGAAGTAGTAGTTAATAAGAGATAGCTTTTCCTGGTATATGGAGTGTATAAATTTGTATTCTATTGCGTAACCAATCCCTAGAGTCTAAAGTTAAGATGACTTGAACCCGTGATAAGACTGCAATAACAATTTACATGGGGAGATGTTGTCACGGTATAAATGTATATGTACTGGTTTTTTATAAGCATACACTATTAGATAACCATATCATTTTATCAGGCTAAATAAATCAGACTCACTGACTAATCGTACAGCATTTAATATACAAAATCTAATGGAAACGTTATGAAAACTATTTATATAACTCTAGTATTTAGTTATGTACATGACAAACATTATTCGGAATTTTAATACACGGAAATCATTCTAAGCACACAAGCCAAATATGCAAATAACCTAGTTTAAACATTTTAGTTTGCCAAAATATTCAATACATAATACCAAACTTGATTTGCAAAAATAGATTTCATTTCTCATTTCACACAACTTTACTTTCCTTTCTGGATAACAGCGAAAAGTAATACAAGGAAGGCTGATGTGAAATGTAAACAGTTAAATTTGAAGTTTAGTATTATTTGCATTTATTTTTTTGCATTTTCGATTTTAAATGCTTATACTAAGCTTAAGTGGCTTAAAATGATTTTACCAGCTGTACTGTATGCCATATTTATATACAAGACAAAACTACAAAAAACAATAGCTAATATAGCTTGTAGAAAAGTAACTTACTTTAGTAATAATCCCGGTTTCATCAATGTATGCAGATAACAATCATAGTTGATTTTTTAGTAATATCGTAGGATTTTGAAAGCTGATGTAGTCATAGATGGAGAATAACGTTGAATTTAAATTGACGTTCCATAAACTTGTTTTGCAGAACTGACCTACGAACAAAACGAAAAATAAATTAATTTTTCTGATTTATAGATGAATTGTTTGGTGAAAATAAAACTTTGTTTTTCACTAACACCTCAGTAATCAGTTTCATTTAAAAATAGTTTATATGGGTTAACGGCATATGAAACGAAAGTGTGACAGTGATATGATTAAAGTATGTATAATAGTAAAATAAATAAAAACAAATAAAATTATTGTTAAATACCTCGTTAACGATGTTTTGCGGCACAGCCACAGCGAAAGGTAAAGTCAATTAAAACTAGGTACACCTGTTTTAAAACGTTACAACTCACAATCACAATTCACAGTCACAGACAAAACCTATAAATTGAAATCAAAATACAAATCACATTTTTAATTTGCATTCTTGTCTACGTATTAAGATTAGATATCACTTAGATATAAACTATTTAATAACCAGTCGGTTAAGTTCTATTCGAAACTAATATATCTATTCGTGAATTAACTACTAATAATATCAGCCAATTTCAAAGTATTCAGACCAAACGAAAACAAAACTGTAAGGCACACCCAGCTCTTCAAAATCAAATACGTACTTATATTCCACGCACATCAATGCGGTTATCTATGACCTTTGTACTTTATAATTTAACGATTTAATTTTTTAATATAATACCTACATTCAAAATAGTCATTCAAAAATCCATTCAATTGACTATATATCATTGAAAAAACTAATAAACACAAAAAAGACTAGATTGGCATAATTGGTAACTGTATTACATTGGTCATCATTACGAAAATATAAAATAAACAAATATTGAACCACAAAGCTATTGGTAAATAATTAAAATGTCATAATACTTTTAAGTTTCTTAACTAGCTAACTAAAGAATAGCTAAAAGTAGGTTATTACTTGAAATCGAAGCAAACTGGAAATAGCTAATTGAGGTTGATAACTAACTAACGATAACAAATAAAACTTTCGCCTTGATCTACTTAGATGAGGTAGAGTTTGAATTTGAATTTTGAAATGTGAAGGGTGGAAGAATACGTTGATCTTTACATACAAACGAAGGGGCTACTAAATGTTGGATGTTGCACATTTGACACTAAAGGGTTAAGAAACTATAGAAGAAGAGACTAATAATTGATGTCTTGTTATTTAAGAAGTTGTTAGTGATGAAACTTGAATAATTTAAAACTGGGGATGGTAAATCTTAATTGTTGCCTTGATCTTCTAGGAGGGTAAATAAATTTCCCAACCAGTTGGTAGTAGTGAGGTTTTCGTAGGGTATTGGATTTCAAATGTGCGCAAACACCATTGAAATGAAGTTATATTGAATAGTAATGGTCCATATTATAAATTTTGGATGAAACTCTGAGTTGGTTAAATTGTGGAGCTAATGATAGTTTCGGGAGATAATTAGTGCTTGAGAAATGTTTGAGAAAGTGGAGAGTGTGATTTTTGGTTGAGAAAGGCGGATGAACTTTGCCACTATGAACTTTTATGGAGAGACATTGTGGGACGACACAAAGCACTATATAAAAATAATATCGAAATTATAAAAACGGGAGCTGCAGAGAGGATTTGATTTGATGCAATATTGAATGTCCGTTCAGGACTGTAGTCTGCAATGTACTGCTGCACTTCTCTACATTCCTCTCTCATCTTTACATTACAAACAAGTGCAGCAGAGTTATAATAAATATGTCATCCCAACATATATAACGTAGTATCACTATAGCATGCGTGTAGAGTGAGTCCAACCACTATTTCTGGGCTACATCCCTATCACTATTCTCTATGCTACTCAACTCAACATTCTTATTTTCTCAATCTAGCTTTTACTATAATATCTAGGCTGTCCAATTCACATTTCTAGCAATAACTCCCAATATGCTCGCTATATTTAATCGTTACTCTACTTGATTTTACATTTCCATTGCTTTATATCACTAGAATCGGGTAGATTCCTAGACAGTATAATATAAACTGCACAGCAGTCCTCAAATCGCTAAGAATGAATCGAGTCAGACACACAGAGGTTCGTTTAATAGAATAAAAATATGGTTTGGTGGTGGTCCGTTTGCATTGCCAACCTTGTAGAATGTATATGCTTGTATGTATGTAAGTATAATATTTCTTATTAAGTAGCGGAAGCTACTTTATAATAATGCCCTGAACAATCTGTCTGTCTGTCTGTCTGTCTGTCTGTCTGTCCGTCTGTCTGTCTGTCCGTCTGTCTGTCTGTCTGTCTGTTGGCTCTATAACTCCTGAACGGCTTAATATAATTCGCTAAAACTTTTAGTACATGTTCTTGGTGTTCCGAGGAAGGTCCCCTGTGAAAATGGGTGTGATCGATAAATGACATCTACTAAAAAAATTGAATTTTGTATGTAGAGCCTACAGTTCAGCACCGGCTGCTGATCAGTTCCATGTATTACTAAAAGTGTTGTGTATGTTGGAAAATTGAGGCGCATTTTCAGCACCCGCATCTGCTCAGCTCCATGTATTACTAAAAGTGTTGTGTATGTTGGAAAATTGAGGCGCATTTTCAGCACCCGCATCTGCTCAGCTCTATGTATTACTAAACGTGTTGTGTATGTAGGAAAATTGAGGTGCATTTTCAGCACCAAATTGAGGTGGATTTTCAGCACCTAATTGAGGTGTTATAACTCTTGAACGCTTCGATACATATACTTAAAATTTTTCTATTGTGTCGCTACGGTTCAGTGGACGCTGTTAAATCTGTGTCGCTTCTGCTACTTCATTAAATGCATTAGTTGAATGGTTTATTTATTGTGTTATGCATCTGCTAGTGCAGAAGTGGAGGTTTGCTTTTTGATACGGTGCCGTGGTGGATGGATGGTAGAACCTGGCCTGTGGGGGATCAACGAACGAGTGACAGCAAACCAAAGGAGTGACTCAACCGACGATACAACCAACAGCTGACTTATTGCCAACTCCTTTTCCTCTATTCCAAATCGAAAACACCAAAACAACCTCTAGAAATATTCATAGCTATACCTAAGGCCTTTATGTTTTAGGTGTAGGCTATAGGAGGACCTATATGTAGTGGCACACTGGCAAAACTGGAGATTTTGGGGCAGAATGTATCTAGTGGGGCTAGAGGCCAGCCGGTCAGGAAGTATTTAGTGGAGACTTAAGGCTAGCAAGTTTCTAATGGGGACGTAAGGCCAGGAAGGATCTAGTGGGGGCTAGGGGATAAGAATTGTATATAGGGTTATGCAGCCATAGCTGTCGGTTTGGGTTTTTTGGAATTAAGTAATTTTATGCAAATTAGTTTTTTTTGGAGGTCAAATGTCAGAAATAGACCATTCTGCGAAGTGCGAAATCTGCCCATTTTAAATAAGATGTTGTACCATGTTTTACGGATAACTGACTTTATTCATTGAAAATCATTCTACACTGCAGAAGGAATGTACTAAAACTTTTAATGATCCAACTAATTCTACATATTTAACTCTTATATTCTTTTAAAAATACAATACAAATTGATAGTTATGCTTCATTGTATTTTTAATGTTATACACTTCAAACTAGTTTAAGACGAGAAGCACATTATCAGAAGAATTAATCATATTATTATCTGAATAAATGTTCTCAAATCATCATCTTCATGAATACAATGCTTAAAAGAAATAAAATGACATCAATATACCAGATACATGGGGGCTTTCGAAATGTAAGTTATTTGGAAAGCCCAATAAAGAATATTTAAATTATTTTCTCATAACCAATTTGTTTCACTGCCATTTATTAAGCAAAGGATTGATAACGATAGATAAAATACTTAGGTTACTGGCATCCCATAACTGGGATTAGTTTAGTAATTTTACAAAAAGCAACACGATACAAAATGATACGCCGTAAAAGCAAAATACTTGAATTCAAAGCAAATATATCACTAAAATGGATGTTGGTATTGCAATAAATCCTATATGCTTCTAAATGGTCCCAGGACTCTGAATTGGTTGATTGTTGCCTGGAGGGGCATTGGAATTGCATGCACTGGAGATACAAATTAGGATTTTGGTACGTAGGAATGTAGGAGGTGCACTAACGTAGTCCCATTCTCAGCTGTCATGATTAAGCTGTACAGAGTGGCAACTTCTTGAAGATTAGATGAAGAAACTGATAAGAAATACAATGGTATTCAAAAGAATATTCATGAAATGTATATGGGTATCAAGGAATTGGTGGATGAAGATATAGTCCCGCCTCTTGATAATTCGAATTGGGAATTCTCGGTCTTGGTGTTGGCATCCTTTGAAGATTAGGAATAGTCGGTGGCAAACTTAATTGTGGGACCTGTGGGAGGATCAGTGACATTTGTCCTGGTTCTGATGTTGAAGATACTATCTGCTGCTCCTCTGTGTCATTTCTCTCGGAAGCGGAAGTCGATAATATTTGGTTTACCGCCGAAGAAGAGATTAGGCGTCTTCCCGTTATTTCCCCCATCCGACGTTCATAGTAAGCCGTTCTCCCTTCTACGCCAAATAATAAGTAAAATGTTTTATTTATGGAACTGTATACTTTTTCAGTGCGAATAGAAAGAAAATTAAATTATCGGTAAGTTGGATGTCAACTGTAATTGTTTATATTATCACCATACCATAAAACATATTTGTCATACCTAAAAATCTTATATAGTGATCAAAGTCGTCAAATAGAAGCCAGTGAGTCTCTGGTCGTGGAGCCCTTCCAGATGGGGGAAAATTAGTTCTCGGTGGCCCTGACGTGAAATGCATGATTGGTTGAGAAGTTGTTTCGCTGCTCCCACCAAAACCCCGAAAACCTCCTTCCTCAGTTTGCATGTGCCTCGACCGATCAAGCCCAACTTGCACTTCCTGTCTTTCATTTGAATTGACTGGGAACGGAGTGACAATCTTCACGCGTACACGAGTTCCTCGTAAAAGTCTCTGAAAATACATTAATCTGTCCCCTGAAAAATAATATTAGTTGAATTTTCAATTTCTAATTTTCAATATACTTCAAGATCGCAAATATATAATTTAGTATGGTTATTGAAAAATGGTAAATTATATTTACCCCCTGGCAAGGAGATTGAAGGAGCATGACAGTAAATATTTGCTAATTGAACAGTTTTAAAAAGAGTTTGGAATTCACCATCCCAACTAGGGTTGTACATTGCCCCTGGTTCCATGCCTGTAGCCTGCATTAATAGAATAGAAGGAAAACAGAAATAATGTTAAATGAGAATCGATTGGTAGAAAATAATTAACTTTTGCGCTTACAAAAAGTTTATAGCATTGTAAGGGAATCGTACTTATGAATTTATTTTCTTTTATATGAAATATATATTAGTATATATAAATATTATAAATTATAATCTATTTTCACATGGAATGAAAAGGAGGAGGATGGAAAATTTCTATAAATCGTTAACATGTTTTTTGATTCTACCAAGTTATGTAGCTATCTATTGTCTACTTACCGTTATGATGTTTGGCTCTCGTACTATCCATGAGGCAATATCCTTTTTAGTTAAACTTGTAGGACCCAGAAATTGTTCACAATATTTTAACCATGAGGGGCTGACAGGAAATCCAAAAATCGAATCCCATCGTGCTGTTTGCTTAACGTAGTAAAGAAACTTGGATCTGTCTCTGGTAGTTAAATGAATGCTGGAATATAAAGAGCTTGTTTCAGTATTACTTAAACCAAAAGTACAGCCATGATAAATATAAAGATGAAAATTGATTAATATATTAAAATATTTACACTCTTTTTCTTTTAAAACGTCCGAATTGCGAAACTAATGTAATTTCTTTGGCGCTGTCATTACTCAGGCTACTACTACTGGAAATACCATAGTTTCTATTTAGGGATGACATTCTGTTTGGATTCCCTTCAGAATTTTCAATACGTGCATGAGGAACTGGAATTCTTCTATTTCCTGTGTTTTCGTTTAGAGATCTAGAGATTGGTAATGGAACGGCGTTTCCTGTTGACTGAATTGCACCTTCCTGTTGAATTACTGGATTGGAGAATTGGCTTTCCAGGTTTCTCAGAGAACTTTCGGGAAATTCATCATTTCCGTCATTATTTGCTCTCATCATTCTAATTTCGTTGGGATTTCGATTCACGTCCATTCCACTTTCATGAAATGGAAATTATATGGCACGGATCTCTCCAGTGACTTACGGCAACTGCAAGAGGAACAAATAATTTACGGATTGAAACTTTATTGAATAAACATGAATAATAGAAACAGCATTTTCATTTTCTGAGACTGGACAAAAATTACCGTTTTGAGATGGATCGTACACTGCAGATAAGCGTTTAAGATTTTGTAGACTAAAGGTAAAGGCTTTCCAGACAGCTCAGCAGCTTCAGTCTTGTTTTGCTCACTCAAAGGAAATTCATTGCCTACTTTGCATGCAGATCTATTTTTAGTTGACTGGAAGTTCCAGGAACTTTTTACAAACAAGAAAGTTTATTAATTATGAATCCGGTTTGCAAAATAATGTTTCGTATGTTGGTGTTATCAAATGACACTAGATAACAAATTTACAATGATCATGATGTTACCAATGTATGTCCAGTCCAATTAGATAACAAAATCGGAAAAATATTAATTTGAGAGAACAGTGAAAAGATGGTGTATAAATTTGGAAACCTGTTGGTTGGTTGTTTTCGTCCTTTGTCTTCGCTTCGCAAAACAAGAATAAGCCTAGAGAAAGAGTAGAATTGAATTTGATTTTGTACATCAAGGGAAGAGTCGGAGTTTTTGCAACCGGGGTTGAGAGCTGGCTGAGTAACACAGAATGACACTAGAAAGATAAACCAAAGCACTCTGGAGTCTGGAGTCGTCCGCGGGTTCGCAACTCTCCTTCTTGAATGCACACGACACCAAGGAGCAAAGGTACCTTAGCCAATCAAAGCCCGTCTCGTCACAATGAGAACTGAAACGTGTCCTCGCAGAATTTGAAGAGAGCAGAGAGAAGAGTTTACCAAGGCTGTATTCTAAGAACTTTAATGAATCGCATTAGCTTTCTGATGTGTCACGTGGAAAATCCAACAAGACAGGACAGAAATGCATGCTTGTACTAATTCAAGTAGACACCACCATAAACCTCCCTTTCGTAAAACATTTCTTAATTAAACCTATAATACATGTGGTAGGCGGTAGAGGTGCGAAATTGGAGATTTCGAACTGAAGCCTGTCAAACAATTGAATTCTGAAGAGACATGATATGCGTAATAAATGAATTCAGTATGTTTGTGCATAAAATATTACTTTTGCTTTTTCTAAATTCCTTTGCTTTGTGATTGCTCGTGTTCCTATTGGCTCATTTGGTCTCCACAGGGTATCTAATACACATTCTCACTTACATTTAAGCCGTCCATTGTGTTCCTGGAAGAATCCGGGTTTCCTGATGAATGAGAATGATGTCCGGGACTTGGTATAAAATTGAAATTTCATCTTTGTCATTCATTTCAACACTTTCGGGTATTTCAGCAGAAGAACCATGTTTTCTGTGAATTCCATCCCCCTTTCACTCTCAAAGCTATTTGATGTAGAGGAAAATTTCCATTTGACACAGAGCTTTCAGAGTATACCAATGAACAGAAACTTTTTGCTTGAGAGTGTTCTTGTGTAACTGTTTGGTGGAATACTGGATGGAATGGATTCTGGAGAAAAGAAATATTCCAAGTGTAATTCTGGACTGAACACCTTTTGATTCGTTTCCATAAAGCAATTTCCTTTTGTGTCGTTTTCGGCCTTTAATTAAGTCGGTTCTACGATCTCAGATTTTAAAATATTTTCTTCACGGAGTTTTCCCTGTTGTATTATGTATCCTCTTCTGTGGCACCCAAATCTCTCTGTTCCTCAGAACCTCAAAGAATTGAAAGGACATAGCAAGCGGAGGATTTCAGTTTGGGAATACCGAGGAGAACGAATAGTTTCTGCAGGCTTTGGCATGCTGCTTGAGTGCAGCAGAGAATCAAGTCGGTGATATGACGAATTACAAACCGCAGTAATTTGCATCACCATTTTGCAAAAGTCCCTTAAATATCTTTATTATAGTAGAGGCACCAACATGGTTTCGGTCGTGGCAATGGAAAACACATCATTTTAATGGGGACGAGAAGTTCATTTCTTGCATGCTTTATACATACATTGTAGGTATATGTATTTTGTGATTTGCAAAAATATAAGGAACTTAAAAATGCAACGCTTGCATGCACCATATGAAGTAAGTACTTGCTACGCAGTTCTTGTCATCAATAGAGCCTCCATCGTATTTACTTACTTGAAAACACATGCACGTAGACATTCACATCGAAATTCGACACTTTATTGGTATCGTATCAAGCCATTACACTCTATCACTTCTTCAAAACAATGGACAATTGGACATAAAGTGATATCAACCTACTTCTCTTTTTAAAGCAAAATCAATCGCAGTAGTAATATTCTATACGAATTTCGAAAAGGGTTGAGGAAATAATGTTCTCTATGAATGTCACTAATTGCCATTAAATATGAAATTCTGACATTCCGAAGATCGGTGAAACTCTTATCAGCAAACGAATGGAATATTAACAGTATGCAATTTTGTGCAATATGAAGTATGAAAGAATAGAATGATTTTATATTAGCATTTGTTTTAGAGATACTAATTAATTGCAATTAAGATTTCACTAAATGAAATGTCATGCACTTTGTTTTTCTTATTACTAAAGTTCTCATTAGGAAAATGTAAGTGTAATTAAATTACTTATTAAATTAGAAGAAATTAGAAGAAAAATTATGAGTATCCGAAAAAAGTGATGATCAGATAAGTCATTGGCACTTTATTTAACTTAATATTCATAAACAGTGTATGAACAAAATAATTAACAAGTCAAATTCATAACGGGCCACAGACACGATTGCTTTCTTAAATATTTATACCAAAGATATAGATGCTATTATTGTAAGTCGTTATGTACAAGTTATTTCTTCCACATTAAAGTAGCTTAGTGCTACGGAGGGCATCTCAACGAATCACATCCATTTCATTTGTGCTTTACTTAGAGCTTAATTTGTTTTTCTTTTCATTTGAGCAGCTTAAATGCAAAGTAACTAAACGAATATAAATTGTAGTATAATGTTCATTACCAATCAGTGTATACGTTAAATCGGCTATCAATTTCCAAGTGCGTCGTGTTGCAATCTCATTTATCAATTAGGTGACATAATTAACTGACGCAGTAGCAATTAGGCAAGCGCACATTTAGTTTACAACAAAAATTGGTCCTTATATCTAATTACCCATGCAAAACATATTTATTATTGCTTCCCATTTGTGTATAATGGTCTCCATATCTTCAGTCTTAAAAAATATACTTAATGCTGTAACTTTAAAAGATAGCTATTAAAAATATTGTGCTTTGATTAAAACTTGTGTTCTACCATGGCATACATCTGTGGTCTGCCTCGTGTTTTGGATTTTGCTGTTTGTCTGCTGACTTATAAAGAACTCAAAGGGAGAAGACTGATTTAAGATTGAGCTTTACCTAAAGTATACAATTTCTGCTCACAACATCTATACGCACCATTTTAGGCTTCTTTACAAGTGTTCCTTACCATGAATTAGCAACGACTCGAAATAGTAACAGATTAAGTATGAGTACAATGATACAACAGGTTTACATTTGTTTTATGCATTACTTTACTGCAAATATTCATGTTTATAGACAAGTGTATATAAATATATTAATAGTTAAACTTAATAACTTTTGTTCGTCTCTCGCATATTTTGTATATATTGTTCACACTCAATGGAAGTACTTCTATGTATGTATTTCGCACGATTTCATTAAAATATGGCTTTCAGATAATGTAAATAGTCAATTACTTAATACAATACATCATTGTGTGTATTAATTATAGCCATAGCATATATTGCATTATTTAAATAGGTATAAAATAATGTACTTATGATTCATGAACAAGTACACTAGGACTAACTGTAAGAAATGTAAATTGCAAGCACAATACGAAAAAGTAGCTCTAGTATAAAACAGGTGTAGCGAAAGATTCAATCTTTCTTATAATTGTTTGTAAAACGGAATATAGAGACAAGTGAAATATAAAACACAGATTTAAAACTTTTGAAATAAGAATACTAAATGAATACTACGGAAATGACGTAAAATATTTACTTTCATTGTCATTTGGCAAATATGAAATAAATTTGGATTAAAATGTTCCTTAAAATAAAATAAAATAATGGCAACAAACGTAAATTACACCGAACACTCTTAACAAAATAAAATATACACATACCCACTGTAAGATATTCAAAAGAGAATGTCAATCAATGTCAACCAACAAGTTAGGCATTGCAAAGAAATTTTCAAGAAAAGTAAACGTAGGTCTGTAGTCAGGATTTTCAGCCCAACATTTTTTCATCACATTAAAAACATCATCGGGACAATCTTCAGGTTTCCCCAAACGTTCTCCTCTCTCCACCATTTCAATCACCTACGTAAAAATAAAATGCTTATCATTATGACTCGTCATGACATATTTTGTGACTGCCACAGAAATATTACTGGAATCTTGTTACGTCTTACATCTTTTCCTGGCACATCATCACCATAAGGCGTTTCGCCATAGGAATACATTTCCCATAAAGTAACACCATAGGACCAAACATCCGATGCATGGGAAAAAGTACCGTGTGTACATGACTCAGGAGCATACCTGTGCATAACCAAAGATGCAAACTTTAATATGCTTCAGAAATATAATTAACCAGTACAACTAATTGGAAAATATAAATACCTAATATATAGTAATCAGAATATTAGTTTAAATAAGAGCAGTATTGATCGTTTTAATTACATGGTTTACTTATATCCTTAAATTACATAATAAATTATTTCTTTATCATTTTATGACGAAACGTAAATTTATCATTCACTATGACAGGATATATTAAGTACGTTGCATTTAAGTTGTGTCACTTACCACTTAATAGGCCATCTTCCTCCGTGTGAAGCTGTGTAGTAATTACTGTCAAAACCCAGAGCTCTAGACAACCCGAAATCACTCAATTTAGCCATTTTGACTGAATTCAGAAGAATATTTCTCGCAGCCAAATCGCGATGAACAAATCTTTTCCTTTGAAGGTAAACCATTCCTGCAAAGATTTATTTTATTTTATTGTCTATTTGTGAAGAATCTTTGAAATTGGTGAATTATATGGCGCGTGACTGACCTTTGGCAACTTGATGAGCCCAGATACGAATATGCTTATCAGGATTTATTTCCTCTCTGTGGTTGACCAAGTAGTCTTGCAACGAACCTAATTTTAATAGCTCTTGTACCTAAGACAGATGTAAAAGAGTATGAAATATTGGAGTATTCCAAAGATTTAACTTTTATGGATACAAGTATTCACCATGTATATCCTCGGTTGCCAGCATATTCCAATAATTTTGACGATATTTTCATGTTCCAAGTCCATCATGACTCTAGCTTCTTGCAGAAATTCCTTTTTTGTCCATTCATGCATTTCTTCTTCAGCCTTAAGTGTTTTAATTGCTACGTTTAAACTAGTCGATTTATTCATTCGCAATTTCCCTTCGTAAACTTCGCCGTATTCTCCACTGCCAAGTAACTCGCCCAATTCAATCAAATCATGAGAAATATTCTCTGAAAAAAGACATATAAGAGTTATATCACATTTCAAAGTGCACATCCTTTGGTGAAACATTATTAGACTGAAATGTGATATTTATTGTTCGTGGTATTGTAAACTACACCGCAGATAAGCTTACAGAGCTATAATTGCGAACACTCTACTTTTAATGAATTGACCTGGTGAAAAATTTACGAGGCTGAATCAACAACAGTCTTATGAAATCACATTACGCTTATTGGACATAAATTACCTATGTCAAATAACTAAACTGAATTTAGTATTGTGTATCAGTGTTCGTATATTATAGCTTAGATTTATAGACTTATCGCCTCCAGATAACGAAACGTGGTATAGGACACCTACCTTTACAGAAGCCGTGTTCAGATTTATTGTTGTTGTTAAGTGAGTCGTTAAATGAGCGAAATCCATTTGGCGACGTGGATAAAGGAATTCTTTTGGGAAGAGGCGGAGGGACATCCAGACTGCTAGAGGACGAGGACTTGAGGGAAAGATCAGAAAAGCTTTGTGTTGGTCCAATAGGAGTTTGCAGAGTGGCGGGAAGACCATCCGACCATCTCGAGTAATGGTCAACTATGTGTTCCAAGGAGTCCAAATAAGGTCCGTCATCAATGTAGAAAAAATTGTGCTGGAAATAAAATCAAAGTAGTTTCGAATTATAGAGATGTTGTTTCAGAGGAAAAGCATTTAATGGATTTTGAAAGATGATAATGCACCTCTCTGCCGATTTCAAAGTTGAAAGGATGTCCTTGGAAGAGAATAGTAAGTACGTAAACCTTTGGTTTGTTGGAAGAACGTCGTATAAGGAAATATGATCTCTGTATATCATTATTGTTTTGCATTTGGCACTGTTGTAGTAGTTGGAGAGCTTCCTGTCTTTCCAATAAAGAGTGGTACCAGTCATCTTTGTTCAGTCGCGTTTTCCTCACTTTGAAGTCATCTACGTGAGGGTCATGCACACAACAAAAAACGTGACTTAAACATAAACAGCGACATTATTTACATTTTGGAGATTGTTTACATTTAGTCCGGACTAATTTACTCACTGCACTCACCAAAGAATTGAATCGTCTCTTCGTGATTATTCTCAACAGCAAGATGAAGCGGAGTTTTATTGTCAACCGTTCGGGGACGGAGAGGAGCGTGATTCTTTAGCAGATAGAGAACACACTTTGTGTGTCCTCTGGAAGCAGCTTCATGCATAGGAACCCAACCTAGAAATTAAACAGCTCCGTTAAAATACACCACAACTAATTTTCTAATTACCTCTTAAGACATTCGGTACCTGAGTCATTACGACGAAGCTGAGGGTTGGCCATTCCTTCCTGCATTAAGAGCTGTACAGTTTCTGGATGGTTATTGATACACGCATACTATTCACAAAGTCATAACAATTAAATTCTACGACTTCCAATATCTCCTGGTAATTATTCATTCTAAATGTGTGTACATGTAATGGAGAGCAACTTGAAGAGTCCTTGGCATTCACATTCGTTCCAGCATCGATAAGAATCGACAGTATTTCGTTACACCCGTTGATGGCTGCAAGATGAGCCGCAGTTTGACCTTCGTCATTTTTTGCATCAAGACTTCGGTAACCACATCGAACCATTTCCAACACTATCGCTGTGTTTTCTATTTCAGTATTCAAAACCAATTAGTATAATATCACTTAACATACTGATTGCTCAATCTTTCCATATGTCCCTCCTTAATATCAGTGTCACTTAAATCTTTCTTACTTTCTTTGGTAGCTCTGTGCAGGAGGTTAGTTCGTCCATGTCTACGGCAATCTGGTGGAGGTGGGGAATTAATTAAAGGTCTTCGCAGAAGAATAGCGTCGTCATCCGTTGCTGATCTTTGATAAAATTTTATAAGCTCATCCAGTCCGTGAATAACATTCCCCTCCTCTATTATAGTTACATTAAAATATAACACAATTAGTTTTATAAATCTACTCTACCTAATATGCCCATTTCTCACCCTGTAGTTTAAAAGGGGTTCTTAAATGAAAATAAACAAAATTTTAACAAATTAAGCAGAAAACTGTAAGAACTGGTTACTTGCTTAAGTCATTACAGCATAATTACAAGGCAAATACAATGGGAAAAGTGAGCAATAGCCTTGTGGTTCGCTTTGTTTACATTAATTGCGTTTTTTCTTTTCGTATTGTAACCTGTTTTATTTTTGAAACAGAAACTGAGGCCGGCAGAAAAGAAATAATGTAATTTCTAAACTCATTTATTAAACAAAAGGAATATTTCAATAATTTACTAGATCGTTTAGTTAAAAATTTTCTATTGGATGAAAAATAAAGCTTTGACTTACCAATGGAGAAAAATGCATCCCGATCATGACGACAAATTTGAATGTGAAGAACGTCTCCATGGGCAAAAACGGAGAGCGCGTAGTCTCCAATTGACGTAGAGCTTTCTCTGACAAGGAAAGTTCCTTCTTCTGCTTAATAGGACAGAAACGATGTAAATAATAAATATTAGTGGAGGAATACGCAAGTAAATTTAAATGCTGAATATAGGAACCTTGAGTCCTGAGTAAGGCCTCTGCTTCCTCTCTTGAGATATTTCCGTGAAACCAAGCATCATCTTCCGAGATTAGTGGCCCCGACATTATGGCATTTGTGACAGCCGAAAATAGGTTTATGTAGGCAAGCGACTAATTGTGTTGTAAGGTAGAAATGGAATTAGAAGACACTTAAAAGTAATACTATTTATCGGATTGGACCTTAAAACTTAAGTATTCACAGCCTTAAAATTGTTGTACAATTGAAATGTGTTTTGAAAGAAACCTTGTGTTGGCAGTTGGTTTCTAAAACGTATTTAATAGAACGTACTATTAATATATTGATAGACTTCACTACGTCATTGTAGTTACGCGACTGAAAATAAGGGGTTTTCTATCTCGAGCTATTAAGCAACAAGTGTGTATTCTCTAGCGTGTGTAACGTAATTGTGTGGTGTATGAGAATATGTACTGGAAATGCATGCCAATGTTCTTTGTTGTCTCGAAAAGGTTTTTTAAGTTGGAATTGGTATTTTTGGTGTTATAATTATCCAGTTGAGTAGAAGTGTTGAATATATGAGACAGGGACAGGATTAGAGAACGGGAGCATAGCCACAGAGAAATTGGTTGGTATTGGTGTCTGTACTGGGGATAGGACGGAGTAGCAGTTGTAGTTGTATCTGTCTCACTGTGGAATTCTGAGAACTAGTGCTGCGCTATAGCTCCAGTATGAACACTATCATAAATAAACTATAAATAGGCGATAAAACAATATATACAAGAGAAAGGCACTCAATTACATTTTGCACAGAAGACGAACGAATGCAATTAAAATTTAACATGGGATTGTTATAGGACAAATCACGGTCAACTCTTCTTCTTCATGACGCAGTTATGCCAACTGACTGCTATTAAAAAGAAGACAGACAAAGTCACATAGTTTCTCCCAGAATGAATAATTATGTATTGCGTTCTTTCAGCAGAAAAACATTAATGGTTTCGATTGAAAAATATTTCTTTCCAGGATCACATTTAAAGTCAACACTTCCCTTCCTTACTTCTCCATTCCTCCAATCTGCAGTACTCTAGAACAAAATAAGAGCACACAATTATTTATCTTAGTATACATATATAACGTATGAACTTATCTCATCCACAATCTCACTCTAGTCTTAATTTCCTTACTCACATTTCAATCACTCTAGAAATGGTACCTTAATTAGATCACACCACACTCTTAATTACTTACCTAACCAAATATATGTTTACGAACACAACTCTAATATACCATAGATTTCTGTTATAATAGTAGCAGAGTATATATTATGTGTAGTGTGCAGAAAGTGTAGTTTGAAGGAAGTGTTCAGGCATTTCCGAATGAGTCAACTTTCGACTTGCTAAGGAAAATCGAAGAAGAGTCATGCTGCACTAATTCGAGAAGAGATTGGGAGTGTGTGGAGTAAAACTGATAGAATTCCGAATAACGAATAACTACAGGTCATAGGTAGCTACACAAACAAATATATTTAATTACAGGATATTGAAGTGTACGGGAGCCAATTTGTAATATAATCACTTTGACGCTGCCTTCAGCTCTGAGGTAATCAATGAGTCAAAGTCAACGAGCCTCGTTGTGACTTGTGAGTAAGGCAAGTCTTGCTTCTCGTCTATTCTCAGCTCTGCGTACACACAACAGGCACAAGACACTGTGATAAGGATTCACAGGACAAAACCAACACACCATACCGATATATTATAGTACTTAATGCTTTTCTTCTATGTTACTTTTAATCCTTATGTCATAAGATACTAGTTTTATTCATCTATAAGGAAATGCTTTCTATATGTAGTATAATGTGACCTTAATATAACTACTATAGTACCTTTTGGGAATATAGACGTGTAGTAGATCAATCAAGCCCACCGTACGCCAAGTCAGTTCCACAAAATAATCAACCACAAAGCTTATCTTATAAAGCGATAAGTAAATTATTGTTCCAGCATTTGTATAAACCAGAGCCTCTATCATTTCTATGAAGCGTCAACAGGAAATTGCCGTTTTTATCGTTTCTAGTATAAATATGCTCTGTGCGGTTTCACCTATCACTTTTACATGTTTCTGTGGTTCAATATTTGCATCTCGCATGCAAATTAATACTTCTACTGAATAAAATGATTATGGCATCCAAACGTCAACTACACTACAGTCCCAATATGCTAATGGTATGTTATTAGTTAGTGCAAACAATAGCATGGTGTTTATCTCAATCTAAATAATATGTGTGTTCGAATTTCGAATACTGGTGCTGGTAGTAGGCACAATGATAAAAACCTGTACGATCGTTTTACTCCATACAATGTAACCATAAGCCCAATATTATGATAAGTTGCCTCTGCTTTCAAGTAATTAAAATAAAAGATAATTTTGTAGAACCATTTTGATTTTAGTGCTTGTGTGGTTTGGTAGCATGCCCTAATGTCTCAGTTGCACCAATGCAATGACATTAATGCTGGTATTTTTATTTAGATGATTTAGTTTTGGAATAGCTTTTGCTTAGCCTTAGTTCTTAAGTAAATTGTCTTTTCTAGTTGTACAAATACGTATTTGTCGGTTTATCTCAAGTGAAGGTATTTACCAATTCATGTATTATCTTTATCTGTGAACAACTAATTTTCTTTGCCTAATGGTGCAGAGATAGTAAAATTAGAGTTTTGGAAGAATTGTTCGGAGGAGCACTTTACAATTGAGAAAGGCCATTGTATTTATGAGTGGAGATGAAACGATAAGCTGGAGTGAGAACTATGACGTCGCATCTCTCGAAAATATAAATAAATCAAAGTCCAATCAATCACGACTAGTCACATATGATTTAGTGTCATAGTGTATTTTGTGTAGATTTAAAGTGTAAATAAATAGAAAAGGTCTGTATTATGGAGCATGAATAGAACTCTGCGCCTTTTGTTATGTCAGTTCATTTCAGTTCACTTAGATAAAGATAAATGCTTAGCCTGCACTTAATGCAACTGAACTTTAATTTGATTGCTGCTTTTCCGATCTTTCCAGTAGTGCAGTGGCTTGTTCTAATTCTAATGCTTTTGGTGCTGGTTGACATTTATTTCCAGTTCTGCTGTCTCATGTGACCGAAATCCATTTCTCTCGTGTGTTGTGAATGATCCACGTATTTCTAACACTCTAACCCTAACACTTAAAGTAAGTCACGGATTGAATCTCTTTAAATCTCTTTCTTAATCTTCAAATCTCTTCACAATTCACACACACAAACAAATTCGACTTATAGGAACAACTGTGTTGTATTTTAATGGAACTTAATAGTATTTACTTTATAAGGTAAGTCTTTCTTTTCCTAGTTAACTTTTGTTTTCCTCAATTGCATTACAAACAATTGTTTATATAGCTATATTTAGAGTATTTAATTATTCTCTAATGATTATACGGTACACTGGTAAAAATAGAACTAGTTTATACCATTTCAAAAATTCAGTGAGATCTGGTTGTGGATTGTGTTGTATAAAATTATAAATATGTACGTACCTGTAATAATAAATAGTGGAGGATAATCTCTGAGTATACTTGGTTAATCACAGTAGTTTAATTAGGTAATTTGGTGTAGTGTTTCTCTATAGGAGGAATAATGTGGCCTGGATGCACTGTTAAATTAGCCAAATTAAGAGATTGGAGAATGGAATGTAGAATTGAATGTGATAATCCTTTGAATTTTATTAGATTAGAGAAGATTTTTTACTCGCTCACAACATCCACAATACAATCACATCACAGATGATCAACATGCGCTTGCGTTTTGCTCAGATTTTTCTGGTTAAGGTTCGGGCCTTCTATTTATCTGTGGGGTTTGTCAGACCACTCGCTTATATCATTATTATTGTGTATTCCTCTGCCTGCCTTCGTCTAGGGGAAAAACAACTTTCCTAGTTTACTTTATACAAAGTTGTATTATTGCGTTGCGTGATGTGTGCTCCGCTCAGTTAGGGTAGGTATTATGCAATACTCCTATAATAGGCATGTACGTACGTATTAATGGCAGGTACAGCCTAAACAAACTCCAACACTGCATATTATAACACAAATGGGTTCTACTAGTGTAAATGAACAATCCAAGTTTCTCACTCACACTATTCTCCTACAACAGGCATCCGGCAATGTGGTATCTATACGTGTATTCTATTTATTTCCCTATACTGGTATTTCTGCTTTGCATTGCAATTGCAATACTGGAGTTAATCAAAGCAAAAGGGCGGATATGCCTGTAAAAGTTATTTTCTCTAAATCCTCAAAAGTTATCCTTTAAACTTTCAATCATTACCTGTAATATTCCGTACACCAAAAAAGTTTGCTATGTCTATTCTCCAGGAATTAATTCTACAGTTCATATTTAAAATTGATTTTGTGTTGACAACCATTTTTACAAATGTAAAATTCTATTTACATCTTCTTTAAGGGATTCCCATCCATTTACAAATGGCTGGTTAATTATACTGAAGAGTTCAAGAAAATATCTTGGTAGCAAAACACAGCACTGTTGGAAATAATATTTAAATCCTTAGAATTTCTGAAAAGATCGAGTTAACAAATATTTTATTACAGTAGCCATTGCATCCTGACTACTGTTGAAACATTGTTGGGACACATTCAAACACTACAGCGTAGCACAGTGCAGATACAAAGCGAATAGGGACGTGGCATATGATGTAGTAGTATCACAATAGTGTTTTTTGTAGGCACATCACAAAATAACATAAACAGAGATAAATCTGTACTTTTTGCTGAGCTTTAGCTTTGGAGTGTATAAATGTACACGTACAGTGTGTTCTTTTGTACTTGGCTGGATGTGGAGAAATGTACGTGCTCACTAACTTCTTCTACTTTATTGTGAGCAATTTGCTATCCGATACTTCTCTGCACCCAGAATACGAAAACTCATGTGATGTTTACTAATATAAGCTAACCGCAACTCAATGTCTCCATGTTATCAATCTTTTAATCTCATGTTGCTTACAATATGTAGCCTTATGAGACAAAGCCTGCTGCGGATTTATTCCAGCTATACAATGTCTGTATCTAAGAGTACATTTCTATTTTACCTTGCTATTTTGCACTTTAGTGCAATTTGTACTTATTTTACTTAAAATGAAAAATTTTAATAAAGTTTTACTTTAGAATATTTACCAGACGGTAATACCACTTTTCAAAATTAATTTGAATCCTCGGAAATGCCAATTAATCAATAAAATAGCGTCTTCACTATTTTATCACATAATTTTTACAACGAAGACTACTTTTATGTTCTGGGAGAGCTGTGGAGCAATGCAGAGGCAATAATTATAGGATTGCATAAGCAAAGTAATAATACAAGACGAAAGAATTGCCGTTTTACTTTCATGAGCGTACTTTTCCGTTATCCCCATATATAACGTATTAATGTAGTTATCTAATGATGGGATATGTAAGTGGAAAGAGCTATCTTCCTCTATAAACATTTACGACGCCTGTAGATATAACCCAAGAATTACCCTACATATGTATGCTCTGTTTGACTTGAACATTTTATTCGGCTCAGTTCAAACAAATTTCTCTCGCCTCCCTAGTAACTTTCTTTGCTACATTGCAGTTTTACAAAGTATGCCTGAGAATGCGAAAGATGTGCTCGTTAAGTGCAATAATTTAATTAATCAACGAACCATACATGCTTATCTCATATTGGGACGCTTATCTACAAGTTTAATATAATGTAAACAAATGTATACCAATTAAATCATGTTCAAATTCACGAATGTGTTAAAACATATAACATTTTGCGTAATACAAAGCATAAATAGGAACGGCATATCATACATAATTATTTATGAAGCGCAGGAATTTCTACTACTAACACATGTTTTCCTAACGACGACATAAAACATTTGCCTATAATTAAGAGCAAAATTGAGTTGCGGCAATAAAGCATAATAAAATGCTACTATATACATACAAATATTTAAAACCCTTGGAAAAACCTCAGAGGGAATGGTTTAAGAGCAGCTAACAGAAAGTAAGAACATACCGAAACTATAGTACATGAAAATTAAGGAATTTTTATTAAGAATTGGAGCGTTTTGAGAGAAATGTTTAGAATGTGGAAATAATGTTGTCAATTGAGATTAGCATTTGCACTGAATTTCGTGATATTATACGAAAGAGAAGTGGGAGAAGGACAGCAGAGTAATTGAGTGCATAAGGTAGGTAGGCTTTCTTAGGCATGTCCCATTATTGCTACACTACTACTAGGTATGCCACAGACAGTGTTAAGTGTTACCTACCCAGGGTTCGTATAGGTTTTTGGGTTTTTGTGCAAAAGCCATACCCAATTTTCAATGACAACCCCATGGGTTTTTGCTAGGTGAAAATGCAAACTTCTCCGCCTGCTATACAATTAATTACGTCTATGATTACAAAAACTGCAAATTAAGAACATATTTGATAAATACGCTTGAAAACAATCATTTTAAATCTAATTTTGACGAAAAAGTATGGAAATCAAATAATACACCTGGAATATTATGTTATTTGGGTAGACCAAATACCCATAAATCCAAAAACTCACAAAAAACCATGGGTAGAGGTTTTTTGGTGAAAAATCCATGGATTTATAAATCTAGTTTTTGACTAAAAACGTATGGAAATCAAAAAATATATCTGGATTACTGTTATTTGGGTAGATCAAAAACCAATATTCCCAAAAACCCAAAAAGCAACAAAAACCCATGGGTTCCTGGATCCTTGGCCACAGAAGAGTTTTAGGCAGACATAACAACGTTTCAACGTTAACCATAATAAAAGTAAATGGTTCACGAAGAGTGTTGCACTTTGGCCTTGGTGGAGTGGAGTACATACATTATTGTAGCAGTGAGGCTCCTCTCTCCACTAAAACATGTCAAACACGTACATACAACAAGCCTACTAGAACCAAAGCCAGGCACATCCTAGCACAACAACAATCGCACACTCTCACTGTCTCACTTCTCACAAGTCTCACTCCACCCAACATTAATACACAATTCCGTCATAAGCAGACGACCCACTCACCGAATTCGGCATATTGCTCCACATTCGCAAAACAACTGATGCATCCGTTTTTAGAAATATTGGTGAACACACAGAGATTATGGATCCGTAATTGTTACCACTAATTATGGGCCCAGATTACAAGTTCTTGTTTTACGTTATGATTATAATCTCCTACCTAAGTAGTTACCTAAGAACAATATTTATTTTTCTTACTTATTGATATCCATTCCAATTCTAATTCTAGATTGGTTAGAAGTGCAGACGAATTTACCCGGAAGTTCAATTACTAACTAAATGATTACTTTCCATGATTTCCATAGTTGTTATTAGATGCAATGACAAGAAAAATAATAGAAATCTTGTTTACAGTACAGAACTCTATATATTCACAAGGCATGGGATGCCTTATTCGCTTATTTGACTTTTGGGTACTGTCATATAGGAATCTCCTTTCAATTTCAGGTACATACACCTACTCTCTTATGTCTTAAGCTGTTTTGCAAACAAAAATGTCCTTTATAATGTTCAACTAAGACCACCACTTTCTTTATTTGCACGCTCAAAACTTCCTTTTGTTTTGCTATTCGCAACTCAAGATACAAATGATTTCAAGTTGGAAATGCATAGCCATAAAATCGTCGAAATGGAAACATAGAATATTCATGTTCACTGCTAACGAGAAGTGCATATTTAGGAGCGGATGAACATGTTAAGTGCTACAACTCTAAGTAATTCTTCAGATTCATAATATTCCTCAGCAGTCACGCAAAACAAAATTTAGTACTTTTAGCGTTGTAACGATTCGAAGCGTAGCAAGTATGCTTTGATTTAATTTGTGCTACAGACAATTGCAAAAATGTACCTCAGCATTTACACATGGTCTTCCTACTTTATTTAAAACATTGCAAGTTCATACTACTGCAAATTCCAATTAAAGCATTACTGTTGTTTAGAACCCTGTTTTTTGTGTTGGTGTTGTCATTTAAGGTGGGTAGTTTACTTTGAGAAAAATTTTTTTTAATTTAAATGTGTGTAATTCTGTACTCTTTTCCATTTCTGCAAATTTTTTCGCAGCATACACCAAAACTTTACATGTAAAATCGCATTTTCGAAATTCCAAGAGTTTGAAAGAGCGTACACTGTTCTAAAAAATATCAAAAAATCCCTGAAAAAATTCTCTATCGACTATGAAAGCTTGTTTTTGAGTTTTTATTGTCTAAACATGAAATAAAAATGGAAATGCTTTTCTCCAATGCATTTCTCCTACACCAAATAATGTCAAATTTTGGCATTCAATTTTTTTCCTTTAAATCGGGTTTTCATAGTCGATAGAGAAATAAGAGTAGAATTCAAAATTGAAACCCTTATTACTCCACGTTACGCCGCTTTCCTGGAATCAGGAATTTCCGAATCGTCAATCCCTCCTTAAGAAAATCTATAAATACATCGGAAAAGTAAAATAATGGAATTGAAAACATCCATAAATCCGAACCTGGTTCCCAAAGTTTTCATGGTATTATCCATCACCCTTTTATTTTTGCAGGCTAGAGTTAGCCTTGATGGAATGAGAATGGATGTAATTGTTTGTTTGTAAATGTTTTGTCTTGTTCGGTTCGTCGTAACCCTTGCAACATATTCCTTGTTGGCAATGTGCTAGGAGAATATTGACAACACAATAAGCCGAAAAGAGAGGCATAAAATATTAGTCATGCAAGTATACTCAATACTTAATACAAATAAATGCTACCTGCACTGCTACACCAAGTCCACAAGGGCTCTTCTTAAATCCATTAAGCCAAATGACATTTTTAATTGATTATTTGGAAAATCATTCAATCTTAGAATGCAAACTCGACTTTGGCATGTCTATGGCCACTGTAGATATTAATATGTGTCACTCGTGGTATCGAATGCGCCTTATCTTTGTAACTTATTATACATTATTGTAGCATATCTTTATTGTGTAGTAATATGCAATCTTTATTGCGTCTTCATTCGCAACAATATCCTGTTAAACCTGATGTGCCAAATAAATAGCGTAAAGCCTTATACATCCACAACAATGGAATAAAGATCTCAAATAACTTAATGGTGATTTATAAGCAAATATCCTTGCAAACCAATTTCATCGTTAGGTATTTTATATACTCTTGGCTTTAAAAAGTTCTAACTATATTTATAATAAATGTTTACTACATCTCCGACAGATTGGTTGTATATATTTTTGATAGTAATAAATTGAACATTTCTCAGTATTGATCTATTTGTTTCCAACCCTTTTTTAAATATCGTTTGTTTTGAAAAAATTTTTTAAATCAAAAAACCTTTCCTGTATATGTCGTAGTCTTTGAGAGGACTCAGTCTTTGAGGGGACGCGGTATATATTTTAACGTTAATAACTTTCTTTATATTATACTTAGCAATCTGAAATTTTGAACTTAAATCAATGTTGATGAAATAAATACTTTCAGTAAATTTCATCCCCCTAGCTGTCACGGAAAAAATGTTATTTGTATTTAAGTTCAAAAATTGTTCATTTTGTTAACTTTTTGAACTTAAATACAAATAACATTTTTTCCGTGACAGCTAGGGGGATGAAATTTACTGAAAGTATTTATTTCATCAACATTGATTTAAGTTCAAAATTTCAGATTGCTAAGTATAATAGAAAGAAAGTTATTAACGTTAAAATATAGACCGCGTCCCCTCGAAGACTGAGTCCTCTCAAAGACTACGACATATACATTTAGTATTAAACTGCATTCTATGAACAATTGCATTTGTGCATCGAAACGAAACATTTTCTTTGAGTACAAAATAA
Organism: Yoshiicerus persimilis; assembly: GCA_020352615.2. NCBI lineage: Eukaryota > Metazoa > Arthropoda > Collembola > Entomobryomorpha > Tomoceridae > Yoshiicerus > Yoshiicerus persimilis. The sequence continues at coordinate 42,308,358 of CM060170.1, read as the reverse complement.
AAATAATTCTGATTGAGGAAATTAGTTTACAATAAAGGGTAAGAATGAAAGCCATCTTGAAGCTAACAAAATCATCGCAAACAGCAACGAAGAATAATTTATGGCCTCCCGCATACTTATTTCCTCCATAATGTCTCTAAGGTTTCTCTAAAGTACTTAAATGAATGGTTGTAATTAATTCACATAAAGACGGTGGAAATGCTAAAGACGTGCTTTGGGGAATTTAATGATTACTGTCTTTGTTTCGTTACATATTGTCAATGACTCTATAGAATTATTTCATGCATTATGGTAATCTTAATTATAATTTTAAAAGCAAGATGTATTAATGTTTGTATTTTGTCTAACCGTGGTAAAGAAAGAGACCTGCAAATTACACATATTAAAACCATTTTACAAATATTAATTTGATTATCATTACTTGTGCCTCGTTTTTCATTTCTACCATTTGTTATCCCAATGAAGTGAAATGAAGTAAAAAGAGCCTGGCTTAAATTGGAAAGATTATGGGAGTACCTTTTGCATATTATTAGGTTAGCTATAAGAATCTATAAAGTACTTAGTAAAATACATGATGGTACAATAAAGGCATAAACTACATAATTAAGAGGCGCATTAGGCTACATAATACTTGTCTGTGTGTAGATTAGATCTGTAGATGATTGCAATTGCGGTGTATCAAGTGGAATGTTTTGGAGAGAGTGAATTAATTTGAATAGCATTATGTTTCAAGAACACGTACTCTTTATGCGAAGGGGAAATTATACTTTTGTAGTGCCAAAGCGAGAGCACAGGACTGTATGTAATGTTACAGGAGCTACATAAACCAATAGTGAAATTAAGGTATTAAAATAATCTAAGAGGAGCAAGAGCAAGTGCCACTGTCACGGTCTAAATAATTTTGTGTGGTTGAAATCTCTGTAGTTGTGGATTAAGTAGGCACTCTTTGCAGTTAGACTGGATTACCATAAATACACAAATAAGTATGAAATAGCAAAGCCTCTGACCCGGCTATTGACTAATGTAACAGAATGACATCATGGTTTACTTATAAAGTATTAGTTCACATTCACTCCATCTAAGACGTCATTTCGAGATTTCATCTATATCCATGACATCATGGAAATATGACGTCAATGTTTCTGCCTACATTGCAAATTGAGACTCCCTAGAATATCTTGTGCTTAAACAGTATCTGAAGTGCTACAAAATATATTTGGCTTGAGTGACAATGAGATTAGGAAGGGGATCTTAGTATTTGAGATGTGACTACTTAGGAAGGCAATTAATTTGCGGTTTGACTTTTTGCTGGAGCTTTAATTAGAGTCTGCAATCGTTGAAAGAAGACAAAAGCGACGACCTCCTCTATGCGTGCGTGGTGTATCGAAAAAAGTCGACCTCTGAACACGAATGCCGATGTGTTGGACCTTGGTCATTAATACCCATTATGTGTACTAACCATTTTGGTTCGTTTACAAAGTGCAATGGAAATAATATTCATCGTGTACACCAAATACACGAAATAATACTGTAATGAATGCAAAGGTACCTTATCTCTATGTTTTCGAAATCTACCTGCTGCTGACTGACGTGAATTGATAATCCATAGCATCCGCAGTGTGCATGTTAGGCAATAAGCAAACTATAGAGAAGGTGTCGGCATATTTTTAAATATGATTAGTAGCAATTCGCTATCAGGACAACTATAATCAAGGATGCAAAAACCCATGGGTTTTTGAGCAAAAACCCCCGACCCATGGGTTTTTGTGGGTTTTTGGGTTTTTGGGTTTATGGGTTTTTGGGTTTTTGGTCGGCCAAAATAGCGAAATACTCAAGGTATATTACTTGATATTCCTGCTTTTTTGAGTCCCAGTATGATAAATAATGATTATTTTTATCATTAATTATCAAATATGTTGATATTTTGCAAGATAAACTGTAATTTGTTGTGAAAATAACGGTGTTATTCATTTTCCCGCCTAGCAAAAACCCAAAAACCCAAAAACCCATGGGTTTTTGATAAAAATATGGGTCGGGTTTTTGCTCAAAAACCCAAAAACCCAAAAACCCAAAAACCCTGGGTCGGCATCCCTGACTATAATAGTGTCTAGCCTCGATGTTTTAAGCACCCATGGCTATCTGGACTGTTGACTGTTGTATGTAGATATTTGCAGAATGTCTACTCTGCACAAAACTACAATTATCATTTATTACCTAGCATGTGATCAAGTTGGTTAGGATAATTTAGACACACGTAAAGTATATTGCGATATTATTACGTGTTGTATTAAAATGTGGATTCTACATCTATGCAGTTTTTGCATAAGCTGTACCTAACCTAACTATGTGCTTAGTGCACGTATCGAGTATGGAAGCTAAAGGGCACTGCAAATATGACGAAGGAAAAGTAAAACGGAGATTAGAAGGTTTTGCTGTGGCTGGGAGTGTTTTGTATAATGAAATGGTGTTGAGTGGCGCTTTAGACGTTGAAAAGAAGTTATTTATGTTTTCATGCAATACGTATGTTCCCAAAACGTGGTATTATTATGCATTGCAAATAGCAATGTATAGGATGAAGGCTTGCAAATTGCAATCTCTCACAGTACATTGCACAGTGCTATCTTGATTTCTATTTTATGCAGAGAGGGACGGGAAACACTCGCATCTTCACTCATCTTCGTGTTCAGTCAGTCTCATCGTCATCTCAGTTCGCCAGAGTTCCAATTCAATTGCTTCGATGGTCAGAATGAGTGGTGCAGGCAACTAACGCTCGGGAGACAGGATTTATCTCCAGAGGAACTCTACCGACTGCTGCTGCCTTCCAGCAGATCTGTGGGAGTGCAGACACCTAATCTCATGCATATTGCCAGTGTCGCTCCGCTCTCGTAATAATATCTCCATTACGTCCCTTCATAAAGTCAATTCGAGAACTAACACATAGTGGGACAAAGTGAGACTGACATGCTCGACTTTTGTCAAGTCAACCGTTAACACATTGTACCTGCTACAGACAACCATACAGATACATTATTCACTATCTGCATATCTACAAGTGCAGACCTACATCCCAATACATCCTTAAGTCGTTCTTAATACCACATCCATCCATACGCCAAGTCTAAACTCTTTAAACGGCTACTAATACATATTTTATTCTACCAACTATCTTCTTTTGCGCCATACAGTCAAACCTCCCCCGTTCCACACCAACTCGGTAAGTTTTTTAACTATTTCTAGCTCCATTTACAAAACAAGTAATATATTCTCCTGAAAACTAATTTAACACCCATACTCATAAGGCTTCTTTGTATTTTGAGCAATTTCTACAGTATAATTACGATTATACATAATGTTTCTTTGCTTTTTTGAATGTTTTACGACACTCATCTGCAAAAGTAGTGGGAATTGCTGGACGACTTTATTTTTAGTATGCTGTTTTGATTTATTGCAACTGGGGAAATAGGAAATGTTTATTTCCCCAGTGTGCCTCAAAGAAGGGTTTGATTGTAATGGAGAAGTATATGGTTTGACGTGTAAGTAATAATATGGTAGATTGGTGTATGTATCTAAAGAGGTAAGTAAAGCAAAGCTTAAGCGGTACAGAGAGGATTGCTTTGAGCAAAAGTGCCAAACTCATAGGAATAAATAGCATAGGTCACGATAGAAGAGAGTAGTTTATATTGAGAGATAGTGGGACAGTGTAGCTGTGAAGTTCATGACTATACATAATAATAATAGTTGGCGTACGCAGAGATACATGTCTATTTATTTACCTTACCTAGTTTTGAGCGTAAAGGTGAAAGATATATAAATTGGCATGCATGCAGTGGGGCCGTGTAGTGCAGCGTAAGTTATATTTATAAATGCAAGCACATTGCTCGCATTCTTGGAGAGAATAAGGGAGAGCAGAAGAGCAGAGGTTTATGTGTACATTTGCAGAAACATAGTCAATATCTGCAATTCGTGTAAGTAATAGTTGGTTTTTCCAAAGTCTCGCATTCGTTCGTCTCTAACTGTACATAATTTTAAGAGTTCTGCTGCCGAGTTGAAACTCGAACTCTAGTTCTGTGCACTCCTATTGTTATCTCGGGCAGGCAACTTCAAAACACACCTACGTAGGTGACAACCGTCAGAATACTTTTAATACTTCTGCACATATTACGGATTTCTTGTCGAGCTAATCTAATTCGAGTCAAAGCAGCTGAGTGTACTTACAGAGCTGGCTGAAAGCGAGACAGAGAGGGGAACATTAGCGAGAGAGGATAACCAAGTAGAATTTCAGTTTACCTGACCCTGGCGTCACATTGCACACGATTGACAGGAAAAGGGAGACGCAGACGTGAGATTACTTTAAAGGTAAACTTTTTCAGTCTCAAGCTATTCGGTTAAATATAAATGAACTGCACATTATTTACAGTTAGAAGTGCCTTTGGAGATTCATTTACATAAGTGGAATAAATAGCCCTGGCTTTGCTTGGCTCTCTTGTGCAATCCAACTTAAAGACAAGACAGGGAGTGATTGAGTGCTCCCAACTTGTCCAGAGACGTCCATGCACCCACCTAATGCAGTCACCCACATTCTTATAATGCATATGTGAACTACCATTACATTCTGCAACATCACACACTATATTGTCGCACGTCTCCAAACAAACCAAAAAGTACCCTAAATCCGCTACGTATTTGCAACTGAAATCGAATTCCATTTTTGAAACTACACTGGTACTTAAAGGGTGCACTGGAGCATTTCAATGACCTAGAGCATAGGTGATTATAATTCCTTGAATAATGCATAGAAAACTTGTTAGGGGATTTTCGTGCTACAACTGGATCTATTCACAGAGATTTGCTCACAGTTTTCATTCAGAATTACATGGCTTCGTTTTGTATTTCTCAAGATTCTATGGAAATGCTTATTACTATTATTATTGACTAGTCATGTATTTTCCAAAGTACTACACAGGGTTACAATGCAAAATGAGTTCTGTCTAAAAATAGGTGTCTCAAATTCTCATGTATGAAATTCTTGCACATTTTCTTATGTTGGTTCTGTATGCTACAGTGTAGGATAAAATCGAGTACCCATAGTTAATGGGAATAGTAAAAGAATATGCCCACATCTGATATTTAGAATATGTTTCGGTTATTTGAGACTCTTATATAATAGTGAAGTGTTTTGTAACTGTGTATTGTGTAAGGACTCTATTAAAGAGTTGATACTTTGTATTTGCAAGTTACATAATGTGAAAGATATCATTTCCGATTTATGCAATAATAATAGTTAGGTATTCCTTTGCGAAGCATTTGGGAATTAATAATAATGGAGGATAAAGAGATGTGCATTCACATCAGATCACGTAGCGTTGCACACCTCCGTGAAATATTTATTGTAGTTGCTGGAGAGAAAATATTTGCTGTGAGCATGTGTCGAGTCGACTGAACATCTTTGGCTGTTTTGTTGTGCGGGTCGTCGGCATTTTCAGTCGTAGTACATCTATATACAATCCAATTGCAACACCACATTCACGAATTCCAGTACCTTTCAATTCTCTGCTCTCTCACACCATTTATTATCCAAACTCCATTCACTCCATCCATATATAATCCATTCTTACTGTTTTCCAATACCGACATCCATAAACTACCCGCTAACTCGCCAATTACATCCCATACTGACCAAACATCTATTTCATCCCACATTCATACAAATTTTACAAACTTAATTCTCCTACCGTGCCCTATAACTGTTTACTTTCCGTTTCTCAGTCTAAACGAAGGGCAGCTCTAACCAGAAAACATTTCAGGGGCATTTTGCCCCAAAGTTGCAATACCTACCCTAATCGCCAATATTTTTTGCCAGATTCTTTCCTTAAAAGGAAGTCGACAGTTTCTTGACTCACAAAGAAACTTCAATGTGCTTTCCCACATCCAATTTCCTAAACTGTATTACAAATTTTCAGTATCTAGTCCACAGTAAATCAATTATCCATTCTTTATATACAGTCTCATCGTCTGCTACCATACCAATATAAGAATAAGCCTCCAGCAGGTTTATTTGTGTGCACAGGGTAAACATTCTCTACTTTTTGGCGTTCGGATCTCTCTTTCGAAATATTCGTCCACGTCAGCACATAAACACTGCAGATTTGAATCTGTAGCTCAGATTTACTGTATGCTCATACTAAAGATAAGTACAATTCGTGTATGAACACAAACAGGAGCTCTAAGAGCCGTCAAAATTTAAATATCTTATCTGAGAACAAAAGAATCTGAATTCCACACAATTGTGACCTAAATATTTTATGGCTACTGTTCCAGGGATCAACAGCCAGCTGAGACTATACTGTTGACAGGTAAATTTCCATTTGCACTATCTCTCTCCATTTACCACAAAATTTTTATTGAAACTTTGCTAGACGAGAATATCTATTCCAATAGTTCCATGGAATTTTAGGATCTCAATAAAACTTCAATTCCTACCGAAGTGATTCTAATTGGGATTGTTTCAGATCGCAAACTAATATTCTTTGTAATTACCAGCAGTGTAACATTTGCATCACTTTTGATTCCGAATTTGTTGAATCATGATCATGAGAAGGGTAATTTGAATGGTGTATGTTTAGTAATGCGAAAGGACTGAGTGGAATCTTCCATTCCACGAGTTGTCTATTTCCTCGAGTGCTTTTTGGAATGGACATGTTTTCCAATAATCAATAGTTTGACATTCTGCAGTTTTAAGGTTTTTCTCTAAATTTCGATATAAATGAACATATAGCATCCATTCCATGACAAGTACAGAACTGTCCTAAATAAAGATTTCACGGGAGCAAGACTCATGCATGGAGAAGTCTGTCCCTTGCCTTTTATGGCAAATCCAGTATTGCATGTGAATGTGCACTATCACTTTCTGTAAAACTTACAAGATATGTAGTAGTCAGAGTCACAGTCGGAGTTTGAGTAGGAATGTTTTCCCAACAATATTGCGTGGTAGAAAGTCCTTTACACTAATTGAGACATTCTCCGAAAAAGTCATTTTGTAGTTAGAGCATCGTGCTGCGTCTCCCTTCTTTGCACAGCTTTGGCAAACAAAGCATCTTCAGAATGTATTTACTGTGAGTTTGGAATTATCGATTGGGAGAAACATTCTTGAAGGCAAAGGCTAAATTAATTTACGGATGAATCACATTTTAAATCAAGTCATTCAATTATAAATCTCCATTGTTATTTAAACTTGTACACTACTATCGAGTATTTCCTCTCTAGTAAAAGAATATTTCAAACTCTACAATTTTTATTTCCGCTATAACCTATATTGGCATTATTACTGTCAATATGCTTGAAAGTAATTATTCCACTAATTAAAATTTAGAAGTGGGCAGTGAATTTCGTAATAGAGTTTCGCCCACTTGTATTTTTTGTTTATTTGAAATAGCAATCGCTAGAATACCTGTCTCTGGTATTAAGGAAATAAAGTACATAATGTTATTATGCTCAATGGTGTCATAAGAGCAGTCACCAAGCTCGAAAACATATTTTTCTACTGTAACATTTTTTATGTATCAGCTCTACAATTTTAATGAGTCACAACTTTCTTATTCTCGTGTATTGTGCTTTTCCACTGTAGCAAATTTACTTTTTATTTCTCTAATGCCGTTCAGCATTCTATACTGAAAAATGTTTTCGCAAGTACATTTAACAGTTTTATTTTGATTTAGTTTTCTGCTGTGTATAATCAAGTTATTATTAAAGACAATAAATGGGTGCTCTGACAAAGTAATTGAAAGAATAAAATTCGTATACACAAGTAACCCGCATATTATGAAAACTAATAAGTGAAACTTTCCGTAGCACAGCAAGAGTACAGTATATTCTCCCAATTAATAATAATTACTTGCATCCTTGTTACAGAATTCCGTTTTACTGTTATTTCTGCTCAAGTACTTCAATAAAATAATTCCATAACTAATACTGACTGTACTACCTTAGCTGTACTACCTTAGAATAATTGTTAGTTATTCTGAGTTCGTGACATTACAAGCGTTCTAGAGTATTCAAAATGTGCATGTTCTTATAAAAGTTAACCAATATTCTTTGCTTATCTTAATCGAAAATCAATACTTTATTTAAAAACTAATTTGCAATGATTTCTGCAAATGGCCAACAGTGTCAATTGGAATCCTTATGTGGTATATATGCAGTAGATATAATATTTGTGCATATTATTTGTTGCATAACAGTTAGCAGAGTGCATATGATTGGTGCATCGCTGGGAGCTAATAACTACGTGATAGAATGTGACGCAGTAGAGCTTCATAACATGAGACACATTTATTATTACTAATGCATTTTGGCAGGACAGCTTGGAATCTATCTGTCGTATTTAGCAGAAGTGCAATAATTTAATAATTGTGCATAGTATGAGTGTTGCTTAAAAGGATGCGCTCGCATCCTGCTTTCATTTTAACATTTAATCGCCTTGAAGAAAAACTTTTGCAAATGATTATCATCATGATTTCTGTCTTCTCATTGTTTCTTTCGTCCACGTACTTTCAACAGGAGTATTGCCAAGTAATCTTAAAATGGGAAGACAATAGGGAGCGTAATGGAATGCAAACATAAAAGAATATAAATGAGACAGTGAACAAACACCTTACTTACCCACTCAAAAACAAGTTTACTTAAATATTTAAATATCCAAACGGCATCAATGACAAATTGTCAATGTGGGTACAGACTCACTCAATAATACACTGTGGAGTCATTTGAAGTGACTTGTCTTGTAAGTTGTGTTGTGTGGCTGAGAAGCATAATTTGTAAATATTTGTGCTAGATGTGATGTGGGAGTGGATAAGAGTTCTAGCTATATTCAAGAATGATGTGTTGAGTTGGTAGTTGAGCGAGTTCCACCTTGAATAAATTTCTCAAGTAAGGTACAAGTAAACCACCACGTTCAATGAATTAATAATAAATAGCTGTGCACATGTTTAGCACATTTTCCGTTTTATTTACTAATTGCAGTGTTACCGTATGTTTCCTTAGTTGGACAATTGAACCATGATCTAGTCGAAAACTGCAGAATATCTTCACAAAATTGTAGCTCAAGAAAAACGACTTTTCATTAAATTCCATTCTGCTGTGGAAATTGACGAAATTTGTCGAGTGCTATTTTGTGGGTAAACTTTCTTATAAAATTATTATGCCATTGGCTGAAACTTGCTATAAATATATTTTTGTTGGTGCTATTCACTTTCACAAAGGAAGCAAGTAATAAGTAAAAGGATTAATATTCAAGGCTTTATTTCCTGAAGTTAATTTGTAAAAATCGGTTTATTGCTGTAGATGTGAAATACTTTTTAGAGCTTACTGAGAGTTTAGAGTGCTCATTAATGCTAGCCTATTAGTTATATCATTAATTTTCATTTCTGAAGTGCATTGAATGCAATATACATTTAGATGTTACTTTTATTAGGAACTAGATTTTTCTTTCTTTGTTAATCTCTACTACAATGCAGTTAACGGTAAACTAAAAGTGGTATTGCTTACCTCAATAGTAAGTAGAATATACCAATAGGTACAGATAGGTACTCGAATGTGTACCACAACACAATCTTACACATCATAATTAAATCACAAAGCGTAGTAATTCGGTATAGGTACACAGCTTCTAAGTCATACAATGTAGTAACGTTAACTAAAACTTTCACGCAACTTACTGTTTTAGTAACTTAAGTATGTATACACGTGTTTAATGTGTTACATGTGTTATAATTACTAATAGTAAGTGTTCGTGCTCCTAACTCTAAACTAGTTCAATCAACTCAAGTCAGACCAGTTTCAATTTGTGGGAGGTGTATAGCACGTTCCTCGAAAAATATTCTACGTTGCATCTAATAATCTAATCCAGAGCTAAATAAAATGGGGAAACCATTATAGCATGGAAGGAACTCATCTATTGTATTAACTTACAATTAGCCCAACCCTTTATCTCCTTCCACATTCTAATAAACTATTTAATTAGAATTACGCTGATAAAATTTCTACAAATGATTTAACTTTCATAAAGACATTCTGGATCTTTACGTGGTTAGTGCTAATAGCTTTGGCATTGGAGATCGAGTGAGTGGGATGAGATGTGGATGGAGGAGAAATCAAGCATTTTGCATATCTGTGCTGTAAGTAACACGCCTTATCTAAAAGTCTGCAATTACAGCACATAATTATAAGAACATCTGCAGTGTCTGTCATACTGTGTGCATTGACACCCATGTATTATAACGAACACTCGAGGAAATGAGACAAACGGTCATATCTGCATTTATAGAGAATGCATACCAAAATATTTTATTCATTGATGCTCCATGCAGAGTAGTTCACCTTCACATCCAATTCCAATACGTATCAAACATTACGTTTGTAGGCAATGCAATACCCACATACTTAAGTGTACCTACACATACCCAAATTCCTTCGTGTCGCAATCCACACAATTATTTCGCTTGTATCCACACGTTTTGTTTCATTGAACAAAATGTTAAACTCTGCATAAGTATGCTCATCAATGAAGGATTTCTCTTCGAATACTCACTTTTCGCTTCGAAGCGATTCAGTGGCACATGAAATTCCTAATGCCTTAAGAACGCGAAAAATAAATGAAACAAGGTGGAATTATTGCATTGAAATATAAAATATCAAAACGATTATATCTCATCATAAGAAAATTTAAACCTTAGCACCAACTGCCAATTCAAAAATTTACAACTGCCTTGCATTTAAAAGCAGTTTCCTAAATATTCATGGAAAAATGAAAGTTTTAGTATTGGAAAACAATGTGGCTTGGCGATTTTGATGCATACATAGGCATTTCACTCAAATACAATAGAGATGCATTATAAACGTTCACAGCAAGATCTTTTTGATGCTTTGTTCAAATACAGGCTATATGAATATATGTTTGTATACTGTATTTGTATCATGGGGAGGAAGTACATTCACCATTCACGTATTCGTATCCCGTAAGAAGTACGAAATATTAATATCATCAATCACTAGAAAATATCAAGAAACACTTTGTACTAGACCTAAAATATACCTGCTACTAATCAGTAACCACTACTACTGCAAAAACCCATATGGAATGTTTAAGAGGAGTTGAGTGTGACATTGGAGAAAAACGTTTGCAAATGCAATGCATGTATACGGATGGGTCACCGTTTGTATTGCAGTTTGTAGTACAGGGATAATAGATTTTCTATGGCATATGTAAAGTATAGTGTTTCTATGTTACAGGATTTGTATTGCGCTGAGCTGACTCTTGACAGGGAGTCCAATTCAGAGCGGACGTCTAAAAAGGTAAAAAAATCTGCTTATAGAATTTTCACCATATTTTAACGTAACAAATGGCATTTTATCGCAGTCTTAAAAATTTCAGAAATGAAACTGCATTTTTATAGCCAATAAATTTGGTTGCGTTTGCAAATATTAGTGAAAAATAGATTACAGTAAAATGAATATATTCCAGTGGATTAATTTCTTAATAAAAAGCTTCAATCTAAAAAGATCGGTCTGTAATATTTACAGACCGATCTTTATCTGTGACTTATTTATGAAAACGCATTAAAAAAGTATCATAGTAAAACTACTGAAAATATTTTTACAATTCTAAGAAAGATAAACCTAATCAGTGACAGTTACTGAACTTTAAAAGTTTAAATGATGCATGACTGATTTTTAATGTTACTTGGATTTCTATAAGAAAAATGAGACAAATTACTGTACATTTAGGTAGTAACGTGGAAAATTGTTAAAAAAGGGAATTGCGAACCCTGGCAGGGAGGTGGTTGAGTTGAATTGAAAGTCGTGGGTTATTTTTCTGACTCAGTCAGATCATCTGTTTGAATTTGGTGCGACGGAGTAGAATGAGTTTGGGCGTCTGGAAATCCTCAAAAAAGCACATTAAATTTTTGGTGGATTTTCATCTTGAGGAGTTATCATCAGTGCCATTTCTTGCTGGAGTCATCTTTGCGAAACTTCGACTCCTCAATGGTGGAAATTTCCGAAAGGTTTCCGACAGGTAAAGCTATTAAAATTATTTTTTTATTTCACTTATTCTCAACATTCAAGTGTCTGAACTGCAACTTATCCTTGTATTATTATACTGTCTGTCTATTGTCCTATGCTATGTCGGTTTGTGTATGTAGGTATATTGTGTACGTCAAGAAGTACGTCGTCCTATATGCAATTGATTAATTTTTCCAACCTCAATCTGTATTTTAGTTTCTTTACGTTTTCTCGCTCACACATATCAAATGGAAAATTCTCTTTAAAAATTGCTGCCATTTAAAAGTGCATTTCCAAGTGCAAAGGCAAATTGAAAATACATAAAAGAAAAATAACGGCTAAAGTCTCTAGTATGTATGACGAACAGTAGAATATCCTTTTTGCCAGGTTTCAAGAATTTTAAAACGTAACTTGTACTTTTGCTATAATATCCGCTGTTACTTTTTATTTCAGTTAGAACGTTTTTCTATTACACGTTAAAATTCTGTTACATAACATATGTACCAGAATCGGTGTTTCTCTTAATATTTTCAAAATTGTTTTAAGGATTTTTCACAATCCTCAAAATAAGTAGGACGAGGATAGCTGCAATTGTGAGTGAAGCCATAAGTACAAAAGTTCTTGACATTACAATAAAACAAGCGATAATTTTATAAAACAATTCATGGTCGATTTGTCAAGTAGTTAATGTCAATTTATATGCAGAACTTCTTTAGAAAGCTTTGAATTATATTCTATAGTTTAATAAAGATGCGTCTACAAAAATAACGAACAACTAAATAGTTTTTGCTTTCGAAGAATATATACTACTTTAATTTATGATAAAAATTTCATGGTACATTTATTTTTTGGTGATTACAGGGAGGAGATTGTAGAACACCGTGTGAGTTGGAATAGTGATTTTGAGTTCGAATGCAAGCTTACAGCTACATTATCTACTGGAATTCTTGATCCTTGTTTTTGCAGAGTTTCTGTTAGACGGGTAATTAATTAACATTCTTGAAAACAACATTTGAGACTATATAGAAAAGGTACAATTGAAAAGTTGAATTTAAACATGTATATTTTGTAATGACTTTATTAGGAATCTCAAGGGGGGAAAAGTTATCAGAAATTAGGGTTTGCTGACATTAATTTAGCTGAATTTGCTGGTGGTACTCCCCAAAGCCGGTCGTATCTTTTGGAAGAGTATACATCATCAGCCCGAGCTAATAACGCCCTACTTCGAATTACGATTTGCATGAGAGTCAAAGAAGGAGATTTCTGTTTCAAAGTGTAAGCATATTATTTGTCATGCTTTTTGAATCCTTTTATTATTACATTAAACTAACATCACGATTTTCATTTCCTACTAGTCCGTCGCCGTCAGTTCCCACTTACTTTGCAGATACTCTGATAGGACAAGAAAAGCGTGATCCAGAACCTCAAGTAGAGAAGGAAGCAAACCAAGGCGAACATAGTCGGCAAAGTTCTTCTTCCGATTCCGGAGTTATTAGGTAACGACATTTGCCATTCAATTATTTTCCATTTTAATTACACATATGTACCTATGAACTACTTCCATATATTCATGTGAAAATCCTAGCTTTTCTAATTCCTGCCATATTTCTTTATTATCAAACTAATTTCATATTACTACATTGGACAGTTTTACCATTTACCCTTTTGTATTTGAATTTGCATTAATACTAACATCATAAGTTTAGTACAATAGCGTTTTTGTTATTGCTAGCTTCAAAGCTACATTATTGGAAATTCTATTGACAAAGTAGTTTCTTCTATTCAGCAATAATAGTTATAGTTTTGTGTCATACTGGAGAGTAATAATTATGATTTCGCGTGTTCCTTTTGAGAATGTCCCACATATATTAAATATTCGTTTTGACCAAAGAAATGGTTTGTAAATCAATATCTTTTAATAGAGAAATCGCCTCAGAGTACGGCAGCTTAGAAAGAAACTCTGGAAGAAACTCCGCACTATCCGCGCCCGTTATATTGGACAGAGAGAAAGTTGGTTCTTCTCGTGTTGACTCCACTCGTGTTGATCCTGAAAACCTAATCGATCAATTGCTCCGTGAATCTAACTTGGAATCTAGTCCAAGTGAAGGTAAAAATAACCCAAATGACATAATTTATTTCTAATTTGTTTCTTGTGCGGATTAGGTCAAGCACTTCTTTTATTTTTATCCTCAGTGAAGATATATTATGTATTCTTTTCATAAGTAGCAAACATTATTTGCAATGTTTTTCAAGTTCAATTTAAAATAATTATCGTTATGAGCTATTATGTATTGATCTTGCACACGGATAATGAAAAACCCTGGGGCCTGACTTCCTGCTTACCGTTGTATCGTAGTTATCTTAAATGGTGCGTGTTTATAAATTACAGGTGGTGGACTAAGTTTGTTCATTGGAAAAGACGGCTCAGCTGCTGTTATAGGAGATTAATAATAAAGTACTTCTAGACACTGTAGATCAAAACCAATTCAGTAAAACAGCAATTACTATTTTTTCCACATCTAATTGTCAAGAATAAATCTAGTTACTCTTCTACAATGGAGGCGATGATGGTGTAAGTAAACATTTAACGCAAATACTATATATCTTGTAAATTCCATTTTGTACCTTATAATTAAAATGTTTTAAATTGCAGTGGTGAAGATTCGAGAAAGAAACCGAATACATTACCAACTTGGGGAAACACAACGACTATGAATTTAAATCCTTTGATCTTAACAAATATCCAAACTTCACCGTACTTTAAGGGTCCTCTGTCAGAATTGAAGACCTATCACGAAGTTGTGGATGAAATATACTATAAGGTAGGTCAGTCAATTATACTCCAAATCATTATTTTCTACTTTACACAATAATGAGTAAATTGCGTTCATCACCAATTGATGACGTTATTGGAAATCATAAAGACGACCCGGCCAAATGTCTTAAACATGGTAACACAACATTTTAATTTTTATCCGCCTGTAGATTTTATAAGAGTGATCTTAGTTTATAATTTGTTAATTGAGACTCTTTAATCCTCGTCTAAACAATTACGAACCAAATGTTCGCACTATGGCCCTGTTGCTTAGAGTTGCTCACAAATCCATTAAATTCCGAAGAAATTGTTAATTTTAGGTATTTACTAGCTAATATCTTTAATGTGACCATGGCACTTGCACTAATTGAACCACTTTGATTAGGTGCAGTTATATTAGATAGTCATAGAATAATTGACAGGACTCATAGCTTCATCAAAAAATTCGAAATTTTCTGTTTACCTCGTTCGTGGGTGTATTATTACTGGATTTTTACCTTTTCAGGCTGATTTGTGAATTTAAATTATGTGCATTATCTGTGTTTAAATTTGTAATTGTATTATTATTATTATTGTATTTGATGGGATAATTATTTGTCCAAAGACGGTTCGTGATCCAAAGAATGAATGAATGAATGAGTGTTTATTAACATGTCCAAGTTGTACACATTTGTCGGAACAATAAATTGGTGTTAGTAATTGATGTAATTTGACTTTCAGCGCTTTGGGAATTAAATAATTAAATCGTCAGATTTTAAATAGCAATTTAAGTGAATTAAATCGTCAAATATTGAGTTTTGAATATCAAATTTTGTAGATGAGACCTCGCTTTTACAAATCTCGTCTATAAAATTGAGGGATAGATGAGATTAAATAGTTTTGCTTGTGTGATTTGTTTTTGAACACTGAAATGAGAAGAAGAGCACTAAAGACTGAAAATCTTGTAATTTGTATATAGTCAACAGAGTGGATTAAAGAGTCTCAAATAGCTGCAATGTGCATTCCGTCAATGCAATCTGATAAAATTTTATAATATTTGGCAAGAAATGATTTGTATTTATTTCTTGCGAAATTCTTTCATTTATTTCTACTTCAGATAATGATGCAAGACATTTGTGCCACGCTCTCTGAGTAAGAAATGACAAACATTTTCTGCAAACGAGTCCTCTAGGATTCTTGTAAGAATCTCGAGCACATCTTGATCTTGACTCATAATTAAAATAAATAACTAATACGTAATAATATTCTATTGTTCGGCCATCATGGTAGACATAACTCAGAATGTGCAAGATAGAAGACACTCATGTTTCTGTTTTGTTTTATGCAATCCGTTCCCCCTGCTGCCCTTTAGGTGTCTCATTTAGAACCTTGGGAGAAGGGAAGTAGACGTACAGCGGGACAAACTGGGATGTGTGGAGGAGTTAGAGGAGTCGGAGCTGGAGGCATCATATCAACTGCGTTTTGCCTTCTTTACAAACTTTTTACTATGAGATTGACTCGTAAGCAATTAAATGGGTTACTTAATCACGGAGATTCTCCTTACATTCGATCCCTTGGCTTTATGTATATAAGGTAAACCCCAATCTCTTCTCTAATCTATTTAATCCATAGAATAATAATAATAAATCAATTAATCTGGAATTTCATATTGTTTGGTCAACAGATTTACGCAACCTCCGGCTGACCTGTGGGAATGGTTCGAAACTTACATAGACGATGCTGAGGTAAGAACAGTGGGTAAGAAATGGTGAATTTTCTCTTTCACCCAGTTTCCCCATTTATCGCTCCCTCTCTAACATTACGACATTATCTACCTCAATTGGCTATTCCTTTATGTTTTAAATAAGTTTTTATTTCGCACATTAGTAAACACGGGTTTATAGTTTTCCTTCCACCTCATTCAGCATTATAATAATTTTAAAAATATTTCAGTACTGTAAATCCAAATTAAATTTTATTCTACAAGGACTTATTTTTACACTATGGCATCAAATCCAATCTACTTATGAATCTCTGGAAATGTTATTGAATGTTGGCTGCTAGAAAACTTGGTACTTGAAATTGACATGCTAATATTCCTTTCTGAGACGAAAGAGGAGAGGAATGAGAATTTATTATTGGGAATGTAACCAATAGGATATATATCATGTCAATATAAAAAATATTTAAGGACAAAAGGTAATTAATAAAGTCTTATCTTTAACTACTCACTTTCTTTTTAAAGTTACCATTCATTCAAATGGCAATTCGCTAAAAATCTCTGCCAGTGAAAAATGTAATTATAAATTTTTTAAGGATAATGTAATATATATTTTGTTGCCCGCTTTATTAATATGACTAATGAATGTCTAAGCGGTATATTTATCATTACAAAAGATTACCAGCAAAATCGGCGACCAACATTGCAAACATCCTAATGGCAGAGATAATCCCTTGGCCTCATTCCCATGTTGACTTTTTAATTTGATTTAATTGTCTGGAATAGTAATAACTTTGAAAGACAGAAAATTGTATTAAAGTTGTTTGAAAGACAGAAAAAGTGAAGTATTAAAATTGACCGCATTGCTGCTGCTCTTTATGAGCTGCTGGTAAAATACCTAAAGCGGAGAAAATGTAGCTACACAAAAATAGATTTTAGTTTTGGATAAATTACAAAAATGAGTACGTACATAATTGAGTGACGAAACTTTTAGTATTGTAAATGAGTAATTTTCCCCCAGGGCAGTAGTTTTTCTTTCTCTAGTGAAGTTACTTGAAAATAATTATAATTCGCAATCTTCCAAAATCGTTTCAAACGATTAGTGAATATTTAATTTAGTAGTTCTGTTTTTTTCATTTACGTATTAACTACTAACGTTTTAATGTTCTACAAAATATAATAAAGAGGCATTACAATTTTTTGCTAAATCTTACTGTTAGTTATATACCAAATAACTTTATTCCAAACTGATTTTATACAAATCCAATAATGACCACAGAATACAAATTACAAATTACTTTTGGATTGGTCATATGTTAGAAACCGAAAGCTAAATTCCTGTGTCTTACTAAATGGATGCTACCTAAATAACTTATTCTGCCATTTTTACAGAAAAATTCTATGAATAAGTGCCTTCCTCTTTCTTCCTACAACGACTTGTGTTTATTTTCGCGACATCTTGGTAAATTGTTACTACATAACTGTGTTGATTAGGAAGTAGACGTGAGAGCTGGCGGTGGGCAGATCATGACGATCGGGGAAATGTGTCGTCTTTTCCTGACGAAGCTGGACTGGTTCTCGTCCCTGTTTCCAAGGATCCCAGTGCCGATTCAGGTGTGTAAGCCGTAGTAAGTATTGAATTGCCACAAAGACCGTTTTTGCCGTAACCTGCTTTGGTTGAGAGCTGTGCTAATTGAAATTTGATTTTGTGTGTACAGATTGGGATCGACAAAAAGCTGTCTGCTCTGAAGCACGCGACGTCAACGGATGCATTGCCCCGTAAGGCGGTGGACGGAGAAGAAGAGTCTCAGTCAGAATCGATTCCTCCAGTCAGTCTGCGCTCTCGGGACGACTCCTCGCGGGGATTCTCCCGGAACCGAAGCGAAGAAGACAGGTATAATAGTCATAGGTCGAAAGGAAGTAGCCGCCGCAGTCAGCACAGTCGCCACCGATCTCGTTCTCGTTCCAGATCTCGTTCCTCTTCTCGGGATTATCGGCGAAGTGAAGAGCGTCGTTCCTCCAGCCACTACTCTTCGTCCTCCAGGAGGCGGGATCGCTCCAGATCTCCTACCAAACACAGCAGTCAATCTTCCTCCCGCCACAGCTCCGACGTCCACGCCAGTTCAAGCAACAGATACGACCGTCGGGAACGTCGTTGATTCGCCTCTTGCTTTGACTCTATTCCTGTACGCAAACCTCAGCCTTCTTCAGTTTCGTTAGCCCCTTATGGTTTTCTTCTATTTCCTTGCAAATGGCAAATGGAGCTAATCGCCTCAAGGTTTTTATTTCTTCCAACCGCGTTTGTATACTGTCAATATAAGGGTAGGCAATAGGCAATTAACATCCTCCCAATTTTTATGTGGTTATGCAACACCTGGGTATCGGGGATGCTTCCTCCACATGTTTTATATTGTTAAGCCTGTTTCGGCCATCAACAAAAATATCGAACTCATTTTGGTTCAGGGACAAAATGTTGGAAGCAACTACAGAATTTCTCACACTGGATATCTGAAGTTCTTCTAGGTTTCTATTCCCACTCAATTGGGGAACTGGGGAATGCCCTGGTGGTTTAAGGCTCCAAATAGGCTCACCCAAAGGAAATTGATGAACAAATAAGCTGCCTTTCGATCTATGTCAATTGTTTATTTCCACATGAAGCCAAAGCCAACACAAATAACATGAAAACAAAAAATCTGGGAACTCTGCATTACATACAAATTTACGAAAATCTTTCACTTGCAGTAGCTAGAGGTGTACCGTTTAAGAAGTAATGCTAGGTATTGATTCCCCCTTTTAGCACATTAACGAAATGAATGGTACTTTAAAGTGAATCAACGGCATATTTGCAAGGTGTCTCCTAAGCTCATAATCTAGGCCTATTTTTAATGTTATTAAGAATGTGAGAAATTACTATTGAAATGTATATGTATAGTATATATGCTAATGTTATACAAATATAAGGAAAATCCAACAGATGGTTCACCAGGGGAAATTATTATTTTATGACTCTGTTTCTATGTATCGGAATTTAACACTGTACCCTGGAGGAGTGGGAGAAGGGGGAAGTTATTCTTCTATGAAATATTTGGGAGTTCTTCGCTAAGTCTATGAATAGACAAATATATGTCAATCCAGCTATTCCTATTTAAGTAGTATATCAATAATTACATGAAAACTTTGTAACCAATTATTGAGTATATTAATTTTTATTCAATATTGTGGAACAGTCCATTTGTTATGTCTTTCTTCGTTACATTTAGATTATAGGTTTCCATTTATTTACATTCTAAAATCGTTTAGCTATCAGTAGTCCCTGTTGACAGTTAGAATTGTATTGCAGACTTTTGCTTGTTTTAGATGTTAATACAATTGTACAGATATTTCCAATGGGAAAGCAGACGTGTTTACTTGGGTATCTTATTTATACGTCCCTTTCTGACTATCTTATTTTTGGAAACAGCGAAAGAAAATCAAGCATGTTGGATTAATTAAGGAAATGACGAATTTTGAACCGAATATCAGATCAGTTACGAGTTACACCACTAGCTGTACTAATGTAGTTGCAATTCGCCGTAATTAAAATTTTGTAAGTGCTATAAAATTAATCATAGCACAAGTTTGAAAACAATGCATTATATTTATATTGATTTAGCGGTAGATGCAATTTTCTTTTATATTTTCATGAAGGTAATGATGAGTTTAATTAAAAAGATATTCTGCATGAAAAATATTAAAGTTGAGGCTATAAAGTTAAGAAATGGTAAAATTTAGGTAAATTGTTTAAAAAATTTAATATTGTGTCATTGTGTGTTATATCAAGTCAAGTAAATATTTGGGACATGGGTATCTGCTTATTTGTTAAGAATTCAAGCAATTCTAAATACTTAAGAAGTCATCGAATAATAACAATATGTAATTTAAATAAATGTTCAGAGAATTTGTAGAAATCTTCCTATCCTGTCATAAGGACAGCATTCCGTGGCTAGAGTGACGGTCTGCAATGTCGGTGGCGTGTGACATTAATATTTACAGTTATTACGAAAAGAGTTATAAGAAAGGTATCTATAAACCATGCTGAAACTAAAGTAATACATGATGATGTTGTAAGATGATATAATACACAGAAGTGTAATGTGTAAATTTGTATAATTATGTGTGTAAATGTTTGTACTTGTACTCATTCGTAGTACCTCCCTTGCCCCAGAATAGAATATTATATTTGAAGAAATGTGATGAAGTTCGCCAATAATAATTTTCGATGTCTCTAATAAAGTTATTTACAATATGTAAAATGTAAAAGGGATTGTTTATTCGACACATCGTTTTACGCGGTCTATACATACATCTCATATTTTGCATTATGGACAATGTTTTAAGAAAAAAATACATTTATTCCTGATATTACAGAACTAATAAAGAAAGACGTATGTCAGCTGCAGATGGCATAACATAAAAGAAGAATTCAAAAGGGGTAGAACTGCAGGCAAGTCAGACAAGGTTACCTAATTACCTATACCTATTATGCGCATCCTGAAAAGATCGGCCAAAATTAAGTGAAAAAAGCCCACATGCATTAGGCCCAGCAAAGCCAAAGCGGCATTACTACTCTAATTATTGTGATTATGAGTACAGTGGTCTGGCTTACAGAAATGTTGACTAATTAATATTTGTATGATAAGACTAACGTTGAATTTGTGACCCGTAATGAATAATTATTTCCGGATATTGTAATATATGTCAGGGAAGTTGAACTTAATCTGGGTGCACTTTTGGTGAGGGTAATTGCATTTTTTAAGGGAAAAAACTGACTAAATAACGAGGAAAGTGACTATAATTCAGAGGAAAATGACTTCATTTTCACAATGCTTTCCTAATTCACATAATTGACTATATTCAGGATGGAAAGCATAATTCAGGGGATAAGAACTACCTGTTTTCCGGGAAAAGTCATTATTTTCAGAGCCCAAATAATAGAGACTTATTTCATTAATAAATAATGTCAATATTTACTGCCAAATGCACGCCCATAGAAAATTAGGAAAAATACATCAAATGGAAACTTTACTACATGCAAATAACAAAAAACCTTCAGAAATTCCATGCACTGATATACAGTAATAATTTCTAAATCAACAGCCAACACTAGTTTTACGTAGTAAATATGCAACCGAAACCCTATTTCTTTTTATTTGGAAAGGGTGCAAAACAAAAAATGGAAACTCGAGCAGTAGCTAATAAAGAAAGCTACCTTGGATTGCCCGATTTGCATGAGAATATTTACGATGCACTTATGTATTTAGGACCAGTATGAACGGATGGATGTTTAGCGAATTGTAGTATGCACTTGCATCAGAAGAACAAGTAAAAAAATCCCTCCAAATTTTGATATAAATAAGTTCTTACAATCTTGGATTAACAAAACAAATTTATTTCCTTGTGTCTAATGACGCCAAATAGTACAATATTTAAACATATGCGCACAATCCATTTGCACGCTCAATCGTAATTCCTATTGATTGAGCAATTACTGATACATCCAGTATAAACTACCACAAGGACAAGACAAGTTAATTTAATTTAAAACAATCACCTTAAAATGAAACAATTTTTTCTAATGTTAACATCGTGCACACTTCATTCCAGTAGGTTGACCCAGAATTGACTTCTTACTTCTTCCGTGTAATACGATTATGGTTGGTATGGTTGTTATGGTCTCATTGGTCACTTCTATACCTGGTGTAGTACCTTTGGCGAATTATAATCATCGTTGAACTTGAACATGATGAAAAGCAGACAAAGGATCATTGTTGAGAGCACAGCAAATGACCAGAATTTGTGAGATAACGTAACTGAATCTTCCAAAGACATTTTAAACCTATAAAACGCGTAAATGACTTCTTCTTCGGGTACTAATAATAGATCCTCGTTATTCTTCATTCTATTCTCAGCAATTTTGACTTTCTTCTGCAAGAATCATAAAAGGCATATTTTTCCCATTGATTCGATATGATTTGTAATTAAATAATGCAATGCTACTGACATGTATGCATTAAAATAAAGAAATGAAGTGTACCTGATGTCTTTTGGTCTTCAGTTGAAGCTTGAATTCCTGTACCAAGTCTTTGTTAATATCTCGGCTTGATACCCACAAATTATGATCACTATTGAAGTCAAGACAAAGTTTTAATTGGTTAGCAAAAAACGAAAATAATGATTAAGATCTAATTCGCAATTATGGAGAGTAAAACACCAAAGTGTACATAATGTAAGCACAAAATAATGTAAGATTGATAACTAAATTAGATTTACTCGTCAAAGCCCTCCCATTTCACCAGGTAATGCCAATGCCCTTTTATTTTTTTCCTCGCAAGTAAGGTGTCCACACGGTATACATTTTCATTGACATCCACACCCTCCATTTCTGAAATTTAAAAAAGCATCTGTTTGTTGACTGATATAAAATGTGTAAAATTGTGGACGACAAAGTGCTGCTAGAGTAGTATGGAGGAAAGAATGCTGAATAAAGTGGGGAAGGAACACACTACTTCATTTCAGACATGCAGTCATGCCGCCATGATGGATTTGTTCCTTACCCTGCCTGCACTGCACAACACTCTGTCTGCCCACATAAAATATTCAAAATAAAATAACTGAGGTGTGAGTTTCTAAATAAAATGGAAAACAAATTGTGCAGTACAGACATAAATTAATAATTCGGTAACATGCGGGTTATTGGAGACAGTGAAAAATCGGCTAAGTTTTTCCGATTTCCACTACAAAATGTGGAAAATTTTTTATTGCATATTTTTGTGTTTCAGACAATTTGGAGTCGATTTAGAGGGGGTCATTTTTTTCGGTGGGGAGAAGTGCCTTCCTCCCCACCCAAAAATTTCATTTTTAATTTATAACTATAAAGAATTACCTCAACTTAGATCCAGGTCACAGCAGGTCTTAAGAAGAGAAACTTGACAACCGAATTCCGGAGAAAAACAACACAATGACGTTGGTTTCAAGACAATGTACTCTTTACTTTGCCTGCCGTGCCATGTGTGATGGTAAACACCTTGGTTCTCCGAAATTCGGATGTCAAGTTTCTCTTCCTCAGCTGACGCGACCTGCTGTTTGACCTGGGTAAGGATCTCACCTAAGTTGAGGTAAGCTTTTTTTACTTATAAATTAAAAATGAAATTTTTGGGTGGGGAGGAAAGCACTTCTTCCCACCGAAAAAAATGACCCTCTCTAAATCGACTCCAAATTGTCTGAAACACAAAAATATGCAATAAAAATTTTCTACATTTTGTAGTGGAAATCGGAAAAACTTAGCCGATTTTTCACTGTCTCCAATAGCCCGCATGTTACCAATAATTCATTATTAAAAGAAAGAAAATTCCAAAACTTACTAATTTTGAGGTCCAATGACAAATTTCGATGATTAATTTTGAGGTCCAATGACAAATTACGATGATTAATTTTGAGGCCAATAATGTGGAGGAGTGAACATTCGAGAAGGATGAAAGAACACACACGCTCCCGACACAAGCTACGACGAAATGCACTACTTTTCAGACTTCAGATGTTCCACCTCGGCCGCACAGTCCATTTGTTCCTTACCTTGCGCGCAGCCAGTCTGACCGTGCCCTGAAAATACTTTCTTATTACTCTTCAATAAAAATAACGTAGTACGTAGTATTGACACAATGACACAAACGGTCGTCTTTTAAGAAACTTTAAGAGCGGGATATTCCTGACGACCTCCTTACTACCGGACTATCATTATTATTCGCTGTTAAAATCGATTTGCAAGAAAATCGGCAACTTGATACCCATTATACTTACAGATGTTAAAAAAATACTACGAAGACAGCAAATACCTGTACTACAGTACAAATATTTATACAGGCTTTGGGCTAAACTCAATCTCTGGTAGGAAATATTGTAACACAACCAGTGATGGGCACATCACATCACCGTTTGATGTGATGTTTGATGTGGTCACGTTAGAGCACTTTTTCGAGCGAAGTTTGGTGATGTGATGTGATGTTTGATGTGAGATCACTTTGGAAAAAAGTGATGTGATGTGATGTGTGATGTGACATCACTCTGGAAAAAAGTGATGTGATGTGATGTGTGATGTGACATCACTTTGAAAAAAAGTGATGTGATGTGTGATGTGAGATCACTTTGGAAAAGAGTGATGTGATGTTTGATGTGATGTGATGTGATGTGACATCAAATATCACACATGTCGACATACATTCCAATGATTGCTATTTTATATTAAACGTAAAAGTCTAGAGGCAAGCGCAGTCAGAGCGATTAAAAAAGCAATCAGAAAAAGATTATAATCGGGTTTATAACCACTTTGCATTGGAGAATGCTCTCTAAATGATTTTTTCCATATATCGAACGTATTATGTATATAAACATTATTTTTTGTCGAGAACTCTGGTGTGATGTGTAATTTGATGTCACATCATTACACATCACATCACATCAACTTGTGGTGTGATGTGATGTGTGATGTGAGATCACTGTGGAAAAAAGTGATGTGATGTGATGTGTGATGTGACATCACTTTGGAAAAAGGTGATGTGATGTGATGTGTGATGTGACATCACTTTGGAAAAAAGTGATGTGATGTGATGTGTGATGTGACATCACTTTGGAAAGAAGTGATGTGATGTGTGATGTGTAAATCAAATGCAAATTGATGTGGACCACATCACATTTTGATGTGATGTGCCCATCTCTGAACACAACTTATTTTCATTCCGACATGACTATCTCTAAGATATGTTTGCCGCATGCCCAGGATGCCCAATAGTTGTATAAAGTACGTTAAAAATTATGCATGACGTGCATTAAAAATTTATTTAATTTAACCATAGCGAGTAGATGGGTTGGCTTCCTAGATAGTGGTGAAACTAAGAGTATTGGGGAGAATAGCAACAACTTCCAAGCATCTATGGCTTACCAAAAAATCTCCCTACGATCGCATAGTCTCGAGTTCGCTACACCTACTCCTATGCAAGCCTGAGATTGGAGGTTTTGACTCTTCTAAGGGCTCCCCTAATCGAACCCCCATACCCAAAATTGATAGAACCCCTTTAAATTGTTCTTCATTCGGTTTGCCTTCATTTCGATCAAAATTTGAAATTTTAAAATCAATGGGAAACCCACAGGAATTTTTTCAAACCAAAACTAAAACAGAAATGGCTTCGAACCTTTTCATAAACATGTGTCTGCATAGTTGTGTGCATGGAAGGGTCTGTGTTTAGTCTACGACAAAGAGTTCGAAGCGCGTAGTGGAATTCTGTGGAACACAACAGGAAGAAGGGGAATGTTTGAACTCTTAGTTTCACAACTATTTACTCTACTAGCTATGATTTAACATTTAAGCCCACAGAAAAGGAACAAGCAAATAAATTCAAACCGCAATAAGTTCGTTTTTGTTCATCTCTTAAGCAGAAGTAATAAGCATAAAAATGGCCAGCTCCGTTACAAGTTGGGTAGACGCAGCCAGCCAACAAGAACAGACATTAGCCAGTCAGGTATGTATTCTTTTCATTCGTTTGACGAATAATTTTAAACCAAATAGGTATAAGCGTTGGTTTAAGTTCCAAGGCGGAGAACGGAGTATTGTAATTACTAATGTAAAGTTAATATGAATGATCATTTTTTTATTTTACCTTAGGTTGGAAGCATATCTATTTCAAAAGTACCCACAACCACTCCAAGTCAAGTTTCTTCACGTAGTGGTTCTGCCACTCCGGGAAATGCATCCAACTCTCAAACGGAAGAACAAAAAGGTCAAGGAAATGAGGGGGAGAACGAACCTAGCGCCGAAGAAATTAGCTTAGCCGAAAAATCCTTACTTCAAAAGCTTATTCGAAAACGATTAGTTGACTCTAACGCAGCATCTTTGGAAGTTAAACAAAAGGATCCTAATTCACCATTATATTCTGCCACGTCTTTTGAAGATTTGCCATTGTATGTTTAAGTTTAATAGCAAGTTTTACATTTACATCCACAAAAGGGGGATAGTGGAAACATTTACAAATTTACTTGTTATATTTTTATGCAGGCGTCCAGAGTTATTAAACGGTGTGTTCGGAATGGGTTTTAACGCTCCATCTAGAATTCAAGAAACGGCACTACCAATTCTTCTTAGCAATCCGTAACACATTATTTTTATAAATAATAGATATAATAATAATTATTAGTATTTGTATTTACTTTTAACTTTATTAGAAGGTACTTCCTTTCCTTAAATAAGATCGATTAATTTTTTGTCGCTTATAGTCCTCAGAATCTCATCGCCCAATCCCAATCAGGAACTGGGAAAACTGCTGCTTTTGTTTTAGCCATGCTGAGCAGAGTTGATTCAAAGTTAAAGCACCCTCAAGTTCTTTGTTTGTCTCCTACATATGAATTAGCTTTACAGACAGGTGAAGTCTTGAAACAAATGGGAAAATTTTGTCCCGAGATAACTGTAAAGTTTGCTGTTCGAGGAGTAGAAAGTAAGCTTTAAGTAACTATTAGTAGCAAATTAAATACTAAGTACTTTATTTAAAACAATCTTTGTAATTAATGTTATTATTGAATATACAGCTGTTCCCTTTGGTACTGAACTTACCGAGCATATCATAATTGGAACCCCCGGTAAAGTTATAGATTGGGCTTTAAGACACAAATTCTTCAATTTAAGCAAAATAAAAGTATTTGTTCTGGACGAGGCTGATGTAATGATAGCTACACAAGGTTACCTTGATACTAGCATAAAGCTACACCGGTAAGTGTATAGTGTTCTGTGCGTTCTTTATTTTCCTGGAAACAGCCAGAATATGCCATAGAATATTCATCGAAATCGAACTTATATGCTTCCTTTTTTCTAAACAGGAAGTTGCCTCGAGACTGTCAAATGATGCTGTTCTCCGCTACTTATGATTCGGAGGTAATGCAATTTGCGGAAAATCTTATACCAGATGCCACAGTAATGCTTTTAAAGAGGGAAGAAGAAAGCTTGGATAACATTAAACAATATTACATTGTTTGTCGTACCAAGGAAGAAAAATATAGGGCGATAGCTAATATTTACGGCGTTATCACAGTCGGTCAAGCTATGATATTTTGCCAGGTATTTAAAAAATATTTATTGAAGGTTCCCAGATTTCGGGTTTCCAGTTTTAAAGAAGAATAACAAAAATTTCTTTCACTTAGACTAAAAAGACAGCTGCATGGTTAGCAAGTACATTAACTAAAGATGGCCATTCCGTAGCCTTACTATCTGGGGAATTAACGGTTGAACAGCGGTTAGCTGTTTTGAATCGTTTCAGAGATAGTATTGAGCGAATTTTGATAACCACGAATGTTATGGCAAGAGGTTAGTTTTTTTAATTTAGTTCCTTTGGTCTCTTCAAATTTACGCTGAACTGAACTAATGTGTACAATATTTTACAGGAATCGATGTCGAACAAGTAACATTAGTTGTTAACTTTGATTTGCCCACCGATATGAATGGAAAGACTGACTGCGAAACCTATTTGCATCGTATTGGTCGTACTGGGCGTTTTGGAAAATCCGGAATAGCAATTAATCTTGTGGATAGCTCAAGATCGATGGAAATATTAGGAGACATTGAAAGTCACTTTGGAAGGCCTGTTCATAAGCTAGACGCTGAAAATGTTGCTGAATTGGAGAAGCTTGAAAACTAATGTACTAAAAGTGTTACTATACTACAGCTTTAATAAATAATGTTATAATATTACCACATATTCCCCGTTGTTGTCTTTGATTTGGTTTCTTCTCCAATCAAGCTTATTCATTAAAACTATTTTTATGTAATATTCTTGTGTGGATGAAGAAACGTACCCTATACATTATAAAATAATTTGTGAGAGTCTTTCACAAAATGTCATAATCTTACACAAATTATTTTTATTTCTTATTGACCAGAGGTTGAGTATAGATCAAAGCACCTGTATTCCTGTATATATTTGTAGTACAGGTACTTGCGGTCCTCCCAGTATTTTTTAACATCTGTAAGTACAATGGGTATCAAGTTGCTACTTTTCTTGCAAATCGACTTTTCATTTATTAATGTATTGTCCTAAAAATCTGAATTGTTTTATGTGTTGAGTGAGGCGTGGGCTTCCGAATTTAGGCCTTTTGCTAAACCCGCAGCAGTAGCAGGAGAGCTCAAGGAAAGTACTTTGTGGTAGTCTTTTTTAACTTTATTACACAGTTTTAATGAAATCCATAGCAATTAAGACATTAAATATTTTTATCAGAATTTTTATTTTCATCGTTCAAAATCATTTAAACCGTAAGTATCTGGCCCTTAACCGTTCTGAAAAGTCATCAAAAAGTAAATAAAAATGCAACATTTCCATCGTTTTAAAAAACCCTGTTTCTCAAGTGTGCAACCATAGGAACTGTATCGAATAAATCAAAATTTCGCCAATCACAATAGTCAGCCCACCACAATAGAATTACCAAATGCGGAATTATCGTTATTACGGCTCTTTTTGAGCAAGATTGTTGTGTGGACCGAAAACTAGAGATAAGTCTGTCGGGAAAAGAATTGCACATTTCCCTGTATTTTGTCGAGGAAAGGTGAAATGGTGTGAGTCCCTTGGGATCCATGAAAGCAATTCCTTTGGGCATTTGCCTTTAAAATATAGATGCCTTAGAAAACCAGGTGGATAGATACGAGATGAGGAGACAGATAGATACCTATCGCACCATGACAGTCACAGTCTACCGAACGAACACACTTTTACAGGATATACATACCTAAATTGTGCAACACATAAGCTTTTTGTGCAGATATTGAGTCATATATGCATATTCCTTTGTAAATCGCAAATTGCAAAGCATATTACTGCATATGCAAACTATTCGAACATTAGAGCATAATTAGTTTCTCTTGAACCTTAAATATTTGTTTCTGAATACATTGTTTCCGAATTTTACTTGAATTTTCGGAAATGGCAGATTCTAATTAGGAATATATTTAGAAGAAACTGCTTGTTTTATTATGCACGTAAACAATCTGGTGTTGCCAATTTTCATTTAGGTTAAATTAAATTTGATTGCCTTTTACCTGTAAGCCAGGAAAACTGGGATAGTGAGTGCGGTGTGTGTTTCTGTTGGGCATTTGCTTAGAATATAAAAAGAATTCTTTTATTGTGGTGTGATAGTGGGTGATCTAGGAAAGGAAAGTGCTGCTATA
Source organism: Yoshiicerus persimilis (assembly GCA_020352615.2). Taxonomy (NCBI): domain Eukaryota; kingdom Metazoa; phylum Arthropoda; class Collembola; order Entomobryomorpha; family Tomoceridae; genus Yoshiicerus; species Yoshiicerus persimilis. Next base: position 42,278,553 of record CM060170.1, on the reverse strand, counting down.
TGGGGAGTATTATGTAGTAGTGTGGGTTTGAGTGCAATGAATTAAATGGGAACGTCAAGTGGTACCAAAGGGTTATGGATAGTCTGCTGTCTGCCTGGTCGAAATTTCATCCTTTTTCATGGACGTGGCTTTAGTTTTATAGCATTTCTTTACGGTTACTCCGAATGCAGATGGATACTCGCTCTTAAGGTATACTTATCGTTAGGTTAGTCTTAACAACTGTTTTATACCCGGGTATAATAGGAGATGCATGCAGTGCTGGATTCCTTGTAGACATCTGCATCCTAAGGTACCTTTCCGGAGTCGACCAGCAGCTCTTTCCGCAGAACTGCTCTCCAAACTCACTCTGCTCCTCGATGCTCCTCAACTTTCGTGGAATGAAAACGGATCAGAGCAGCGAAATCCGAGAAAAAGGAGGAATGGTCACAAATGGACTCTGCAAAGTTCAATATTCCGTTTCATTGTGCATAAGTAGACGAATCGGGTCTCACTTCCTTCTTTCTGGCCAGCTTTGCTCTAAGCCCTGGTCTTGGAATGGCCATGCCTCTGTGTCTGCGTGGCTTCTTTGGCTCAATGCCTGCCATCGCACAGCGTTTCTAACTTTCTCGCTCCGCTTCACTTTCTTTCTCCATCCAATACAATAGCACTATCGCCCATGTATATCTCCTATGCCCCATAAAGGGAAAACGAGCAGGGAATAAAAAACCAATTCCTTTTATGTTTATGGAAAAAAGGAAAAAATATTGCTTTTTTAAAAAAGCAGTACTTTTTTCTTTCCTTTCTGCTTTATTCGTGTATACATAATACATATATAGAACTTAATACATAGCACTTCTAAATATGAAATTACAATGCATAATGCAATAATTACTGCTTAAATCGAAGCAGAATAAATTGCATTATGTTACTACTACCAATTTGTACAGAATATAATGATTTTTGTAAAATTAAAAAATGAAAAAGCATTTCTTTTTTAGAATTTGATTGCTTGCTTTTTTGTAAAAAAGCAAAAGGCAATAAAAGCTGGTTTTTTATTCCCTGAGAACGGGAGACTCGCTCAGCTATATCATTACAGAACATTACATTATATTAGATCAGATGGCGACCAAGGGAAAAGTCGCATCTAACGTCCGCTGTCCTCTTTCTCTGGGCTTTTTCAAAACTTTTCCTCCTCTCCACTACTCAACTATTCCCTTTGTGCATATAGGCCATTCTCCAGCATTTACGGCCCACAAGTCCTATTTCCATCCTTAATACAGTCTCCATGTGTTTTCTTTTATGTCTCTAATATTTGTAGTCCGGGTGCATGATCCAAAGGGTGGAATGGACACATGGAGCAAGACTAGGTGGGCTAGCTACTCCTCTACTCGCAATCCAAAGCGCCAGGCCAGAAGCAGGCGGAAGCAGAAATCCCAATAATACTAAAATGTAATAACCATTAGATTTCCTACTTTACATTCTCAGTCCCCTCCCGCCTTCCCACTAAATGCCAAATGGACCTGAATTATTCCTGCATTTTCCTTTTCCACCATACCGCAGAATTATGTCTAATGCACTTCCATTCCAAATACTGCCCATTCAGACGTTTTCATACTCTTTCCTATTTCCCTCTTTCTCAGGCTACTTTCACCGCTAACACCCCTCTCTGTAAAAGAATTATTTATGTTAAGGGGAAACCAATCTTCTGTTATTCCTTGTAACTTTCTAATATAATCCTATTTTTCATTATACAAAACTACATATATTCATAATGTTAATAAGCCAATCAAATACTTAATCCTTTCATTAATAAGCATATGCATAATAACTTTGGCAGTATAATAATTTGAAAATCATAGAATTAAAATTATACTCTGGGCCTCTTTAAAATTATACATTGTATTCCATGAAGATGGTAACAATATTTCTCAAAAAATCGTAACTAATCTAAGTTAATAGATTCATAGCAAATTCTTAGCTTTATAGATGACATTGTATGACTATATACTTTGTGGTGCAGAAGAAAGAGTTTGTTGTTTAGTGCTGAGCGTAATAATTTTGATGAGATTGTTGGAAAGTGCATAGAGGTGCATAGTTGCAATGGAAATCTGCGTGGAGTTTAGCGGTATCAATGTAAATGTGACATATGAGGAGGGAGGTAATAGTTTTGGACGATAAGAAAGCCGTGGGAGCGTAAAGCCTGGAGAGTCGTTGGCGTTTGTAGGAGGACGTATTAAATCACAGGTAGGTCCATTACGAAGGTAGTTTGTAAGTGTTATAAGCTCATTATGCTTGTACTTTTTGCATTATTCATGGGGCGAGAGATGGTGAAGTGCTCATTTCGGCTGCGGAAGCTCTTCTCTTGTCGAGCAAAAGACAACTGAACAACTACGCGACTACAAACATAACTCCAACCGCCCTCCATTATATCTACATAATAATAACATAGACTTCCTCTCAACACACCACTCGCTTAGCGATAAGACACTGTCGTCTTTAGCTACTCCAACTATTACCTCCTCCACTTCATCTAATGCTACAAATGCATACCAGGCCTTTCGGGGTGAGCACTTTTCAACATTTAATAGAAAAGCATTCCTATCCATAGGAAAACAGCAACTGATTTTTTGGAAAAAAGTAAAAATGTATCACTTTTTAAAAAAGGAATGCTTTTTTCCTTTTCTTTTATTCCTGTATATATAATACATACTTAGGACTTAATACATAGCGCTGCTAAATATTACAGTACTATGCATAATGCAATTATTAATGTTTAATCGAAGCTGAATACATTGCATTGTGTTGTTACATCAATTTGTGCAGAAAAAATAATGATTTTCAAATGTTAAATAATTTTTGTAAAGTAAAAAAGCGAAAAGCATTCTTTTTTAGAATTTGATTGCATTCTTTTTCACAAAACAGCAAATAAGGGAATTTTTTATTCCCTGCTATCCACATTACGGAACTCCTATTCCGAATTTCTCCTTCCGATGTTGCAGATCTCAATTTTTATACTTTCCCCGGCCAATGTACATATGCAGTGCTTACTACGTTCTGTACGACTTGTGTTTATATTAACATACAAGTCTTTCTGTTCAGATACCAACTTTTAGAAAGAAGTACTCGCAAGTTAATGATGCCTACAACACATTTCTACCCTATGTTTCAGTTTACAAATTATTTTAGCACAAAGAAAAATTTCCCCGTAGTTCATTGGTCAATCTCTGCGTTTAAACTTGCCATGGCTTTTCTTCCCTTTAGTTAAATAGAATTGTTTTCTGCAGCTGCACAATTAACTAAAATGTACTTAGATTCAATGTAATTATTAGAATATGCCGATTCTGACTCTGTAGTAGTTTTGTTAGGACTCGTTTTGACTTCCCTTTTACTCTTCGACTTGACTTCAGCTGGGATAAATAAGTGGCACTTTCCAAGTTAAATGGAATGACATGGTAGTCTTTTACTGTAGAAATATCGACTCACAATATGAGTAGTGATCAGACAAAGGACGACTACTGCGAGACAAATTGGGCATTCGGAGTAAAACGCGAACGCCAACTCTATTGTTGGGTTTTAGTCTTCTGTCTCATCTTTTGAGGAGTCTTGCTGCATGTGTGTTCCTACTAATATTGTAACAGGCAGGGGGAGGGGGACTCAACTGTGGTGTGGTCTGGCTCTAGCTATCCATAATGTAATGCACCGTGTTTCTGAATCTTAAAATCTCTCATGTGTGGAATAGTATTTAGTACATAAATATAATAGGCCTGAAGATGGAGACATGGGGATTGAGAGCGAAAGCTGTGTCTGTGCATGAATGGAAATCGTTGTGCATTCCAAATTGCACTGCATTGTATTTCAATAGAATTTAGAATATTCACACACATGGGAGACAGGAATACTTAATGTGAACGGATAATATTTGTACCTGCCCGGCCCAGCTTTCCTTTTGGCTCACCACTTCCCCCAGATAATAAATACCGCGTTCTGGCTAACAATAAGTTAACAATACCCACAATGTGCATAATACGTGTGTAGTAAGAAGATCTAAATCTCTACATGTACCGCACTGAACAGTGTGAACTGTAATTCCCGTTTTGCTATCCGAATAATTATTATTATGATATGACGGGCTGTTGTTTGAAAGTGAGTATGGAGAATTGTGCATGTGCTGTAGTCTACAGCACATACCTCTACAGCCTGTAGAGGTATGTGTGCAGTCTGGTAATAGCAAAAGTCGACCATCCACAATCCAGACACGAAACGACGAAGAAAGAGACGATCATAGGAAACGATGGAGAAAGTTGGAATGAAGGTTGAGGAGGACGCGTGTAACAGCATCCCAGCCCTTTGTGTATCTGATATGTTTATGAATTTAATTAATAGAGGAGGATAATTAATACGAGCCGAGGGCAGGGCACCATTTTGTTATCAATACTAAGAATATCTTGTCCCACACTCCATTTGTCTCCTACCTCCCACTCATCCATAATTTTTACAATTAACAGTATCATAGATATCGCTTTTGAAACTCCTTTGATTTTCAAAAAGCATCTCCAAATTACTTTAGTTAACGTGTACCCATTGTCATCTACAAATTGCTTTCGTTAACACGTACTCATAGCTTTTCCGAATTAATTCAGGTAACGGGCACCCGTTAAGGTAGCTACCTCAGTACTTTTTGGCCAGAACGGTTTCCATTTCTAGAATGACTGGTAAAGATCCGGTACCAATTTTATTGTGCGTAAATTAATCACTTCTAAATCCCAATTTAGCATAATTAATTGTAATAATCAACATTATATGTTGTCTGCAGGGCCTATTCGATGGAGGAAAGTTGGTCTGATATTGGGGAATTCTACAGAAATTTTTGTTTTTCTTCTTTGGGAACCATAAAGTACTATTTACCTACTTAAATAAGAATGTGTTGCAGAACAATTACTCATCGCTTGATACATGACTACTGCATGAGATAATGCGAACTGGCAAATAATGTAATAACGATATGTCTGGCATGATGAGTTGCATCGTTATTTGCGGAAAAAAGGGTTGAGAAAAGTGAAGTGCAAGGAAGATGCAATGAGATTTGAATCTGAATCTGGAATCCCTAACATACCATAACAACAAGTGCCTCATAAATTTTCAAATGGGAAGATTTGGCAATGGTAGGGCAGTTGACTTCCCTTTCTTCATTCCCTCACACATCCAGCGACACTTGCACATCATTCGGAACAGAGATACTATAGCCTAACAATAACGGTTGATGAAAAGTAGAATTGTAGAACTCGGATATTTTAATGTATCAAGCAATTAAACTTATCCATTTCTAGTTTCTTTCCTTGTTGCAATTATTAATTGAAATCTTCAAGATGTTCTTCTTGAAAGGAAACTGGAAAACCTGATGAGATTGGCAACAGCGAACATTTACAATGTTTACACATTAGAATACCTAGAACAGGTTGAGGAATTGGATAGATAGAATGCGATAGAGTATGGAACAATTGGAGACATGACGCATAGGTCCTTAGGTACTCTCTGTTTTTATTCCTATGAAATTCAGAATCATTTTTTATTATTTCCAGGAAGTGTGGAGCGGAGAGCATTGTGAAGCGGAGGAATGCGAATGTGTGCAATCCAGATACCCAGTGCCATACCACACTGTTGATGTTTGTGGGACTCGATTCATAGCAATAGCAATAAGGAAGCGAGCCGATGAACTCCGTAGGAGGAAATGCGATATAAGCGGATACCTGATATTCAGTCGGAATGTCCTGTGTGCAGCCGAAGGCTCTGGTTTTTTCGGGCGATATAAAATGTATCATAAATATATTTATTTATAATATGGTTGGGTTGTTTCGAATTTTATTTGTTAGTAGCAAACTTTTCCTGCTCGTTGCACTTCCTTGTTTGAGCCATTCAGAATAGATGTAGATAGATGCATGTAATAACCAGTGCGTTTCTTCTGGGGGCATTTCATAGAGCTGTCTGCCTCTCTTCATAGGCATTGTCAAAGGAAATATATTACAGATGTAAATAAATACCTTGGAGACTATTTCGTGTATTCTGGATTTCTGATTTCCTATTTTTCAACCATTCCTCCGCTGTGCGTGTCCTATAAGTAAGTATTTCTAGCCTCTCCAATCCACATCCACATATAATAAAACATAATATAGTGAAAATTCACATACACTCTGTCGCAAGTTCCGTATTCATCTTTTGCAGTTTTACATTTGCTGCTCTCCTTTCTGGCGTCTAAGGTTATGTTAGATGGGCACTTTCAGCTTTCCTTTTTTCTTTCCTTTAAAGTTTTGTTTAGCCTAGTTTAGAATAATAATAAGATTTTTACCTCACTTCTTGCCACGCTCTCTGTATCTGTGTATTCACATCTTTCTCCTTCATGTGTAACTCAACCATACAAATTTCTGTATGAAACTATCTATACGTATTTACACAAATGTTTTACCTTCTATTTTATTACTTTAAATTACGTAAAACTAACTAAAACTAAAAAACATCGTAAAACACCTGTGACCTGAAGTGAGAATTGTTTTCTTCTTCCCTCATCTACTTCAAATTACAAATACAAATACAACTGCAAGTAAAAATATTATGTAACCACTGAAAAAATTGTTGTTATAATGTTATGTAATATGTTATAATTGAGAAATCCTACAGTCGGATGTATACTTACATATGCTTTCCTTCCTCGTTACTAAACTTGTAATACTTATAATCCAACGTTATGTATGTTTTATATGTATTTGTGCCAGATTGGAGAGATTCCGGTTTGTCTGATGTCTAGTGTACATCCTGTACATGGCAGATGATTCCATGTTAATTTCAGAAGAACTGTTTCAATAGGATATACATAATTGATATTTAAGGTACCTAGTACATAAATACTATATGTCGACAAAGAAAGGATCGATCACGTGTGCTTCTGAGAAAAGTCTGACCTATGTGTTGAACAAGAGTTATATTTTTACAGAAATAACAATAGTAGGCGCTGTCATAAGGGAGTATCCGATTTTTGCATGATACGTCATCTGATTGTGAGTTGGACGGTCTGAATAGTGGTGAAGTCTGTGAAGTCTGAGTATTTATTTAGGTATTTTGATCCTTTCGACTTGGGGGAAAGCTTCTTATTTTTTCTTTGGAAGTAGGAACTAATAATCTAGGTGTACATGGTGGATTTTGATTTGTGAAGGGAATCTGTGAGATTTTTGATTTCGCGATTGGGAAGCGGGAGTTGTGTTGCGTATTATTAAATATTATTAGGTGGAGGGAATCGAACTTATCGAAGTATGTCAGTGTTGCAGTAAAGCCATAAAATAAATTGTATTTGTATGTCATTAGAGATTTGGGAAGATGTCACGGCTGTGAAGGAAGACTAAGGCTTAGAGTCAAAGAGAATGAGTTGTTAATAGAGAGGGGGCTAATAAATGTGGAAGTTCTGGAGATTGTGGGTATAGGTGGTTGTAGGAATATCGGTAAGTGTGCGTTGACACAGAGGGAGAGGTGATTTGACTGGAGGTAGACGGAGGAGATGGTTATTATTGTGAGTAGCCGTTGGAGGGGCTGTTCGTGAAATGAAAGGAAGCTGGAGCTGCGGAGCGAGTAATATGAATATTGTGGATTAGGGAGGCTGCCATGTGGGGATTGGGAATGTCTATAAAAAGAGTGATGTGGAGTCGACATCGACATGTGTAAGCAGGAACACAATGATCTCCTCAAGAAAATGAGAATAAAAATGAAAAGGGAAATAGTGGAGACAGACGGAGTATAAGTCATAGGAGGAGAAGTCAAGGAGCTCAACGGAGAAAATATTGGCTTGGGCTCCTTTGGTTGCTTTGGCCGTCTCTCGATCTAGATAGACTCTGTCTGGCGGAGGACAGCATATAATATTGCTACATACTTACACTTACAAGACATCAGCTCGCGATCAGTTCAGCTTTCAGTTCAATAGAAGAAAAAGATGAGAAGGGTAACTTTTGATTTATATTCAAGCCTCTCTCTTTGATATCCTTTCTCCTCACAAAAAGAGTTCGGCAGACGCAAGAGGAAGAAGGAGGCGATTTTTTAGCTAAGCCCAGTCTGAATCACAACAGCCCTAACCAACCCACCACATCGCATCTCATCATATTCCATTCCGAATGGATTTACCATAATATCCACAAAACTAATGCAACGCAAACAATAAAGTCATACCACCAAAAAACTTCCCTTATGCACTACAAAATCTACTTTCTCCCTGCGCAACAACAAACTCGCAGCTCCAACTCATCCGCTATTTTACAATCTTTTACACAACAAATCTAAATTAATAACATCTTTCGTCCAATATAATACAACATGCATGGAACCTGTAGAATAGTGTCGCAATACGATTGTCTCCAGCAATAACTATCTGGATTATAATATATGGTTTCGTTGTAATCTTCACAATTAGCACGTTCCTGCATATTGCACAACTAAGATATCATGTAGGTCCCTCAAGGACTAGGAAAATCTTCGGCACGAATGAAATGATCCTTATACCTAGAGAGTGTTTTCGGTTTTCCAAAGTTTCAAATAATCGAAATCAAAAGCATTCGTTCTCTTCTTCCATTTATAATTTTCGTAAAAGAGGATCGCAGTTTAATATCTGTTTTCCAGTAGTTATGCCGTCCGCCGGCCTCAATGACAGATTATTCACGCAAAAATCACAAATGACTACTAAAAGCAATTCGTTAGAATATTTTAAACGCACCCTTGCTTCCGTAATTAGGACGAAACTCAAAATGGGGTACATCGTTTTCCTTTCATGACTTAATTAAATCAATTATCAAATAGAATATGAAGGGAAAAGGGCGATAAAACGGTTTTCAGAGTTTCTCCAGTAAGGTGTTGAGAGGACTAAATTTTATTTATTGACTGCCGTCACTCCAGATAATAAATGTCTCCACCTCCAGTGTGCACAAAACCATGGTATATATACATATATTATAATAAAGGAGTGTATTCAGTGTATTGTAAGATATACTTGGATGACGACTTTTGCATGTACATGTCTTGTCTATGTATAAGCTTAATACATAATGTATTCAGCATGTGAATGTGTTTTACAATTGCCGCTAAGTAATAGTTTAACTTTACGTGTAAGTTGGCGTTGGCGGAGAGGACAGGCAGATTTAATTGCTGCAGTGGAACGGTGTACATATGATTCTTTATTAGAATAATTATTACTATAACCAAAACTCGAAAGCGTTTTATTCATTTCGAAGCATTTTTGCGGTGGTATTTTTACGGTAGTATTTTTAGGGTTGCATTTCCAGGTATGGTGGTATCTTTAGGGTGCTATTTTTAGGATGTAGTTTTTGGGGTGGTATTTTTGGGGTGGTTTTATTAGGGCAATATTATTAGGGTAATAGGGTGGTATTTTTAGTGTGGTATTTTTAGGGTGGCATTTTTGGGGTGCTATTATTAGAATTCTTTATGGATATAAGCCATATACAGCTCATCAGCCCATTTTAGACTGAGCCTAGCGGTCCACATCATGGAAACATTCTTTCATTCGGTAAAAATGATTAAAATAAAGTAATTTCTTCAAATGTGGGACAAGATATTTGTTAATTTGTTTCTATGATCGCGAATTTTTATTCAGTCAATCAAGGGACCACCATTTGAATAAATTACGTCATTTTATTCACTTTTTACCCAATGAGAGAATGCTTCCATGACGTCGACCGCCAAGCTCAGTCTCAAATGGGTTGGTGAACTCTAGAAGTAAATAAAATTAGGGGAAAGGGGGCATTTGGAACAATATGTCTCCCCTATAAAATAGCCCCCTTATTCTTATGACCTTGTTGTATCCTTGGTGTTTAAATTATTGTGCGGATAATCAATGTAATAACCGTCTAAACAGGAAGTACAATAATAACAGGAACGGATGATGACCTGAGTAGTCGATAATTTGAAAAACATTGTTTGTAAATTCATAAATGTTTGTTGAAACAGAACGAAATATCGATATCGAAATTCTACATAAAATTGATGCTTGAAAACTGAAAGCTCCCCTCTATTTTGATTACTACGGTAAATAGGGATCTATACTCGATATCATGTTTTCATTCATGATAAAAATGAGGATATTTTATAATTTTTTAATGTTCATTTGTTCTTTTCATATTTTTTGATAGTTTCGTGATGAAAGCAATGTAAAAATAATTAATTTTTAATTGCAGAGAAATGGATTGTGAAACTTCTAATAGAAAAACAGGGGATGTACGCTGCTCTAATGGTGGAGAAATTATATTGTCTACACAAAGTCCAAAAGGCTGTAGCACAATCTCGGAGGAAAAACCCTGCTCCCTCAAGTTCATACAGGCTAAAACGAGCTTTGCAAAAGTCGAAAGTGGTGTTGGTGAATTGAGTAGCATTAGCAATGTAGAAGGAGACAAACAGTTAAAAATGTGTATGCTGGAGAAAAGAGAATTGGAGGACAAAACTGACCAAGTTGTAAATTCACTTTGGAAGAATACTGTAACTAAAAGTCCACTGATGATAGCCGAGGTATTTCACATATTGATTTCGTAGTACTATAAATGGCATTTGAATTTTATTAGTCCGTATGCATTCTCTAATTTTGGATCCCTGGCATTTCGTCGAAAGGCAATTCGCACTCGGGCAATTCGTCGACAGTTAATTCGCCACGCAGTTAATTCGCCATGCAGGCAAGTCGCCACACAGTTAACTCGCCACACATGCAATTCGTCGACAGGCAAATGGTCGAATTTAGGAAAAAGGCGCAACAAGCAATCGCGCATTTAAAAAACCAATAACGGATTGCATTGACTTTGGCTAATAGATTTTCTTAGACTTTCTTTCACCGCACGAACGCACTTTTCATAGTTGTGTATGCTATAATATCCGTCATAATTCATATACTGGGTGGGCCAGAAACAACTATACATGGACTTTGATCTGTAATAACTCAATAACAACGATACGGTTTATTTCAACGGAAGTTACATATTATGAAAAGACATACATATTTTAGTGTAACAAGGGTGTTGAAGTTGAAGTGCAACGGGTATTTCGCAGGTGGTAAGAGTAAAAGCTAAGAGTAAAGAGAAAATCTCATTTTTTTCTGAAATATTTCGCATTTTCTTCTGCTAATTACACTTTGAGTGTCGTAATGTCTAAATAACAGTATGCGGAGCATACTAATACGTAAAATAAAGTGCGTGAAAAATTGCTTACTGGAGATGTACTAATCGTGGGTGCAATCGTGGGTGAAATCAAAATCAGGATACAAAAAGAAGAGACATAACAGTCCTCAGTTGAGCATACTGTTTGTGTACCGTCTGCGGTAAAGTACTTAAGTCTATTAATGATAATACCCGATCAGTTTAAAAAATATGACAATAAAGAATTCTTGAGATAAGATTTTGTAGGCGAAAAGCGTATACTAATTTATGTAACCAAAGAAAACTTAACAGTGAGTATAAAATATAGTAATCACTTCATGTAAAATTAGTCTAAGAAATTCTAAAGAAAGTCTAAGAAATTCTATTAGCCAAAGTCAATGCAATCCGTTATTGGTTTTTTAAATGCGCGATTGCTTGTTGCGCCTTTTTCCTAAATTCGACCATTTGCCTGTCGACGAATTGCATGCGTGGCGAGTTAACTGTGTGGCGACTTGCCTGCATGGCGAATTAACTGCGTGGCGAATTAACTGTCGACGAATTGCCCGAGTGCGAATTGCCTTTCGACGAAATGCCCTGTAACCTCTAATTTTCTAATACTCTAATTTCTCTAATTATTTTAGGACGCAATTTAAAGTCGGGACACAAATGAGTGAAACCAGAAACAGGAAACTTTTCTGTGGACTGGATGAAAAGCGAACTGTTTTCCGGCTACAGAGAAGTTGCTAAATGAAATTGGGTACTACTACATTAATGCGAGTTAATACGGGTACGGATTTTCTATGGCACATGGAAAGACTGTTGTATGCTTGTAACTAGAATGTATGAGGGTGTTAGGTGCATATGATAACAAGTGTTCAAGCTCAGAATAGCAATGGAAAATATCTTTTTAATGAGTCTATTGTTAAGGTTAATACACTTAGGAATACAAATTATATTACAAAGAATTTCGGCCAAGAAATGTTCGAAAACAGTTGCCTGCTTAAGGAGTCGTAGTGTTGTAAGGAAGATGCGGAATGGTCCATCCATTGTTTCTTCGAAATGACAGTTTAACACAAATGCTTCATCAATGTTAGTTGGTACTTCATTTCGTGTTGCACACCATTGTTAAAGTTCACCGACGTAATTCAGTTGAGGTTGGGACTTTCGTCTTTCATACGCAACAAAGTTTTTCAATTGCATTTTATAAGGAACATCGCCACATTTTTGTCGTAAAATTTCCAGTAATGCACTGGGTGTCATATCTGGAGTCATCTGTAGTGCATTACGGATAACTTTTTTGTGCTCACTTGCTAGACCCTGTTTTAAATGAATGTGTTCGTTTCCCCTTATGTAGAACTTGATTACATCAACGGTCAGCTCGTGCACTCGCTTTAACTTCATTGGTCAATCTTCCCCGCCTTCATCACAGTTGAAGTACTCTACAATTAAATTTTTTCGATCACGTTTATATCTTCTTCGCCAAAACTGTTCAACCTCACTTTCAAGTACAGTGATTTCCTTCCAATCGTATTTTATAGCAACCGTAATTTTCTTTTTTTTTGAAATTTCATTTTCCTTATTGCTGTCATCACTACTATCACCGTCACTGTCGTAAGTTAACACAGAAAATTTGCTGGCCATTCTTGCCGCTTTACAGACACCAACTAAATACCAACCTTCAAAGACAGCTCGGTAAAAAGGTTACTTGCTTTATCCATATCATGCAAATCATGAAGATAATTAGACCTTAATACCTACTACTACCACTACTGCAGTCAATTTGTATTCCTTAGGGCAACAACCTAACACTAGACCCGTGCATATGCAATAGAAAATCCGTACCCGTATTAATTCATTATTAATATAGTAGTCCCCAATTTCATTTAGCAACTTCTCTGTAGCCGGAAAACAGTTCGCTTTTCATCCAGTCCACAGAAAAGTTTCCTGTTTCTGGTTTCACTCATTTGTGTCCCGACTTTAAATTTAATCCATTATTTTATACTTTCTATTCTGTACAGACACTTCGGTGCATCATCAAACATTTGCCTTTGACCGATTTAAAGTCATGCCGCTTGGTGTGTCACGATTGGGATGATATCAGTGCACCCTTGCTCCGAAAGAAGTCGAGAATTTTACTTGGATATTCGTCCGATACTGTGCTTTTTAAGCGAACACTAGCAGATTTTATGGAAACCTTCATGCATTCTAAGACTCAGATTCCATTTACCGCGTTTGAATTCCGAGGCGAAAATAACTATCAAACACCTTGGCCAGAATCAGAATTGTTCGACGTTTTCGATACTTTGGGTGGGAATTTAAAGGACTTAAAAATAGAAGACATAAAAATCGAAGATACCTTTAACATGTACGATATGTCGGATTTGTTGGCTACATCTATGATAACAAGCTTAAACATTACTTGTACAAGAAAGCCCTTTATATGGCGGGGAGTATTATCGCTAATAATTCCTTCGGATAGGATTATTCAAATCAAGTATTTAAAACTTAACGGATGTACACTCCAGCTGTTCCCCGATACTCTGATTTCTCCAGTGGAAGTTGACATGCGAGCAAGCGATATTTTATTTCCCGATGAAACTCCCAAGAAACTGCTCAATCAGTTCATCTCTTTTGATAACATGAAAGCTTTTTCCGTTCATATGGACCACTTGCCGGACAATAGTGGTATTTGGCTAGATTTGAGTGAAGTTGAAATGGATAAAGTGGATATCTCCAACATTAATATTCCCAACTGTGAGGAATCCGACAAGAAGCTCAACAAGATGGATGATGACTTAATTGACTGGCTTTAATTGATTTAGTGTGCTAATTAAGTACCTATGCAGTTATATATTTATAAAGCAATGTTAATTAAATGGAAAACATTAGGTATCATTATGGGGAAAACAAGCAGTCAAGATCTAAAAACGGATGTAATTTTAGAACTATAATTATAAGAAAACGTTTCAAATGACGGAGAGTAGAGACCAAATTATATTTAGCAATTAAACTTTTTGAAAACAGGTAATAATGATTTAAATATATATTTGGACTCCTCCCATGCAGTTATATATTAAATGATAATGTTCTAGGGATTAGATAACGTTGGAATTAAATCTAAATAATATTATAATGTACTGGGATGGTGTAAAGTATAAAGTTATACCATAAAAAGGCACATTCTCATTTACACTTGACTCTGTAATTAATTAATTGTGTGTTCTTGTCAATAAAAGTTAAAACACTTTTTAATTCTTTCTAATACCTAATGACGATAATTTCCATATGCATGTTGAGGAAAATAAAAGGGACCTGAATATTAAGGTTGATAGGGGAAGTAGAATTACAGAGCTGGGACAGAAGTATATAAAAAGAAGGAAAGGGAGCGTCAGCTGTCTGGCTAGATGAGATGTGAGTTGAATTCATTTAGGCTACCGTTCCTCGAATTTACTTTCATCTTGCTTAGGCTTAGCAATCTATGTTATTTGAAATATGGAACATCTATCTGAGATATTCCTTTGCAAACTCAACTTAGAAATATTTAATGAATTAAGTTTTATTTTGCAATAATTGTAATTGACAATTTCATTTTACTTCCCGACAATATTAGGTTTAATTTTTACATATTAGTTCTGAATATTGTAAAAACTTGGTGCTATACGCAATGGATGTCAAGATAGAGTTTATTCGAGGGCTGGATTTGTAAAATAGGTATCCGTTATAGATATGTGAGTGCCAGTGCGGGAGATAAGGGGAAAATATCGCCAGCGAGGAGAAAGGAGATGGCCGTAGAAAGAAATTCCCATTCAGGTTTTATGTGTGGCCAAATGGGAAAATAAGCTGGACTTTACGCCTTCATTGTGACTATCTGGGGAGAGTCTCAAGGGTATTTTGATCCTTTGCATTTGCAGAGCCGCAGTGAAAGCAAGTTATGTGTTTGGTCGTATTTACGGCTACTGCGAGAAAAGTCTTCCCTTGCAGTTCTTTGCTCCCTTCCGTCCGTCCTCCGATTTCTTGGACAAAACTCGGTTCGCCCAACTCCTCCATCCACTATATCTCTTAGTCCCTCTCCCTAGACGCTCAGCTTATATAATTTCTCTCATGTCTCTCCGTCTTACGACTCTCTATCTCCAACTCAGAAACGTGGTCTGCGAATTCCTTATTTATATCCGTATTTACTACCAGTCCCAACATAGATTTACAATAAAAACTTGTGCAGAACAAAAGAAATACATTCTTAGCACTATATGGAGCATAATACCCTTTTCCCTACTAGCAACACGATTTAAAAGAAAGCGAAAATGTAAAAGAAAGAAAGAGAAGGACACTAACACTCGAATATATTATTTTGGAATTAATAGGAGTAGGATTATAATTCAGGGCGAGATATATTTGTAGGAAGGATGAGTTAAATATGCATAAGAGCCATAGTGTCTGGAGTGGAAGTTGTGCGGAGCGAGAAAATGAAAGTGAGGTAAAGATTTAGTTTGTTGTAGGAGAGTGGATGAAAATGGACAAAAGTAGAGACAGATCTGACAGAGTGATCTTGTTGACTTTCCCCGACTTTGGTTGGCTAAGGAAGAAGTCTGACAAAGACACGAGGGCTAAATGCACAGAAAGTGAAGGGACACGGACGACGGAAAGACGAAGGTAATTTTCCTTGTCGCAGGGATATATTCGGGAAGACGAAAACCACATCTCAGGGGATAGTTGTCCCCTCCAGCTCACGATCGCATTACTGCAAAACAGATATACACTAAACACTTCTAAACTATGCATGTCCTTCCACTACGTGACTACTCAAGACTCTCTCCACATATATACTCCATCTTCTATATTCTACACATATACATACCTAGGTGAACACGAGTAAAAGATTTACATGTCCGTTTTCTTTTAGACTCCCCATTTAACTTCACTTCAGTCCGTCACTCAAGCAGATTTTGTCCAATTCGCTTTCCTCCCATCCCACTACACATTTAATCACTAGGCTTTATATATATTTCTAATAAACAAGCATCCTTCTTCTACTATAATTATTATGGTCTACGCAAATATTATTACACATCTTTATAAATTTGGAATATACCTTGATAGTAATATTTAGTATGATGATGAATGAGTATATACATAGTGCTGGAAAGAGAAAAGGAATACAGGGGATAGTGCGTGTGTAAATACAAAGGTGATATGGCTTAGAATGGAAAGTCGATAGGTGTGTTAGAGAGAATGGTTTCTTGGTAAGTCCATTAAGGGAAAACAAGTCAATTCGCTCCAGTAGAATGGAAAGTTGATATCAGCGGGAGACGGGATGGACGTGAAACTAAATCCGTCTGCCTTCATCCAAATGCTTTCTCCAGTCTCAGTCCCCTTCCGCAACACTACCAATTCTTTTTTCAACACCCTGTATGCACAAAATGTCCGAACCAACATTTCTCTCCCTTTCTACTCGTTTCCCTGTCAGTTACCCGCTTTAGATATTTCTGTACAGGGCATACGCAATAAATAAATTCACATCGCTTTTGAAATATTAGGCACATGTTTGGTTACAAACTTTCTTTTCCAGACATTTCTTCTTTTCGTGTATCTAATCTACTCTTCTAGGGCACTGCTCCTAGATAAACTCAATCTTAATGCACACTTTTCCACTTCAATATTTAATTCAAGAATAACCATATTTCTAGTGGATTTTAATAGGCAATATCAATCAAAATATTTAATTCTCAAGCAATAATCTACCTGGATGTATTTTCAGATACCTTTTAATGAAATCTTAAGAATAAGCTTTACACACATCTTATATGGCATAACTTACAATATTTTCTCATATTCAACCAACTTTTTCCTGTTAGTCAAGAGGTTAGCAAATGGTAAGCAGTGCTCTTACCAGAAAATATGTCATTAACAAAGGTACTACTAATAGCTGAAGCATTCTTCAGAATTCAACTTAAAATGTCAAATAATTTCATGAAGTTCACCACCAACTTCCGATTTCGTCATTAAATTTAAATATACTGCATTAAAACCATTTTCAAATGCCCAGATGTATGCTGTTGATACAAGATGAACCATGGATGGTGAGGCATATTCCAGGTCGATTAACATGTTCTATAAATTTTGAACTATGAAGAAGTGAAAAGTAATATTTTAATATTGTGTAGAAATATTCCTAATAAGCTCTTTGCTTGGTCCATGTAAATTGATCTAAAAATAGCAAGAAACATTGCCTGCTTCGGAACAAGTTGTAGTTCCAGGGATCATGGAATTCTTCTTTTGTGTTTCCATTTCTGCTCGAGAGATTGCATATTATGTATCGAAAGTAAATCCTCTCACTGTGATGCATTTCAAATTTCACAAAGCTGTAGCACATATAGAGAAACAATGAAATAAATATGGGAATTAGCCAGTAGTACACAACACAGCGTTTTTATATGCATGTATTGTATATTCATTTAAATGGTCGCTATTTACAGATGTATCAATTACATCTAATAAGATGACCAGTGTTTAATATATTTAGTTGATAAACGGTCAACTTAACACGAATCCACGCATGCATTTGCATATGTTTTGTGTTATTAGTTTGAATAGCTTGTTTTTCTAAGCATTATTACTTTTGAGAACTATTATAAGTGTGTACATCTAAGTCATTGAATTTTTAATAGAATATGTCTAGAGACTTAGAAGGGCATGGAATTGGGAGCTGGTGCCGTCATTGAGAAGAGTTAAATAAATGCAGGGTGTGCCTATGTCCGTCCATAATGCAGTAGGTGGATTCACAAAGTGCATAATTTGGAAAGTATCTGTTTAAACTTAAATTGTGAAGTAGATGTAGTGGGACTTTGTTTTCAGGTTAGCGAAAGAAAGTTTAGTATTTGTAGGACGAGGTCTGTTGCCATTATGTCATTTGGTTCTGGAATGGATGTGTGCTGAGACTCTTGTTGCAGTTTGGAGTGTATGTGGATTTGGTTGACTTGGTGTGGGAGTCTGGCCTCTGGTCTCAGGACGGATGTAGAGAGGCAGAGTTTGTTTGGGTTTGGTGTAGATGCGGGAGGAAGGCAAATAAAAAAGTTGTGGAGACGTGGAGTGGGAAGAAAGAGTTGTGGGCACGGGATGTCTGTTTGAGTGTCTCGAGCAGTTAGATAACAGAAGAAAGAAGTCCGAAGTTAACGGAGGCAGGGAGAGCCATCACATCACGTCACATCACTTCAGTGACTTCAGTATGTACATTAGGTTAGGACTTCCAAATAGGAAAATCGATAGAGCCACCAGGCAGGGCATGGCATGGACC
Organism: Yoshiicerus persimilis; assembly: GCA_020352615.2. NCBI lineage: Eukaryota > Metazoa > Arthropoda > Collembola > Entomobryomorpha > Tomoceridae > Yoshiicerus > Yoshiicerus persimilis. Next base: position 42,260,118 of record CM060170.1, on the reverse strand, counting down.
GGAACCGACAACCGACCAGTCCAACCCATTCCATTCCCAACTATAACTATTCACCTCCACTCAGCCCTATACCTAATCACCAGTGCCCATTACTCCCCATTTCCAACTCAAAACATCAAGGCCCCCAAATACACCCGAAACACAAAAGGACCAAAACAATATCCCCCGCAGTTCCAATCCCAACACAAAAATTACACACACAACTCTCTTACTCCTAATTGCAATACAAAACTCCTCACAAGTCGCCCCGAACTGTCTCACAATACATCAGTCCTACAGATCCAATATTCACGTCTTGAGACGACACTATACAAAATGAATACAGTCATCACTTATTTAGTTAGAGTGCAGGAGCAACATAATCATCCCACAAATAAATACTCGGCTATTACTTCAGGAAAATTTCCAGATACTAGAATATTACCACAGACAGGTTATGTAAAGGACAGGAAAAGTTTCGCTATCAACTTTCACATCTCGTTACTCGGTTTACAAATCAATGCTATTGACCCTTCTCTTTGTAATTGATGAACCCCTTTTACAATAGTGGTTCAAAAAGTATTACTAGTATATAAATAGGTTAGGAGGAATTTAAAGCACATTTAAAAAATATACCTACATAATGTACTATCAGAAAGGAATAATAGTTGAATCTGGAGAAAGTAGTAATGCTCACGAATATTTGCAAAATGCTTTCGATTTAATAAATGTATTAATTATGAGTGGATTTTGTTAGTGCACTGTCAGCAATAATACATACATCAAGTGAATAGGCAGTAGGGATAAATTGGAGGAAAATGTGCTGGGTTTCCAATGGTGGGGACAGTGATGTTGAATGGTTGGTATGAGGTTATGGCGAAAAGTTTATGAGAAATTGGTTTACGGTGTGTAGGACGGGGAAGTATGTAATAGAACGGAAGTTGACATAATGTAACTGGTGCGTTGCAATGTTACGCTTAGATATCTGATCGAATGATCGGCCCCTTGCCCCTTTGTGCTCTTCCACTGCGATGTGATGTGACCAGAGCCCTATAGACAAGTCAATGTTCTTTTTGAAAGCAGAACGTACTTTGGAGTAATATATGGCTGTTGATGAATGTGTAATTTATAACCCGGGAGACTAGACATAAAAAGACGGACATGGAGGGACAGTGGAGGGGCAGTGGAGTTGATCTTCTCCATTTCACTCGGAATGGAATTGGAATGGCAGATAAAATTAGTAATTCCCACCCACCCTCTTCAATTCGGACTCGGTCCTTCTCCCTACTGTTTGTCCGAAGGGCTATTATGACAGGGACTCTGAATGAGGGAGTCTGTCCAATCCAAGCCGACCGTCCATCTCCACATTTCCATTTTGCAATAAAACGGTGATTGTGAGTCCCACGCAAAGTCAATGCACACAATTCTCAATTCGCCTTCCCCAACCTTATCAATTCCTCTGTTTAGTCCTGTCTCTTTTCATTGGTGGGTCCTCCCTCTCCAATCTTCCTCTATTATCAGTCACAGTAATATGCGTCATCTCTCTACAAAATGAATTCCTAATTAATTATTTTAGTATATGCATTAATTATTGCACTGTTTCCTTTTGATATTAAAAAGGCCTTTGATTCTGTGCATGGTAATACTATATTATAAGAGTTAAGTATGTATTCAGTGTTTAATTAAATTATACTTACTTTAGTATGGCTATCTGTAATATTCTTTGAGTCAATATTGATGATTCACGTGAAATATGCTTTTGGGTTGAAATTGAGTTTGATGAGCAAAAAGGAAGATAGAAGTGGCCAGTTGGTTTTATATTCTGAAGGTAAATAGAGAATGGGTGTTGTTTGGTTATTACTGCAGGGTTGTACAGAGTTAAAAGTGTAATTTATAATTTAAAGTGGAATTTAGAGTGTTTATTAGTATTGGCGTATTTGAAGGGTACATTGTGGAGGGAGACGCGAGTGGAAGTGAGAGCGAGTCATTTTGCATTGGATTTGCTGGTTGTTGGTGTGGTGGATGACTGCATTGGATTTCGGGCTTGGAAGACGGGAGAGCGACTCTAACTGAAGTTGCTCTAATATTAATGTAAAGTTTAAAGTGATGTGAGAGAGTTGAGCTGCTGGTTTGGTCGTAGCCATTTGTCATGCTGTTTGCTCTGCCGTAAGAGACTACAGCACCTAATCTGAGGATTTAGGGTCTTTCAAACACACACTGACTTTTTTCTCCGTACCCACCAGAGCAAACCCAACCGTATTGGACATATCTATTTATTTTTCTTACTTACACTCCCTATACCACCAACATAGGTCTCAACTCTAAAAAATAAACTTTCCAATTCGATAGGAAAGTATTAGCAAATATTATAGGGACGCCAGGAGATAAATAGTCAGTCTCAATAAAGGACCAGGCACATAATAGAATCTTTTACCAATCCCTATACCAACACAGTCTCTCTTATTAGTCAGCTTTACGCTAAGAGATCCGATACGAAAAGGATTGATGGCCTGGCTATGGCAATGACTCTAACTAATGTCTCTTAGGTAATCTAATCTACGGTCAGTGCGCCAATAATCCAGACTCCAATCACTCACCCTAATTCTCTTTCTTTTCCACGTCTCCTCACAGTCTCTAAACTAATTCCGCTCTCACAAAACAAGCAAACAGTCCATCTCTTCTTCGCCTGGTCACAAGACTTGTACCATTTCCCATTTATTTACAAACCCTCGCTTTATAGTCACTATTCACACTCAATACATCAATTCAGGTCAAAGCAAACTATTAAGTATCACATTCAAAGCAAGACAATGACAAAACGTTACAATTCTAATAAATATCACCTAAATTAGTAATTGCATTAAAGTTTTGTTGTGATCTTGTCCTATCTCTTATTCATATTTTGTAGACTTAAAGTTTAATTTTTGTAATATTGCGAACAAAAGGAAATGTTATAAATGAGGTAAAGGGAATTTGCAGTTATCTTCAATCCCGAACCCAAATATTAGCCTACATTCGAAAATTTGTCAGTACGGAAAACTTTTCGTGCAACCTTTTTTCGTTGACATTTTTAAGTTGCTATGTCTCTGTAAATACAAGATAAAAGGAAGAGGTTTCATTGTTTTATTTATTTATCCTCCAGAGAATGTATCCTTTGACCAAACAACACTTAATGAGCTACTTGCCAAATGTAAATAGAAAACAGGCTTCCACGCCTGGAGTAGAAAGGTCCTTTGAACCATATACATACTAGGATATACATTTAAAATGTGTCATAGTCCTTCACTGTAGTCTTAATACTTGCCATTCTCCAGTGTGAAGGTTTTATTATACAATAATTTTTGCTATATAATGTGGAACACGTTTCTTTGATATCACAATGTAAAAATGCAGAGTTCATTTTAGGGATACTTTCAAAATCCAATTTGATATTATTGTGAACACACTGTGTAAAAAGTTAAAGAGTAAAAGTACATTTTTTCATGTTCATAATTAAATGTATTGATAATTGGTACATTAGTAGTAGCATTTCCAGAAATTTACAACATATAGGGATAAGAATTCTTTGTATGACTTACATAGTATTAATTTATGGCAGAGAAGTAAGAAGGTAATATTATAAAACTGGAGATTAGCTTATAGCTGGGTGAATTTTATCACATTTCCATTAAGCTACCCGAGTTGTGATACACAATGGAGTTACGGTCAATGGTTGACATAGGTGTACCCTTTACTGTGTAAGAAAGAAGAACGAGGGACGAAGAATAGCTATTAAAAGCTGTTTTTTGTGTTGTCTGGTAAGGTTGCGCTGGTCTGCAAAGTTTTTTACTGCCTCGACTCATCTCTTTCGATTAAAAGGAATCCACTCACCTTTTGGTGTTCATTTTCAATCATGCACACTCACTCATCTTTAGAGTAGAGTTGACATGAATTGTTGTTGCCTTCTTCCCTTTAGCTCACCTTCGAGTCCCTTAAACTCTTTCCTTGGCTTTTTTCTCCTAAGATAATTTGTGAGTTAACTAATGGAAGAGGATTGCCTTCCTTTTAATAAAATGCACTTATCCTTTCACTTTTATTTTTCGTTATGCTTTAATTTCCACTGAAATCCCTTACATGAGTTTGTATAGTAGACAAAACATTCACCATAAGCTTAAGGTCCTTATATGAAGTACATAAGTGAATGCAGCCTCGTATTCTTTATCCAGTTTTAATTTAGGGTATAAGTGTGTTGAATAAAATTGAAAGTGGAGAGTAATTAATTAAGCTGGAGATAAGATTTGGTAAAGTAGTGCCTCTCCTAGATTTTAGATAGACAGGAAGCGTTGAAAGAGAGGAAGGAGGACTCTTTCTGACAAAAGGCAGAGAGAAGCGTAGAAGCTTCATTTTTAATGCAATTACTTCATTTAAGGCTTATTGTTAGCTTATGGACCTTGTGGGAGATTCCGTAGACTGGAAGAACATAGAAATAGGTTCGCTATGACTTTTAGGAGAAGCATTCTTGGGACGGAGCCTACCTTTACATAATAGTCTTTTATGTGAGCAAACATGTTAGCTGCTACATGGGATATGTATTCCGACCAACAATAAGCACTTTGTGTGGTGTGGCGTCAGAGTGTGATGTAATAATGTGGTGCTTGTAAATCTTTCTTACGCTAGTGCACCTAACTGTTGCTTGCCTTCGTTATCTACACACTCATTTTTCAAGAGGGCATATCTCTCTTCCCATACCTTTCCCTAGTCCGCGTGAAAAACGGCCAAAATATATTTACCATACTTTCCACACAAAGCACAGGTACTCCACTACTCTGAATACCTCTACTAGCATAATTCCTATAAACAACGCAACACCACATTACTTTTCACACACCATCTTCGTATCTCACCAACTAATTATTCCTTTCTTTCTTATTGTGCTCTTAATAAATTAAGTACACAGAGTTGCAACTTAAGGGACTTGTAATTATTTTCTTTACATTGAATTTTGAATTAAAAATCCAGAAGTACTGCTCACCACTAAAATTATATGACGAAATTCAATATTTCAAATGTATTTCAAATCTGCGATTTAGATTGGAGAGTTTGTAAGTTATAGAGCAGCCAAAACAGAACGAATGTACAGTGGTAAAAAGTAGCCAACCATGAATTGCCTTAGAAAGGATGGGTTACCAAAAGGTTTGAGTGAAAAGCCTGACTGGGTGAATGTTATAATGTAAAGTTATAATGCACTGTACGTGTGAACGAAATGAAATTGAATAAAAAGAACTTATTGGGAAAAGTATTAGAAATTGTGTCCGAGTCAATGGTTCCATTTCAGTCCGTGTAATAAAAAGATTGGCAATTTTCAATTAGATTCAATGGAATTGTATCATCCTATTATATTTTAGAGCTAACGGTGAGGGATAACAAGTTCCATTTCATTCGAGGGAACGACCACCACAAAATATCAGATCCTGCTTTCATGTGCCATTGTGCTACCTACACAAATCTCAAGGGGTTCAATAAATCCATATAATAAGCAAGTTCACGGTATTTATAATGCAGTTCCTAGAAGCGACTGACACATCATATCCGTTTACTCTTCCCTATAATAAGTAAAGTTCAAAGTGGTGTAAGGAGCACCCACCTTCCTTTCCTAATCTCTCCTCTACCTGCATCAACTCCACTCCTATCCTATTTCTCTCCCATTACCATACATAATGCCCAGTAGATAAGATTCCATTCTTCACTCATATACTCTTTCCAATTGCAAGTGCTTTCCATTATTACCAACAAAAATGTAATTTCTACTATTCCTATGCTCCAATGGCTCCATTACTAATCATTTTCAGTACTTACTTTTTGTACTACAATTGTCATTCAATGTCTATTCAAAATTGAATTTACTCTCCTTTTCCAAGTAGTTGATTTAAATTTAACATCTTTGCATTACATCCTCATACAATTATACCTATACACCACATTCGTTGTACTCAATTTATTTATTTTTATAACTCACATACATTGATACATTTAAGACTATTGTGTTTCTAACAATCAATGATATTCCAAGGTTGGCAATTACTACATCTACTACAGACTAGGCACACATTCTCATCAGCTTTAAAATGTTATAAAATTGTATATACTCTGCACCAGAAATCTTCTTTGATGAAATTTGACTGTTCAGATTATTCGTATGATTCTGAAATCCATTACCCAGGTTTAAAGATTTAGCGTAACCATGAAAAGTTATTTTATCATCCTTAATGGCTTTAATTTCCTTGACCCATGATATAAACTCACATTGCATTAAAATAAAGACTTAATTTGTCAAAAAATAATTCATTTGCCTCTTAAATATACAAAGAGCCATAATTTAAAAGTACCATAAGAATAAACAATTTATCTTACTTTGAACTAAAAATACCTTATTTTATTGGCAATTATAACATCACTTCAATTGAAAATTGTAATCATGATATATGTTGACCATTGCTTGATGAATTAAAATACCATTTCATATTAAGCCGGTTGATTATTTTATTGAAAAGCGAGTTCTTATTATGGATCGATAAATGAGCTTGCAAAATTTAAAGCATTCAAATTAGAATGCATATTAATATGGATTTACAAATTATTTACGCGCTGGACCAATACATATCAAACAGGAATTATAATACAAAAATTATTTAATTAACGCTGTTGTTCCATTGATTGCTTTCTTAAAATATGAAGATATCGTCTCAAGTTGACTCCTACACATTCACCAAGTCCTGACTGAACATTTGGCCTTTTTTGCGAAATACTTTGGTTTAGTGTGACATGGTATGATGTGGTGTAGATGTAGAATGATTTGAGATACTGTTACTCCTTTTGCGTACTTCTTGGTATTTACCCTTAAAAAAGATGTATATGTACTATAATATTACATTGGATTGATTGAGGTTGTGCGAGGACAGAGGAACATGAGACGGAGCTAACTGAAGGAAATGCGAAGTATGTGGATTGTGAGTGGAGTGAAGAAAGCGGAGTTGCTGAGTTCTTTGGTCGATATTAAAAATTGAATGGATTGTGCTGTTGGATGTACTGCGAGTGTACTATTGTGTTGTATTGGTGGCAGGTCTGTAGTATTGCATTCTATGTAGCATTATTGTATTAAATTGAATTTTGTATTTGATAAGGAATGGTAAGCCTCTGCATTGAATTGTAAATGGGTAGCGAAGAAAGCTGGGTAGTGTGTAGACTGAGGTATCGAAATCAAAGGTATGTGCGGAATACACTGTGAAGTTATGTAAAAGATAAAGGAAGAGCGATTGAATGTTTGATCTGAGATCCAGCGGAGCAGTTGAATGCGAAGTGAGTATTTCATTATAAGATCATAATGCAATATAATATAATAATACGATGTTCCTTTGTATTGAATTGTGGTGTAGTGTTGCTCCTAGTGTGATCTGAGGTTCAAGTTCTGATTTCGGTTCTTATTGTCTACTCTGCCCTCCTCCTCTTACGCTCACTCTCTATCCATATAGTTCCACCTTAAAAACTAACCAAAGCATAGAGTCAAAAACTCAAAACACGCTCTGGACTCGATATTAAAAAATGCTCACAAAAACAGACACCCCATCAAGACGCTTTTCCACCATCCAAAAACCAACATCCATTTATTTATTTATAATACTTATAAAATTATCATTGCTGGTAAAGGCTGGTAAAAAACTGTAATAACCCTTTTTGCACTGCTTTCTCACAAAAGGGAACTTGGACTGTCCTGGCAGGGTACTCCGGGCTTAGCACTCTAAAAAATATTCTTGTGCTCTGCATAACTACATACATTTATATGCTCACAATTACATTCCATTTAAATTACACTTTTCTATCAATGTTATTAACATCCGATCGTTTTTTGTCGTGTTCTCCGAATTTATTTTCCTTTCTTCTATCCTGTACACCTAGGCAGTAAGTTATGCATGCATAATATTAGTCTTATTATCGCCATGGTATGCAATCCCAAATCAGTCAGAATAAAAACGTGTACCAGAATATAATACAATGCATTTACTTTGAAACGCATACGTCTGTCTGGAAACCCTTTGTATTATATTTGCCAATAATAACAATATGTCTTTTGTAATATTATATAATCGTTATTAAGGGTTTTCTCTACTTGTCCCAATGTGATTTCCGCTTGTACTTTTCATATGGGTAGTCAATAGTATTCATTTACGAATACATTATCTATGCAATATTAGTTTTCGCTGTTAACCATATACTATGTTAATGTAATATTCTTGAGTAGTTATGGTACACTAGTCCGCATTTCCAGCGCAAAGTCTCTCTAGCTGACTATTTGTCTGAATTCAGTGGAATTGAATAGAATTGAACAAATATTCCGTTTTTAACGATTGCATAGGTTGGATAGTTACACGGACAGAAAGGCAGTGCATGTGCTCTGCATACATTATCATAGATAATGTTGATTCTTGGTTCTGGTAATCTTGAGCGGATCACACAATGGCAATAGAGTAGAGCTTCTATTGACAAGAGCTGAACCAGAGTTCACCAGATTGTCAGATCAGATGATAGAGATGAGAGTTCTTTTATGTTCTATTTCCTTTGCGTTCATTCCTATCTATTTATCTCTTCTCTCTCCACACAACAGACTCCAGCAACACACCTAGCAGAATTTGCATCCAGCCTCCTGCTCGGTGCACCAATGCAACTACAAGGGAATGCGACGATAAAGAGATTCTCCGTAGATACTTCCACGAGTACTTAACTCAGTCAACCCGTTGTGGAGAGATGATAATGTAAATACCGGAGATAGTATTTATGAGCGCGTCCACTTATTTAGCTAGATGAGTTTTTTGTCTTCCTACCCATTCACGCTTTGTTTGCATAGAGAGGACCCTGAGTGAGGCTCCAGTTGATCCCTTCGATTTCAAAGGCTCAGCACTCATCCTTCCATTCCTAATTCAATCAATTCAAAGTGTGCATTTAATTAGTGAGCTACTCCTTCAATTTTACATTTTCAAAGGCTCACTAGGAACAAACGGACGAACCCATCATCATCATGTCAATAGAACCATTCAAAGAAATCATTTCATTCAATATTTATAAACACTCAACACAAGGGCCTTGTGGTAATGTTGCAATCCTATCTCTAATGTGCTACTCTTCAACTCATTACTACAAGCATTCAAACATTTATTACCTTTAACACATTTCTCTCCATGCAAACTTACATAATACCAATACACAGTATCACTTGCCGTAAACATTATTTAGTTCCTGGATAAATATTTACTTTTATGGTTGTAAAATATTTACTGGCTGTACTCTTATTCTCCGAGAATATTTTACTAATAAGCAACCACAGTAATAATTAACCTGATTTGTATACTTGCAAATATTTTAGTGTAATGAATTTAATTTAATAGGCATTCAAATATAATTCGCCCTATTCTACTAATAAATTTGGTTTCCAGTTTCACTGCAGTTGTGCCAATGGAAGTTGCTTCAAGTGCAATCATTACTTTTATAGAAATCTGTTGAAACGATTTATGTCAAAGATATATTATTCGTCATATCCCTGTGATTTGTAACAAAAGATATTTCACCTTTTCTGTAGGCACACAGCATAATGACCAATATTTTTATATTTCGCCCAGCAGAGAGGAATAATTTTCAGTGTAGTGAAATGACTATTATCTTAAGGGTGGGTTCCGGTTCGTACGGTTCGTACCTAAGCTGATGATCAGTAGCAATTTAAAGTACATAGTAGCAATTCTTGTTGACTTCTTTTAGTGTTGACCTGAACAGGACATGCGGGTCTGTCAAGAAAAAAATTTGTCTGTATAGAATTTAGATTCCACGTGCGCGTGCATATGTTTGGGTGATTGTAAGCTATCTTTTTCATCCATCTAGGATTTGAAAAGAACTTTCGATGCAACACAAAACAAATAGATTTGAATTGAATAATATTTTATGCAGAGCATTCATTGCCATGCACAAGGAATAAGGAGATACATAAATACACGCATACTTAGCTGATGTGCCTCGCTGCATAATGTCTGTTTACTGGCAGATGAATGAGAAAAGCAGTCCTGTAAGAGTAAGTAGTGCTGGAAATGCATAAGCTGCATTTCTACCTACTTAAGCTGATTTGCATATTAATGGGGTGGCTGACGGAGAGGGCCGAGAGGAAAACAGACGACCAAAGCAAGCTAAACAACCCGGACAACATTTTTCTAACATGAGAATGTCCATGTGCAAATGACAAAGAACACAAAAATGAAAGCGTCCCGTTCACTCCAGTTCACCGCCTTTACAATTCTTATAACTTGTTCCGTGCAGTTAACTCTCTCCTCCTTCTATATACATTACTCACAAAATCCTCCTCAAATGTTATGCATGTGCTTTTGTTATTTACTTCATACAGATTCCCGTAAGGAAGGCTTATAAGAAAAAGCATCCACAAAATATATATTTCCTGTAGTTTAAGCCATAAATACGATTTTTTTTGCAAAATATCTTGGATTGAGATACAAGATGAAAAAATTAATTAGCAAAATTGCAATTTTCTTTCCGAATGTAAAAAAAGTGTACCATTCTTTCAAAATTGTAATGTTGTAACTAGAAAGTATTAAAGCATGATTGGATGAATATTTAGTTTACACATATTTATGCAAATTGGTAGAGTGCAAAATGAAAGAAGGTAGAGAATTTGGAATGGAAGGGATTGGAAGTGGAAGTTAAGGGAGGGATAATTGGCTAGTGTTTTGGATGGATGGGACAGTATTCGGGGATTGATGTGTGGAATGGAATATGGACGAAAATCGATAGATTATTCGTCCATGTCGGACGGTTGCCCGTCCGTCGCCCGCGTCACGTCCGACATGGAAAGAACCCTTCCTTAGCTTCCCTAATGTAAGTAGTTCGTCCTATTGGATTCTCATGTCAGCCATTTGTTTTTTATTCCACGCGGTGCAATGCATACTCCTTAATGTATGTAAGTAGTAGCTATCTATGCAGAGCACAACGGATGCACACGGACCACCAACCCAACTACCACCGAGCAGCTACACTAGCCAGCCCAACCAGCACCGACAACAAACCGTCTAACAGCTAATGTCTTATGCAAAACACTTACTCTTGTCTTACGCTCACAATACTTCTTTACATCACATTCCCTACGCTTTCTCTCCGCTCCTATTTATCCTCTCACAATCCTTGTCTTTCCAAGTCCACTTATAAGGAAATCTATCTATTACTTATACTACTACTTTAGTTCCTATAAAACATTTCTATTAAATGAATTCGTTTAGCGGAATGCTCACTGAGTATGTTTTACTTTATTAGGATAGACCAATTTAGTATTATAAACATATTTTAATAATAATAATACACAAATAGTGATATATTTTGACCTGGCAGTTTCAATATTGAATTTAATGTAGTATTCTTTTTGAGAAAGTAGATGTTTGTACCTATGTAGGTCTTGTTTTGCAAGAGAATTTGCTGACATTTCTGAGATGACGAATTCAAGTCAGAAAATGACAATCATCTTTTAAGTAGTCATCATACTGAATTGAATGGTTTCCAAGAATATAATTTCAGTACCGTGAATTGTAGTGGTTACATGGAAAACAAATTTATTCGGTATATTACAGTTTTAGCATTTAGGTAGGTTCAAATATAGTTAAAAATGGATAGGAGAGTAGCGATTTTAGGGAAATTAGATAGGATGTATAGGGACATTGCCATTCTGGGTGTATATGGATGGAAATAGGGATATTGGCCAAGGGATGTGCGTCTGTGTACACAGTGGCTATAGAGAGTCATCATTTCTTGGAATAAATAAGTATGGAGGCTGGGATGGCTTTTGTCTGTGTAGCTGGATAGTTGGCTGTATCATTTGGCTGGTGGATGTCCTCTGACTTTTTTCTCGGATTTTCTCGCTCCTCGTCCCTCTCCTTCCTTCCACTGCTAATTTCCCTCCAGGAACATCTTTCTTTCCCTTTCATACCATCTCCTAAAGGTTTCCCAATAAAAAGTCAATACAATTTGAATTTATATGAATGCTAACTTATCTCTCCTCTCTTTCAAGAAAAGAAGATTCACTATTATTCATCTTTTATACATATACATTCACACAAATTAAAGATTTCTCTATCTGGGCTCCCTTTCCCTCTTTTAGGTACACAGTACACACATTATACTCACAACTACAGCACACTAAATCCTAGCATATGTATTTTCTATTGTGTCTAACGTACATATCACAATAATCATTATTGCATTTCTGTATAGAGATACCAGTTGGTATACCTTATATCCATGCACTACATTATTATGTATTTATTGGTTATTCAGCTACCCACAAGATACGGAGTAGATATTAGATAGAAAGGAGTAGCTATATAAGATAGATAGAGAAGCCGGCAGTTTTGAGGATGCAACGAGTGCCACATCACATCCCATTAGCGTTAAACCGAAAAAGGAAGACTTCTTTCAGTTATAGTAGGAAAAGTTTATATTTGACTTTAGTGGGAGAGCAGTTGAGACACTTGAGAAATTGTGTAAGAATTACAGAAACTATTTTGACTTGTAAATTTCTCATGTTCCCCTTTCATTTTTAATTCCTATCGAATTAGCCTCTTGCCATTAAAAACTCTGAGAAGGTAATTCAATTGTCCTTTCCTGCGAAAGATAGAAATCTACAATTTCCTTACGAAATTCACTTTTTTGGCTGCGGTAGCCACTTAATTGGTGTATCGGTAGGTGCCTATGGTCCCTAAGCATTATATCCTATTGCTTATCGTTAGGCACCTTGTTTTCTATCTTTCTTAGAGATTCTCGGAGCTGCGTCCATATGAAAGTTTGATGTGGTAGCTCGGCATAGGGATTTTTAGCGTGAAAATGGATTTGGTGGAGTGAGGAGCAATAAATTAAGAGTAGAGAGTGGAGTACTTATTTTTGATTAGTTGTGCCTTCTTGACGGCCCATAAATTTCCCTTTAAACCGAACGATTTGAGCAGAGGATTGAGGTAGGCTAAGTATGTACGTACATACACATGCCTATCACTGACGCCACGCACATCGATATCTAAACTTGTAAAAGTACATACATGACCATTATTAGAGGTAATACCTCTCTCAGATTAGGTTAACTACTTACACGAACCATTACTAAGAAACACACATTTTAATTACCTATCCCGTTTATTTATACCCACTAGACCAGAAAATATTAAACGATATTTTTCATGGATTTATGACTTATGGGACACTGCGTCCTTTCTATAGATATCACTCCTACATCAGTTTGGAGGTATTACGGAGTAGTAGTACAAAGTAGCACCTATATATAAGGAAGGATTGAAGGCTATAGGAATTACGATAAGGGTCTCTGCTGTGTTTAGGGAAAGTGTGTGTGAGTGTAAGATAGAGCTATCAACTTTAATTCCAGTCGTGCACAGCCCATCGAATCTCATTCATGAAGAAATGAAAAAAGATGAGACGAGAGAAGCCCAGGGAAGTGAACATGCAAAGAAAAGATCAGGTTCAGTTCAGTTCACATCCCAACATAGCCTCAGCGAGCACGTACTCATATTCCACACACGCATATCCCAATATGAAGCAGACCACTTGTCTCACACTCTGAATACCCCTACCAACGCAATTTAAATCTGTCCGGGAAAAGCGTAAAAATGAAAAGTGTGTGAAGCCACTTAATATATTTCATAAAAGTGGCTGCTGACTAACAGAAACTAATACGGGTAAGTACTGATGAGTAAGTGGGATTCTCTCTCTACTTATCTGCCAGTAATAAATAGGTGATTCTTGTACTTTGTGTACTGCATGCCCCGATTAAATTACACTGGGTTGATAAAATGGAAGTACCTGCGGTAAGTGTGTCGAAGTGTGTGGAATGGGAGTGAGAAGACACATGGCTGAGGCGGGAGAGTGCGAGACGCGGAATGCTAACGACAAGTACTCCCGTTTTTAGTGAGAGCCACCACAAGAAGATGCTCTTTCACATATAGATTTCCTATTTATCTGGAAACCCCAAAGTCAGGTCGAATGCTACAACAAACACCATTCCGGGTAACACTCGAGTACAAACGGGGAAATTGATGTTCAAGAAGAGATGAGCGGAGCCGGGAGACTCAGCCACGAATATTTACGTTGCATGCCACCGAAACAGATAGATTGCGGTCCCGAACAGGACAGCAGCCACAGACTAATTGTCAGTTCACGAGAATCCTCCAAATTACACTGCAAATGTGCAATCCACTCCGGCTAGCCCCATTCCAATTCCACATAAATCCTTAATAGACAGAATACATCGCAGGTACAGGTAGCCATCCGTTACAACTCCCCGCCACACACATTCAGTCAATCACAGTCACACCAGCTCCGCCCCCACCACTCCTAGCATGTGTAAAAGTCATGTCCAAACTAATTAATTGCCTTGCCCTCTAATATAACACATAACTAGTAGTTCCCTATCCATTACCACTAAATAGCTTGTCCACCATTTAGTACAGGTGCATCTGTCTGCCGCATTCTGCATTTTGAATCACGTGGTACCTTCTCAATGAAGTCCAATCTCTACTAAATAGATTACATAATAAATGTTTGATTTCTTTTTATTTCATAAGAATTACAGAATATATATACATACTTAATAACTATACAATGTCATTTGCATATTATCTGGAATTAATTGCATTTTCGCGGAATGTCTTGTAAAATACTTGAATAGAGGATCTATTGTGCAATGTAGTTGTGAATCATGGTAGGATTTGCTTAGTATTCATTTGGTGGTGGTATAAAATAAAGTATCGACAGATTGTATGTCAGTGGTTGGCATTGGCGGAGTGTATTTATTAGGACTGTAAAATTAATAATAGTGTCTGTATCGTGTGGTATTTGGAGAGGTAAGTCGTGAGGGTAATCCTGTGGACTCGGATGCGAGCACATGAGGAGCAAGGGAAGAAAATTGGATGGAGGTTTGTTTGTGAATGTGGAGAGTCATAAAAAAGAGGGAATCTGTTAGGAATATAGGAGTTGTGCTAACTCTCGTTTCCGTGGCCTTGGTGGTAAGTTAATGCCGTTGTGTATCTGTTCTGAAAATGAGACGGCGATGTTGACTTTGTGTGTTGTCTTATGAAAGTTGGGCTAAGCTGGCTAAGCCGGCGGAGATTAGGTTGTTGTTAGCCATTGGATCGGTGGGTCGTCTTGTGCAATTGTGTGCAGTAAAAAGTGTGTTAGGTATGCAGTGCTGCTGAGATCCGAGGAAATCCAATCCGACTGAAGGAAGTCTTGTCTGGCTCCCTAAGTCCTGAAAAGAATGAAAAGAGATGAGACGAGGAAGAGGGAGTCCATAAACTTCGGACATTCACACAAATACACAACAGACATGTATTTCCTGCGAGAGAAACATAAAGATCCACTCCAGACCCATGAGTCCCGCATTTGTTGGCAATACGGTCACGTTATGGAGGTGGATAGGGAAAGGAGAGAGTATAGTATAGTGGGATAGTGATGGTGATAGTGATGATAGGGAAAGTGGGGATGCATATATTTAGGACTAACTGCCCATAGAATGAAATGGACAGAAAAGTCCAGACGAGACCAGGACATTTGGAAGTGCATTAGATTTTCCATGTATTTATAATATGTAAATGTTTATAAGGTAGTATATTGGGCGCAGGGAGCATGTAATGCGGAGGGAGAGAAAGAGTAACCCTTTAGGTTCAATGCGAAAACATTAGATTAGATGACATTACTTTATGTATGTGATTTGATATCGTTGGACCAAGTTTCATGGGAGTCTAAGGCCACTTCTTCCTAAAGTCCCTTTATCTTCATACTCTTTTATTGCCGAATCACCACGGACTGGCTTTCTCTTCTATCTGGGTTGGCGAGGCAGCTCTGCTGTTTGTATGCATCTCTGTTGCATCGTACACATAATATTATGTCGTGCTAGCCAAGACTCTCCTCACGTTAGGGGAACGACCATCAGGCTATACGGAGCTATAGAATCTAATGTAATGGCATTCTCTTATTTTCTTTCTCCTCTGGTCTCTTCTTTAGGGTAATGGAATGTGATTGTCGTAGTAAAATGGAGAAGAACAGTCGTGGAGCGTGTCCACATCCAATTCACAGAACTCCCGAGTACTGGAATCCTGTAAACCCTCCTTATAGCCTCTATACGCAAAACGGGTTTAAAAATACGTTTCGTAGTGCACTACGGGCAGTCTCCGCCATATAGCTATGATTCCCTCTGCACAGAGAAACCTATGTTATGGCTATAGGGAAGATAATGCTGCTAGTGGAAGGAGACTCACGACACGAGGACCAAAGCACACAAAACTCACTTTCATTCTTTCTTTGGTGGAAAAGGGAAAATCTCCGGACGAGAAGGACATTATGAAGAAAGCCGGAAAAGAGCTTTTATTCTGTTGATTTAGATTGACAACGGTCGTCCGACAGACCATACTACTTCTCTACAGAATGGAGCACAGCACAGCGAAGCAGCACCGTGAAATCCAAGAAGAATTCGCAAGCTAAGCAAAGATGACAGCGAAAGAAAAAACGAGAGATTCTTTGAACGCAATCTACAAAGTGGAATGTATGTATGTCTTTGGGTATTTATAGGAGGGCCCTATACCTATTATTGCAGGGCATAAAGAATGCTACATTATATTTATTGCTCCTACCTATACAGGGAAGGCTTCCCCAAATCTGTCTTTATGTGAGTGTCCTCCCTCACTTACTTACAATATATATTTACCTAAGCAAATGCATTTAGTAACTCCAAATATGCATATGCACCAAAGAGAAAATTCTTAAGTGCCTACATTTATCTTCCCGAGTCTGTCTCTCGTGTGGATTTTGATTTGGCATATGATTTGGTAGAGCAATATGCATAAATACTTTTCGCTACTTTATCACAGCTAGAATTTTATTGTCAGTACTAATGCAAAGGAAAGAAATTATTTTTATGCATTCCATAACATATAAGAGGATTCGTCTTACTTTATTGGAATTATGAAGGATGGGTTCTGCTCTAGGTAGTCGCGTTTCCCCTATAAAAATGAGAGATATTCTCTAGGTATGCCAGATATTAGGTAGGTAGTTAAAATGATTGCAATTCAGGGTGTCAGTATATCGGTAAGTGAATATAAACGCTATATGCGAGAGTACCCGCTGACTTATTATGCTGATTGTAATTTGAGAATGAAATGCAGTATCAGCTCATGTCATTCATTGTCAGTTAAAGTTTAGGTCGGAGTGAGTGGGGAATTCGGTGGAGATTGTTTAGCAGCGAAGGTAATTTGCTGATTTTAATGAAATGTATTTTTCAATGCCAGTGTGGCATGCCTCTGACTAAACGTGCATATTATTCATTCAAAGCCAAGACCAAGACATGACACAAGACTCCCAGCTTATATTCCCGAAAGTATGAAGGAACTATAGGAGCTGGTTGAACATTTTATTATTAGAGAGGTACTTAGCCACACAATAGTATTTCAGGATTACGTGTATATGTCTAGCGCAAAGGCCAGTGAGGTTTAACGGTTGAATCCCAATGATTTTTAACTTTTCAAGTCTCAATGCAAAGTCTCCCTCGTCCTCATTGTCAGTCCGTCGGCCCATTTAAATGAACAAAAGGATTTGGCGTGAAAAATTCCGGGTAATTAGAAGACGGGGAGTAAGTAGTGCCCTATTAGAGCAGCGAAAGTAAAACTACTAGAGCTGGCAGAAGTATTAAAAAGTAAAGGGTTCTGGCCTAGCGTAGCCGTTTCTCGTGCACAGAAGTCTAATGCACGGTATACCTATGGGCATTGGCTCTTTTAAGATCCAGTTTCGGTTTGAACTGAAGCCTACTGAAGTATATATTGGAGGAGAAGGTGGAAGATGGGGAAGGGAAAAGAATTCACGAGAGGAAAGGAGAAATTCTCTTTCACACGTACTTCACTTACATTAGAAGCTACTTCCTTAAGTAGCTATAGCTGGAAACATTTGAAATACATGCAAATACACTTTCCGTGTGTTTACAAGGAAAAGCTACACGAATGGTTGGTTTCCGTGCACAGAGACAGGGATATTGACATTGATATGTACTGGTAGTGAGTGGAGTATGTTGATATTATTTGCGAGGAGCAAGTAAAGTGCGAAGTGCACTGCAGTAACATAAAGTAAAGACATTGTGTAATGTAATGCTGTTAACTACATAATGGCGGAAGGTCGAATCCTCTGTATTTAAATGTACCTAGCTCCCATTTATACGGACCCACTCTGTAGGCACACATGCAAAGAAAGAAAAAAGTACCAAGGAAGTTAAGTCGGAGAGAAAAGTTGTAAAAGTAGCAATTCGTATTTGTCTGTTCTGTCTGGTGAAGTGGGAAGGAAGGAAATAAGAGGAGCTGCTCTGGTCTGGTTTACTTTGACTCGCACTACAAATGCTGTGCCTACAGAGAAAGGTGTAGCAGGACTACTACAGTGTGTCGGAGAAGTTCCACTGCAGACTCCGGAGACGAAGGCGTACGTAATCTCATTGTGCAGAGTCAGTCCGAAGGAGACTTCTCCGTTTGCTTTCACTTACTCCGAGTGGCGGAGTGGAGTCAAGTGTATTTATGTGCTCTGGGCTAAGTGTGGCTGAGATGATATATCCGCCGAGTGTAATGCAATATAATGTAGCGTAATGTAATGAAGTATGGATGGGTCGAGGCAGAAGGAGTCGACAGAAAAGTATTGGTAAGTGGGAGAAAGGACAGCCACTCACTCACTCAGTCAGTCCGTTAACTCGAGTTAAGTTAAGAGTCTGTAAATCATTGATTTTCACTTATCGTCTCAACTGTCGCTTGTCAGCTAAAAGATGCAAATTGAAAATTTCCTTCGCTTTTTATCGCTCCCTGTACAAAAATGGGGAGAGCGACCAAGACAAGACAACACCACCGAGGCGAACAACGAAAAGTATTTTTTCTTCGAGGACGCCAAGCCACGCCACAGGAGACTCGGCAGATAAGAATTCTCAAACTCGTCACGGAGTAGCGGAGAGGAGGAAATGTCAATTTACGTTGACGACCACCAAGACGACTCGTCAAGTCCATATCCACCTCCTAAGACATTCGCACACAGCAAGAGGACACAACACCATTCATTCAAATCTATTATAGCCCCCTTTTATATGCACACAGTCCCACTCTATACTCAAATATCCCACCCAATACTCCTTAAACCCTCCTATACCTCTACCAATTATTACTTTTGTCCCTAATATATCTCTGATCACTATTTCATCTCATTTCCCATTTTTCGCTTACGAAGAAATTCTGTACTACACAAAACCTAAGTGCCTGCCCACATTATTACCCAACCTAATAGCAAAATATTTATAAATATAATTCAATTTCAGAATATTCCAAGTAAAACGTAGCACGATCATTTTAGTATACTCCTTTGGTTCATGTTACCATTTAACCTTTCATACAAGAGTAAATTTGAGGTAGAAATAAATGTTAAAAGCAGGATAAACACTATTTAATGAGGAATTGATTCTTGGTAAAATAAATTCAAAAGCAGTTTGTAAAAGTTATTAAGAGACATTCCAGGAGTTCCATTATTTCCATCCACAGTGAGAGAGAATCTTAGTTTGTATGAGTGAAGGTAGCAATATCTACGTTTATATTTTATATATAACTGAAGAATACGGTTAGTGAATGACCCCAGACATAATATAGAATTTAAACTCTGGAAGACTATATAGAACAGTGTTCCACTGTAACTAACTCATTTTGCTCTGTAGATGTGAAAATAGGAAATGAAAGACAAGAGTTTCGACTACTCTCTCTAATTCAATTTGTGTTTAATAAAGTTATTGCATTTCCTCTTGTAGTGAATTGAGTCAAGTAAACTCAATTCGGCTCAACTCAAGTTGACTAACTGCCGTAGTTACGATAGCCATTTCTAACATTCTGTAACAGAGTAGTAGTTCCTCTGTACATAGATAGTGTACCTGTAGCCCTCCTTTTCCACAAACTCACATTTGAACCTTTCTCCAGCCACCTCAGAATCTCCGTCCTGCTCTTTCACAGAGTTATGCCTATAGTTTGCATATTGCTAATCCCCTGGTAGGTATCTTATCTTTGTTTTGTGGTCTAGGAGCCTGGGATTTAATTACTAGACAATAAAATGGTAAGAGAGGTAAGGTGCGAGTGTGCATGTAGGTGTATTATGTTTGGAGAGTGTGAGTTTCTTGTAGGAAGTGTATGTTTGTATTGAGAGGAGTGGGATGTGTGATGGAAGTGCAGTGGAGATGCGATAAGTAAATATTGGGTGGGAGATATGGACATGGGTTGTTGTGTACACAGGGAAGAACATGGAAGTGAAGTAGGTACTTATTGTTAGAGTCAATGCATTAGAAGAGTGAAAGCAAAAGTGGAAATGTTGAGGGAACAACGTGAGTCTGCAGATATTCCGGTAAAGTGAGTGAGTGGAAGCTTATTGTTTCCACTCCATTTAGCTCTTTAGGGCATTTAGGAAATTGGAGTCAATGGAGTCTCCAGGCTTTGGCTTTTCCTTCCAATAACTATACTCGCACAAATATTCCAACCCATAAATATTATCTTTAATAGACTAATACCTTGTACAACAGTTCATAATCTCCTATAAACAATAATGCCCAGTCTATTGATTGCCTCCAGTTTACCTTTCCTTTGTCTCTCTCCACTAAGCCTCCATCTCTCCCTTCATATTTTAAACCAACAGAATATTCCTAAGCAGCTTCTCCGCACACACACTATTTAAATACCTTACAACTCGCCAATACTCACTTAGTACCCCTACACACAAAATTAATCACCATCATTCTAATGCATAGTCACTCACGGAATCAGAAACACAAGTAACCACAGTATTACAATTACGGATACTTAACAATAATTAGTCAAACTATGTTTCTTCCATTTATAGTCTGTGCACATTTTTGCAAAAAACTATTCATCATTTTCTCGGCAGATTTCTATCCTGAAGGATTTTTTAAGTCTGCTTCTTATGATTTATAGAAATTAGTTAAATTTAATTATTTGATTATTGTTTACGTCATTTTTGTATATTTGAGTTGTGAAAATTATGTCCATGTTGAAGTTAATGAAAGCGGGATGGTGATTAGTGGACATGTATCTGCGTGTAGTGAAAATGCGATGAAATTGAGAGGGAGGAACTGGGAAGTATAAAATGGCCTCTCGCCCTCGCGTATCATTTCATATGAAGGGGATGGACCCAAATAAAACTCCCACTAGTCAGTTTCCTTTCTAGTCCACTGCCCGCTGACTCTCCCTTTCCCATGCTGCTCTTTAACCTTCTCATTGCCTAACCCTCCACAGAAAACCTATGCACACACTACTGATACCCCTTTTTGCATAGTGAGGTGAAAGCTAAGCAAATATCAGGATGAAATATTCGGATATGGTATGGGAAAGTAATAAATATTACATATATGTTTATTGTCAAGTCTTGGAAGAAATGAAGTAGTACTTATTCGGTTGTTTCTTAATGTGGAATTTACGTGAACATTGGTTTGGGTGAATGCTGGTTGAAGATTTTGGTATTGGAAGGAGTCCTATATATATTTTAGGTTGTGTGTGTATGTTGGAGTAGAGAAAAAGAATTGGAGGTCTAGCATTAGTGATTTTTGTAGGGGAGAAAGAAGAGAGTTGAGTAGATTTGTACCTATGGAGCGGAGTATGGATTTACATTTTGACTAATGATTAAGGACAGTAGCTAGGTAACTGAATTGAAAGCGTTGGGAGTGGAGTATTGTGGAGATGTATTATTTGGGTGGTTGGGAAGCAGTATAGGTAAATAGCATTGTAGATGACATTATCCAGGAGGAATTACTTGGGGGAGAAGGAAGTGGATGTGATCTGATAAAAGTTGTAGGTAGCTAAATAAAATACAATATTCATGTGGATATCTATAATAATATCTGGCTGGGTTGGGTTATCTGTATTCTTGGAGGAGATAGAATATTTTGTGACGAGTGCCCCGTGAGCGGAGAGTACGTTGTGTACGTTAGCAGCCAAGTTCTGACTTACAATTAGTGAGTGACTGTGTAATGGAAAGTGGAAACTGAATATCTCTATTGTATTATTATGCATAATAGCATTTCCTTACTAGCTCAGCTATCTGCACAAGATTCGGAGAGAAAAAGCAAAGAAAAGCAAAGCCGACTCAGCATCATTGCAATGCAACATCAGAATCAGCCATTTGCTTCAGGTTACGAATTAATGATCTTCTGAAAAATCATGTGAATCTGAAATTTCGTTTTGTAATGGAAGTGGATGGAAACCGTGGCGTGGAGGAGACTGTCGACCGGAGCCGAAATCAAAGTCACATAAGACTGCTACTGCCTCCCTAATGTGGAGACGTACATACACAACAAATGCATCGGCAACTACATTATTTCCATATATCTGCACATCTAAGGAGTATGGACATAAATACGTGCACGCTGAAAGCACTACGCATTTAACATTTGATTTTCTCATTTTTAGGCCTTTTATCCAGAACAAGGCTACACTCACTTATAGCACAGGATATTAGGTTAGTATATCATTACCGGCAACTACCACTATATTCCATTAGAATTAAACTGAAATGCCAACTCGCAACAGAATCCTCATCCACAGTAATAATGCACTACATGGCTACATTTAATGTACAACTACAGATACGCTCTCTCTTTCATACATTTTACGAGGAAACACCAATCCGATCAAATCAAATCTAACTTTCCTTCTAAAGCAAAATAGTCACGGAATTAACTTACTAAAATCAAATCCACTCCTGTCTACATCCTTCATCGACAATTTTATTACAATAAATATCTTCATGCCAAGACTAGACCTCCACGAAATGGTACACTAAATTTTCATTCCTATTTTTGTCACCAAGTCATTCCTCCTAATGTATAAAGTTAACAAATAGATTACATATAGACTTATAAACATTAATGAATGGTTTATTCAATTCATAAGTTTTCCAAGAGTATTAATCGAAATGTAACTAAATGGTCAAATTCCATTTGATACTTATTTCCTGGTATCTTTATAACCTCTTCGAAAAACAATCCACAAATAACAGGGATGCGTACACAAAGGAAATTGTATTTAACAACCAAAATTATTTTCAGAACTTATACAAGAAAGTAAGTAAAACCACGTTCAGGGATTAAGATTCAATCTCTCATTAGAATGTCTATTCAATGCAAGTTATGAAATGCAATCCCTCAATGGGAAAACCTTGAGGACTTATTTCTCAAAAGAACCACATCAAAGGTATATTTACATAACTGCCCAATTATACATCACGTGCTTAAGTAAGTAGATTATTTTATTTATTATCTTCTTGGGTATTCGAACCTGTATATGTAACTTATTACATAATGACACCTTTTCGAGAGATTTAAAATTAAAGGAATTATGTTTTGGGTATAATAGAGCATTTCCAGAGCACTAATGAGCAAAATGATGGTTCACAGTCTAAAGATATACGAATACGGAAATGTAAATGTTCTTTGTGCGTAACATTCACTTCTGTAAGTACATTTGAACGGGAAAATCCTTCAGCTCATTTTTCGATTGAATTATATAAATGTCTAGTGTCTCTGTTAGAAAGGAAGGCGAGGAGAAAAATGTAGGGAAGTGTTGTGAATGGTGAGTAGATAGATAATTTTAGTGTTTGCAGATACTAAAGGCACAAAGGAAAAGATACAGCTTTGTCAGTTAGATTTGTTGGTCTTAAATAAAAATGAAATCAAGTTTTGAATAGAATGCGGCTCTTTTCTTTGTATTTGTTTGTTGCTAGTGATCTGATATCAATCATCTCATCTGATTTGCTTGTACGGAGAGTAGAATAGACAGAGAACTATTTAAAACGGCGGACGCCACCCATAAAAATGTAAACCAAACAAGGAAAACAGAGCGGCTCTTGTATTTTATACTGGAGCTGTTGTTCGCGTGACCAAAACCAGTTTTCCTTTAGCCAGTGAGCAGATCTGGAGGAAAACGGTCTATTAACTCATTGGCATGAACATTTGTGAATGTATCCACGGTGTACTGATTGTTCGGTTGAAGTGACTAATTCTACAGACAGTCCAAGCGAATAGAGAGGATATGGGATATGATGACCAATCTTACTTAAGTGCAATTCGGGTTGTTTCCCGTTTGACTGGTTTGGTTGGTCGATTTATGCTATAGCCGCATTATGTGTCTATTCAGCTCCGGTTTTCGGATTTTTAGTCTGAACCTGCTCTACAATAGACTAGGACTATTATGCTGCACAAGGCACACCTATTGAGATCAGACTAACAATGACGGCGAACACGAGCCAGAGGATGCGATATCTCACATCAGGTGTTGGATTAGAAGATCAAACTAGTTTAGTATGAGAACGACCGTATTGAGATGTCAAAGTCAAAGTGAGAT
Source organism: Yoshiicerus persimilis (assembly GCA_020352615.2). NCBI lineage: Eukaryota > Metazoa > Arthropoda > Collembola > Entomobryomorpha > Tomoceridae > Yoshiicerus > Yoshiicerus persimilis. Next base: position 42,235,660 of record CM060170.1, on the reverse strand, counting down.
TTTGAGACGCAGACAAGTTACAAGAATTTTTCTCGTTCCTTCCCGATTTGTTCTTGTGACTTTACTCTTTATTGACTCTGTCATTATTTACCATATCCATAACACATCGCATTAAAAATCCCCTTACAAATTTCTCCCCGTAAAAATTAGTAGCAACACACATGCATATCTTCCAGCACACAACCAATGAATGAATTTGTGCATCGAAAGAATAAACAGGACGGAGCACAATAAATACAAAAGAGGAAACTGGTGCTTTGCAGGAAGTCAATTCAATTACCAACTTGTATATGCCTGCAATAGACACTATAGGCATTCAAGAGATTTATTACAGCAGAGCAGTGGAGTATGCCAACAGAAAATAATAATATAATATGTCCTATGAAGATAAATATAGTCGGCAAACAACAAGTAAAATTTGCTGTTGGTGTGAAAGAGAATTGGCTTACTTATGGCAAATTAACTTGCAGGGATGCGGACTCGAGAGAGATTCAATTTGAGAAAGAGAGCCTTGAGCACGGCTTGGCTTAGCTTTGACTTTACTCCAACTCATCTCTGACTTTGTTTAGATTGCCATTTGAGAGATGAGAGAGCGACCAGACAAAGGATACTCTCTAAAACTATCACATTTCACCTTTGCTATAAATTTCTTTGAAATTTATATTACCCACCTAGGTACAATGGAGAGAGAGACTCTAAACTTGACAACCAGAAAGGAATCTTCTTAAAATAGCCATTCTATGTATATTTAGCTTGAATTTATTTTTGTTCCCTTCCATCTTCTCTAATTTGTAACAGATCCGGGACACAAATAATTATTATGCACAAAATTAACTGAAAGTGTCAAATTAATTCACAACTGATTAAAACTCGACTCCCATGCACAACATTATGATGCACTACATATGTTGTGCAGTGTAATTGAGTTTTGATAAGGGTCCTTAATGGTTTGATATTTACTCAGGGTACAGGGAGGACAGATTATAAATGGAGAAGCAGAGTTGAAGAGATATCGTCGGCATGTGCTTTAATTTAGTTTGAAATGGCGAATTGACAGGAGATAAACAAATACAATTAGAGCTGAGCCGTGTGAGGTGTAGGGAGAGATAGGGAGATGCTACAAGTGCTTATAGTGTATTCGAGGACATGCTTGTGTGAATATGCACTTACCTTGCCTACAGAGAACTGGGAGTTCGTGTCTGTAGCATTTTATTGGATTATTATATGTAAGTAGGGAAAAACGATCAGATAATAAATACAAGTGTCCTTGTGAGCGACAAAGGGAGATGACACTCTGGGAAAGATAATCTGAATAATGTATTTGCAAACGGAAGAGCACTGAACTGAACTGAAAAGAACTGATTGAGAATTGGATTGGCTGATCTGTCTTCGTTGACGTTGACGTGAATAATGTGTAAGGTGCTACTTAAAAATTCAAAGAGTTCTCTGATTGAATTTAAGAGATGCAGAAGGAGGCGACGAACCGGACAGCGTCAAGTGAACACAACACAACTTGTCTGAATCACGACGAAAATCAAATAGAAGAGCACTTCCATTACACACAGACGCTAACCTACTTTAGGCCTGAATGTCACGAAGGCTCCCGGCTCCCCACTCCTAATTTACAACACAGTTTTTTCTCCTTTAATTTTAAACCCTTTTACACTTTGCTTTGTGCAAAGCATTTGGGTGCCTTTCCTGTTTACTATTTCATGTGTAGCAGAAATAGATCTGCTCTGGGTCCCTTCTCAATTCTAATAGTGCAGAGTGGAGTACCCACCTATTTAGGCTCTCTCCACGGGATCTTTCCTTTCCTTCACCTCTTCTATTCTTGGAGTCAGGGACCCTTGGCATTACCTATATGCATACAGTCCCAAAAACTCTTTATGCACCAACAAGAGATACTTTGTATCCAGGAATATAATAATCCTCGATCGCTATGAATTCATATGGCACCTATTAAACTAAATTATTAGGTGGATTTTTCACACGAGGCCTATGTAGCTCTAATCATATAGAGATAAATCGAAGAAGAGGACTGAGGACAGCAGCGGGAGACGGGACTCGAAGGGGTTCCCTCTCCTCACACACACAAGCTCCTCATTTTAAAACCAACTCTTTCCATTTTAAATTTATATGATGCTGAATCGAAAATCGAACTGAGGAAAATTCAATAAAATGCAGTCCCCGTATGAATGTTTGTCGCTACTAGACCCACCACCAATACTTACACACGTACTCATTTTATTTAAACAACATTCTTTCTTGGGAATCGTGTCTGTCGAGGAAAACCGGATGGAGATAGTGTCACGTTCCAGATTTCTTTTTCCCTTACGTACAGTATCCCCAAAGTTGGCTGACACGAAACTAACGTAAACTAGGAGACGAGTTTCCAATTAAATAAAAAATAATCCACTGGCGTTGCCTGGCGTGGCGTGGCATCAGTCCCGTTCGTCCCGAATCCAGAATGCAGACAATAATCCGACACCACATGCAGATATTCAGAATTATATCCGAATTAACAAAAACTCTAAATTACGTGCATAAACTGTCCCTATTATTTTTGTTGAATTCTACAGGGCTCCTATTTTTTCCTGATTCATTCAGAATTGGACGTGCATGGAGATATGTGATTTAACGGTAGAACATACGTGAGTTTCGTACCGCAGATACATTTAGTACTCGTAGCATAGATACAATGCACATTTCGTAAATAGGAAAGATAGGGCAACGTAATGCAAACTATTTTACACTGTGTAATATTTTTGTATGCTTATAGAGGAGTTATAACGGATTGTAATAATATGATAGTACGTGTAGTAATGAAACGTAAGGGTTATTTCTGTAGGACTCATGCATATGCTAATGATGATGCTGTTCATAATGACTGTGGGTATGGTGGATGGAAACCAGGTGGTTGTTGCTAATGCCCTATTGCTACTTATCACAATGAGACAGGACAGACAGCGGACAGACCGGCCAACAAAGTAGACTTGGTGGAAGCATAATAATCATATAAGCCTTTTCAGTGTTCCGAAGACCGAAATTCAAATGAGTCTCTTATCATGTGCCACTGCATCGCACGTCTGGATCAATTCCTCTCACACAACACATACTCATTGCATAAAGGACATCATCACAACCGAACGAATAAAAAACTCCTTCTTACCCTACAAGCCCGTCTCAACCGTATCGTCCCTCATTTGAATATTCACCAACCTAAGTTCCCTTCAAACGACGCCTATAATGCATCTAATTCTCTCCTATCTCTCTCCCGACAGGAAAACATTCCTTTTCAGCCTATGCCCCGCGCTACTCCACACATTATCATACTCAATTCTATACTAACTACTATTATTATACCAATATCCACCACTATTTAATTATCTCAACAGTAGTTACACACTAGAAGTCCTATTCACTACCAGGCTGTTTCAAATCTTATACCTTTCACTAATTCTTTCCATTCACTCTTTATGTACGCAAATACTACTTCCTTCTGTTAAAGGTCTGTGGGCAAGCATCAGCATGCAGATCATTACAATCCTACTTCTATTGTATCTTCTATGTTAATAAATGCCTTGCACTCTACCAACAACTTTGCTACCAAATCTATCAGCTTTTCAAGAGAAAATTTATTTCCAGTACAGTTTAGAAATACAGCTTTGCTATTACGTCCTTTGAAATTTCAAATACAAATAAAAGTGAAGGTCGTAATTGTAGAGACTCGAAAAATAAACAGTTTTCTTAAAATCATAAAACTTGGTTTTCAACAAGTAGTCACAGAAATATATAGCAGCGATGCGCAACGTAAATTAATTGCAGTATTCACAATTTTTTAAGCATTTATTTTATTCCTAAAATATATTCTTTGTATTTAAGTATGGTACAGTATTAATCATTTTCTTAACTTAATAGTGTTATTTATTAGGGAATTATTTAGCATTTAGTACGCAGTGCATTTGGAAGTGGTTGAAAGGAGATAATAGACGGCAAGAGAAACCAAATGGACGAAATGATAAATATGTTTAAACAGACTGCTATCAGATAAAGGATTACGCGTTGTGCTCCTAGGAAATAATAACAATCAGAGAAAAGCTGGAGATGCATTTAGATGTCATTTGGCAAGGGTGCATGTAGTTTCTATTGTGATTTCTTGAATTGAGAGAGTAGCACAAGGAAGTAAGGAAGATTAGACATGCAATGTATTGAACTGCCTCTAATTTATTTACTATGGGTTTGAATTCTGTTTCTGTGAGTGAACGGCGATAAAACAAAGTTTTACATCTAATTCATTCATTTCTATTCGTTGCAATTTCTAAATAGAGACTTAATACTTGTTGTTTTATTAATGCAAAGTTCTCATGAAGGGAAATCACTGCGTTTTACATGTACCGATAATTACTGGTTGTCGTGCATTGCCACGACTGTGTTTCAGTGACCTAAAAAGCTGAAAAGATGTGGAAAGCATATGCATGTAGATTTTCGTGTGAATAATAATATAGGTATGGGAATATGGAGTGAGGAGGCAAATCAAAGAAATTATTATTATTATAATTTGTAGATACGTGTACGAGACTTATTTGTATTAGATGTGTTATAAAAGTAAGAATTGCACTGGTTAAGGGTTAAGGGATGTTCGGTCCGTTATTTGGTTTGATGCATATGTTTAGTGATGGTAATGTATTGAGAAGGTTGTGTGGAAAAGGATTGAAATTTGTATGGAAAGGACTATGAGAGAATAGAATTGAATACGATTATTGAATAAACTGTGAATAGAAGTAAGTAAAAAATGTCATTTGAATATATAAAAGTGTCAAGACGTAAATAGATGTCCCTTGGTTGGTTTGGGTCGCGTTTGCTGAGTATCTGGACTCCTCACCTCTGTGAATGCATGCATAATGCGAGATTATGAGTTAGGATGTGTGATGGAGATAAGTGCGCGTATTGTGAGCTAGGATGTACAGGGTGAGTAGTGAGAGTGCAGTTCTTGTGAATTGGGTTTTGGATTGAATGGGAATGGTCCGTTTGCTTGTAATGGGAAATGATAGGCGAAGTGAATGTTGAGGAGAGATGAGGAGACCCTTAAGTCAACCCTTTCTGTTTTGCATAGAAAAAAGACATTACGGCCAGGATTTGATTGTACGCTCGTGATGACTACCCGGAGTGAGTACCTTTCCCGAAACCTTTTCTATTATTTTAATGCGCCACTTGGGCTCTGCTCTTCTGCCCTCCTCGAACCTTAAAATTATCTGCTGCTACGCAATATTCCTACCTTCTTTGTGTTTATCTTCACGTCCATTGTGATGCTTAACGTAACATTAATGTGTTGCGGCCTTAACTTAATTTGGAGTCCCACTCCGAATCCTGCAATGCCATACGGACTGTAACGCATGCAGAGAGCACCGAGGGCTTTTATGTGTCTAGGTACAGGATTTACCTACCTTTGCATATATTCACCTCATCTAGGTCTGACTGCAGTCCCTGTCCCTGGGTTCAACCGCTTGTCTCCGTACCTTAGCCTTTGGGTACTAATAGATGCAAACATATTCCACTGACTGACTAATACTGACACACGAATACTTCAGTCGCTCTCTGACTCAGTCAAGGAACCAAGAGCCTTAGCAAAACATCTTTCTCAGAAGCGTGCCTTATCTTAAGATTCGACACAAATATTTGCCACACTTCCCCATCCTCACTTTTTACCAGCAGGACGGACGCAGTGTGCAAATATTTTGCACACGGTACAAGATTGTGTTACAGATTCCACTGTTCTCCTCAAATACTCTAAAAGGGAGTACCTACTGCATTCCCTGTAAATGTTGTGATGTGATCTGTTTAATATTCAGTATGATGTGCACAGTGAAATAAAATTTAAGGAGACTTGCAGAATGGCAATGCTCTTTGTTTTCAAGACGCTCTAGTAAATACATGGTGTTGGCACATATATTCCGAGAGGGAGGAGAACCAGCCATGCATATGTATCTACCCGTTTCGTCCCGTTTCCCGTATATTCGCTTATGACACGAGAGAAACGAGGAAGGAAAACAAACAGTATGCATTGAGAGACTTGCTGTATTTAGCAGTGCTCTTTTCAGGAATGCAGGAGATGCAAAAGCGCAAATTGCAATTGCACAGTGCAAAATGCAGTTATGACGGTGGATGCAGGTCTGACACACTGTGCAATCTAAGTTTAGTATCTAGTGCCATTATGGGGAGTGCCATTTATTACTTTTACTCACTTCACTCAACTTACAGTCGCCTATTAGTGTTAACTTAACGTAATAACATCACCGCACTACGAGCGACTCTCTTCAGCTACTTACTAAAATCTAGTCGACTCACTTTCCTCATTCACTTTACTTCGAACCTTCTTAAATGCTCAACTCCAAGTCTTACTACGCCTCTACTACACACAGTCCCTACCTGAGCAACCCAACATTCTCCCGCTCACCAGAAACGTCTTCAATGGAAATGCCTCCTTTAGTTATTTATGACCCAAAGTTTCACTTTCCATATTAGCTTTAAGTAAACCGTACAAGCCTATTCAACTCCTTCTCATATCTGTGACACCTTCTGAATTGACTCAATTCCAAGCAGGGCAACTGTTTCTCAAGGGAAAACAGGTAAGATTCTTTGTAATTATTGATGATTGTCCTTCCTAATTTAATTTATGTGCATATCATTACATAAAATGAACGAGTGATTAAGTTATTTGCGTGCGTAAACATGTGTAGTCAGTTTTGCTTAAAATAGAAATTGTGATGCAGATTTCTTGGTTTGTGTGTGAGTAGAAGAAACTTTATGGGTAGAAATAAGAAAAGTGTGGTGTGCTTTTGGAGGGCATCAGTTCTTTAGGCAGTGCATGGTAGAAAAATAATTTATTTTGTGTTTCGTTTCAAGTGTTTATCCAAAAAGCAAAGGCGTGAGTTTTAATTGACTCGATTTGTCATGTTATGATTCTATAGAATTGCATTATTATCTCGAACTGCATTCTTCGTTTGTTTGATACTGTTTCTTTTTTCTGTGTATGGCTTCCAGCATCTAATGTGTTTTTCCAGAGAGGTATAGAACTGCGATTTGCAGAGTTAGGCTCGTCTGGTGCGAGAGTTTTGTGTGGAATGGAAAAGGTAAAAAGGATTTAAGGGGAAAGATCATTAGTTGAGTTTTGAGTCGAGTTCAGTTCATTTCATTCGAGTGACTCAGTTGAGCTGGAGACGAAATGGAAAGTTGGATGGATTTCTTCAGTCTACGCACTCACTCCATTATCAATTGTAGAACCAAGCAGAAAAGAACAGAAATCTGTTTTTATTTACAGCCAGAGAGCACAAAAGAGTATTCATTTCACTTCATAATTGATAATGGACTGGAGCTCCAACTCCAACTCTCATCATGACTTGGAGATTCGAGCAAAGTCCTCTCCTGGCCTACTTCATGCGCCACAAGCAATGCAACTCTAAACAATCCGTTTCAACTTTTATCCTTTGGACACAAACACTTTTTACTTTTTGCACCATCATATCATATATCATTATCCTCACAATACATACATTTCCCAAACAGCCTTTAGTTAACCCATTGTAATCATTGCCTCACACAATATCAAGAATTTCAAATTGAAACATCAATTCTCTACATCCTACTTCCTCTCTCAATTCTAATGTACGCTGTACTTTCTTCTTTAAATATTGACTTATGGTAAATATGTAAATAAATATACATTTACTTTAAGCTGTTATACCTAAATACTACATAGCTCCACATGTATGTGCCGTTAGAAAATTCAAGTAATGAAATATTTAACTATTGTCATAGTCATGACTCATGGCTAACTTTAGAATTGAGACTGTTTTATAATTTACTATTTTTATCGAATTTAGTGTACAATCTTATCAAAAGAAAGGGGGCATTTATTATTAAAAGTTTCCTCGGTATTTAGCCAAAACATTCCTTATTACAAAGCTTATGACTATTATAAGTGTATCACTATAATAAAGTGTTGCATTTTGAGCTCATCGATATGGACAGCATTTATTTCTGTGATTATGTAATGCAATTGTTGTAATCAAACTAAACCTCTCATTCTACTGCAGGATAATAGTAATAATCCATAAAAGAAAAATTTGTCTTTAATAGCCTATTAGTATAATATTTACTGGATGTCAGTTAGATTGGCCATTTGTTTGGGAAATATATTGGTAATACTCAGAATTACACATTCGCGTATGCGGAATAGAAAAATGCTTACTACAAACGACGGAACAAAGAAGTATTGTAAAATTATGATTTCTTGCATATATACCCATTAATACTAGTGTTGAGAATTACGATGCAAAAATGCATTAAATTATTACTATTAGAGATTTTTTCAGAAATATTGTAAAATTATGATTTCTTGCATACATACCCATTAATACTAGTGTTGAGAATTACGATGCAAAAATGCATTAAATTATTACTATTAGAGATTTTTTCAGAATATGAACAAAAAATACTTTCACAGACTGTACTTTAAATGCCTTCTGTTAATTTCCATGTATGAATACTTTCTAGTGCATTTTCATTAGATGCCCTTTTATTTTCAATTCTGATGCTGCCAAAACTCACAATGTATCAGTATTACATGCATTATTTCAAAGAAACTTTATACAGTTCTTGTACAATAGATCGGTATGTACAGTGAGAGGTATTTCTTACATGAGAAATATATAGTGGAGTGACTTAATAGATTGGAGGAGGGAGGATTAGAATTGTCTCAAGTTGAAAGTGCGTGGCATGTGTGATACGTTATTCTGGTGAGGTTGGCTGCAGTAAAAATGTTAACTGTAAGAAACGCGCAAACAAATTAAAGTGGAAATATAAAGTGGAGTAAAGCGCCTTTGTATTTGTGCCTTGGCTTCATTGTTCATCTCATCTGCAATAAAAGAAATGAGTAGCTGAGATTATGCACGAGGAAGATCATTATGTAATCCAATATGTGTACTCGCATCCTCATGTGTTATGTGCTTCTCCTTAAATCTGCTCCTCTCTATACATTCCCCTCCATCCTTCCACAGTCCACGAAGGCAAAACATTTCCAAGATTTTTATGGAAGGATTCTCCGCATTTTAAATTCGGTTTTATATCATATTTTTGCAAATTTATATTTTAGTGTAACAGAGGACGGCCAAATATTACTTTCCAATAAGAACAAGAAAGAATATGTAAATTATTTCCAAACTCTGTTCTATTTATGCTTGTAAACATATTTTACAGCAATACGCACTTATTGTTTTAATACTCTATAAAGTCCATAATGGTATTCATGACATTTCCTTCTATATCTTTATCTCACTCTTATCTGAGTTCCTCCAACTCTTCATTGATTATTATCATAACAGACATTGCCCAAAATTTTGTTAGCAATGGAATAAATAATTAAAACTATTACGGAGTTAACACACCTATTTTTAAATAACCGATCTAAGTGTTTTACTAAATTTCAAAGGTTAGAAAGAAATGGTAACAAAGAATGAAAGGGTTAATGTGGTTTTGTAGAGATGGGAGGAAAATAGAGGAACATTAAAAGAAGGACTTAATTCTGACAGCTGAGAGAAGGGATGCAATTGAAAGATACAGAGAAAATAAATTATCCAGTTGCAGTAGGCAGTGTGTGCATGGAAGCCGGAAAGATAAAGAAAGGTGGGTGACTTGCAAAAGAATGGAAGGCAAAGAGTTCATGTTTATAGCCGAGGGCAAATCTTTATGTGTATACTAGACTCCTCCAAGATATGCAAGCAATGATGTAATTGTACAGAGTAAGTTTTCTCTTTGTTTAAGTATGGAGCTGCTAATTTCTTGGCCGAGTGCATCCCATATTCTATATAGGATAAATAACCTTAAGTTTTACATCATAGCACCCTATAGGTATAAAATGCATCTGAAAGGAAATAAAGCAAGGCAAGATTATGGTATGTTATATTACATAGGGAAACAGGGAGCTGAGAATAGCTTTTTAGGGAGAAGAGGCTACCTGTCAATGAAACTTTTTATGCCACATCACTTAAATTACTACATAGTCACTAAGTTACTGCTTACATTAACTTTACTGTAGAAGAACTACTATACATTTATAGAAACTGAAAACCCTTGATCCAACACCTCAATTTCTAAAATTCTTTACCCAAACCGCTTTTCAATAAAATTCTCAAAATTAAGTAGAGTGACGTCACTGTTCAGTGTATGTGCACAATAGTTATATTGGTGACCAAGAGTAGAAACACGAAATTGGATTTCTGTTCCCTGTATAGTAACTGGAGTTTGGTATAGTTTGGTAAGTGGGTAGAAATAAGAGGCTAATGCGTTTGTAGGTATTGGTAAGATAAAAAGTGAGAGCTTGTGGTGCTGAGGCCAGAGATGTGAGAAATCGGGAGAGAGGTTTGTGAGAGATTGGAGCGACCTGTTTGTTCTGGTTTGGTGTGCACGGTTGCTGTGTCTCTCGTTTTATTTGTGAGATGCGGTGGGGTCGAGATAAAATTTTAATTTGAGGAGAGTCGATGGAAAAACGAGTGAGTGAAGTGAAAGAAAGCAGCGGAGTGGAGAGACAAGCGAGGAAGAAGACACTCTTCCCACTTCACTCATTCCCACTTTCTTGACTGACATCCACTTTCTTTGGACGCCCGCCCGCCCGCCGCTCTCACTCACCCGAAGTAATCCTTTCCTCCTATAGGGCTATATCTGTACGTCTCTCTGAATACTCGGCCTTGTCTCTACTACGGAGTGATTCCAGTTGTATTTACATACTGCATGCATATTCAATTATAGAAACACAACTGGATTCCAGAACGCAAGGTCTGGTTAAGTAGGAAGGAGCGGAAGTTTTATTTATTCGTGTATCTAGTTGTTGGGCAGGAGGAATTATGTAATATTATTATAAGTATTGGATGATAATAATAGAGGTTGGGTATAACTGCGGAAGATGTGGATATATTTGTATTGAGATGATGAGTATTTCCAGTAGAGTTGGGTATAGAGTTGTGAATAGCTGGAGATTAGAGAGAGAGAGCGAGGGTAGATAAGTGTTCGGACCGGGAGCTGGCTGGTATGGTTGGATGTGGCTAATGTGATGCACAATAAGGTTAGAGATGGTAATGCATATCAGTTGGAAAAGAGTTATTGGGAGAGCGGAAGACGCGGGCCGGGCATTGACGGGTATTTCAGAGGGAGAGTCAAAGTCTCGGGTGAGTGGCAGAAAGGGCGTGTTAGGAAATGACTGGTGGCCATGTTAGTGGTCATTATTGGGAGGAAAGCGCATGTTTCCCCGCACTCCGTCAGGTTCACGGATCCGGGATCGATCCGATTCGTACCAGACGAGACTCCTTCACTCACTCAACTCACATGTAGCAACACACATTGCTATAGCCACACGCGAAAGAAAGACACCCGGCTAAGCCGACTCTCCGACTTTTCCCCACTCGCAGATACTTATGGCCTCACATAGTTAATACACAAATAAAAGAGTGGAGGAGCAGGAGAAGCAGAAGGCAGACCAGCAGCCGCGGTAATCAGCGGAGACCAGCAGCAGCAGCGGAGGCAATTCCTCCCGCTCCACACCAGCACCGAGAAAAAATCGAAACTATTCCCCGCGTGTGAAAAATGAGTTGCTGGACTCTCTTTGTGTGTGGTCGCTTCCCCTCCCGGCTCCTTGGCTTTGTCTTCGCCTCCCCCAGTCGCCTCTCCTCCGTATGCTGCATCCATTACACCGTGGCAGCCTGCACCAGTCGCAGTCCACTACCCAACATCATATTTCATCCCACGTCATAAGAATAGATTAAGTCCCGCTTGTTGTGGTTGCGTCTTCTACCGTAAAAGTACATCTCCTATCTGTCCTCTGTCTTAGACTCCTGCTCCCTTCACCACTCTCCACTACTATGTCCTCGAGGACACAAATGTATACGTATACACATACTATAGTGTACACGAGAGTGGACCTAATGCTTATTATTACAGATCCATGGAGCAAAATAGGAGAGGATTGCTACTAGGAGCAGTATGTGTGGTTTGGAAGACCAGCTCCAGCTCCAGCTCCAGCTCCAACGACTTCTACTTTTACTTTCCCTCTCTCCACAACAACCATGATAAATAGTTCCGGCTTTTCTCTTCTAATCATTTATCCCTAATCTACAAACGACGAGCTGTGCATACCTAACAGAGGTGCATGGAACATTCCTCCTAATTCGTATTTAGTAGCAGCCATCGCACAGCTCCTTCTCCAGTCAGTAATCATATAAAGTATTAGAGTGGAGGCAGCTATCGATTCCACGCATAGAACTCAACTCCACTCGCTACAATAGTCAATGTCAGCAAAATTTCTCCTCGGATTGATTTCCCTACCATAAAATTCCTTGGTGGTTTCGTTTGGTTCGCTCTTGTCTCATCTGATCTCCTTTCTCTTGTCTTCCCCTGACTTCAATTGCCTCGCTTTCACTTCGCTTCAACGATTGGAATGAATACTATGCCTGCCACTACGGCTATGCCATCCCATTACCCGGGCATTGTTTCTCTCCTCAGCATTTTTACAGACCCACGGACGTCCTTCGAATTTCCAGCCTTCAGTCCCCAAATCGCTACACACAATCTCACCCGTAAGTAGCACGGGCACTAAGAGCTAGTCACACACAGTTAACACATATTTCATAATGTGCTCTATCAAAAATCTTTTGACGTCTTTAGTCAATCCTTTTGAATTTCCCAGACACATAATGTACTTCTGACATGTGCAAAAAGTATATTAATCTATACGTATTTATCACCACTAACGACCACATTACCTTTCTGTTTACCAACCAAAATACATTTAGATGCACCAATACCCTATATTCCCTCAGTACTCACTACACCTATATATCTCTAATATTATATCACCCACGTTTAACCTTACAAGACTTTGCTTTCTGCACACACGCTAATTTTCACAACATTATTATTCTAAAACCTTTTTTGTAAAGTAGTCCATCAAAAATGATCAAATCACTGGACTAGCCCTGATGTAAGTTTATTCTTAATGAGGGTCGCAAAGAATTCGGTTACGTAAGATATATTATGATACGTGAAATCATCAACTTCTTAAATCAGTTTATGTATTTACAATGGATGAATACACCTATTACTGGCTACACATAAAATTCCATTCAAGCACACAAACCGTAGTCCGCAAAGATTTTATCTTTATTCTCTGTAGACACTGCAGAAACAATTAATCAGAAATTGAAATTTAATTTGAGAACCTACTATTGTTCAACTTTCTCAAACTTGCTCTATTTGTATATTTAATTGACTTATTATAATGTAAATATCTAAATCTATCTTAGTGTCTACTATAAATCTATTGCGTTATGCAATCGTTTTAAGTTTCCCTATTAGTAATTATCAGAGTATAATTGAAGATATATTTCCAGAAATGTTTAATTGGTTAATTGATGGCAAGTACTTGTTCACAAATGAGGTAATCAATTAGGGAAACCTGGAATTTCTTAGCAAATTCTATAATGAAATGCTTTTTAGGGATAGCATAGAATGGCAAAATGATAATCTTTTTTATAATTTAACCTAATATATTACTGAAGCGAAATGTTTTCCTATACTGAGTTTCACAAAGAAAGAAAATGAGTCACTTATTAAATGTATTGGAGCTGTACCTAAGAGGATGGAAACCCAAGTAGGGATTACTATGAATGATTAGCATTATAGTAGGGAAACAAGGAATAGCTATAGTTTATTTCTCTGTATACTCATTTAGTGTATCCCCATTGACATAAGTATAGGATGCATATGTAATTAGTTGTACTTGTCGTTGTTCTGCATTCAAATCAAGGAATTCTTCATTTTATCGACTCTCTTAGAAATTAGATGCGACATGACATGCATGGCACAAGACAAGATTCAAGTCTGACTGGTTCAAGTGAAATGAAAACTTCCTGTCAGATATTGTCCTAACTGAAAAGAAGCCTTTGACTCTTCTGCAATTCGTTGCGTCTTGCTTGAGACTTCTTCCTACACTTCCACACTCCTATTCTGCACACAAGAAACACAACCTCCGCTGCTCCTCTTAGAAAAACTTTAAACGAGCATCATTTGAGAACCTGGAATTAATACTTACAAAAGTAATGACACTTTTCCTTCTCTTCCAAGTTCAAACCTCCACTCTTATAGCAGAGGTTCTATTCAAAGTTTGGAGCACACAGTGCATGTCTCTCTTCGATACACTGACTAACTTTTAAGGAAGCCGAGTCACACAGACAAAGCTTTCAATTCTTGTATAGGCATATTGAACAAACTTTAATGTTTCAAAATCTTTGTGTTTCACTTAGCGAGAAACTGTCTTTGTTGTTGCCTTATTTGAACCTCTATATTACAAATTGTTTCTCTTCCCATTTATCTAGTGCATAAGTATAGGAAAGGTGATCTGATGTAATTAACCTCTCTATCATATCATCCAAATAGTTACCAAATATAAAGTACGGCTCTAGGTATAACATATATTTACACACTCCGGATAACCAGGGATAAAAAAGCAATTGCTTTTTTGGAAAAAATTAAAAGTATTGCTTTTTTTCTATTTAATTTATTCATGTCTACATAATACACATAGCACTCCTAAATATTAAAGCACAATACATAAAGCAATAATAAAGGTTTAAATCCATGCAGAATTCTTTGCATTGTGTTGCTACATCAATTTGTACAAAATAATGATTTTCTGACGTTTTTATTTGATTTTTTTAAATTAAAAAAGGAAAAAGTGTTGCTTTTTTAGACTTCCATTGCTTGCTTATTTGTAAAATGACAAAAAGAGCAAAAAAGCTGCTTTTCTACTCTCTACGGATGACAAAACTGTATATTTTGTGTGCATGTTCCAACAAAAATACTTTCGGGGCGTATAAAAGTTAAGGAGCATTTCTATACTTAAACGGTAACATGGAATGGCATGCAATGGAATTAACCTAATTATGCATTTACTGGAAAAGTTCATTTTATTCAAGCCGAATGAATACCGATTCCTAATAACTACAGATTTAAAAGGATTAAAATAAAGAATATGAGCTGCCTAAGTGGATAGGACTAATATAATGTTAGTTAAGGTCTGTTATTAAGTGAATTGCATGTAGATTATTAATATAGATGTCTATGTGGATAAAGAAAGAGGGAAATAAGGTAGCTGTGTAGAAGTTTATTGTGATGTGGTGGTGATGTGATGGGAGCCAGTAGTTGGCTTTGCTTTCCTTGGCTCTTGGCTATGAATAAGTTGTTGGAAAGAGGAAGGAAGGGACGGAGATGATGTATGATAATATGCTCTACTGTGGTTTCTCTTCCATCCAGCAGTCTCTCCATATCACCTAACTAATTCCACTATTATTACATCCACTATATGTAAATAGTCACTCTCAGTACATTCCAGGGAATAAAATAACTACTTTTTGGCTTTTTTACAAAAAAGCAGCACTTTTTGTTTTTTTACAAAAAAGCAAGCAATCAAAGTCTAAAAAAGCAAAACTTTTTGCTTTTTTATAAAAAAGCAAGCAATCAAAGTCTAAAAAAGCAAAAAGTATTGCGTTTTTGCTTAGTTTTAAAGTATCAGTAAAAATATCTGAAAACCATTATTTTTTCCGTTAAAAGTGACGTAACAACACAATGTAATAAAATCTACTTCGATTTATACATTAATTATTGCGTTACGCATTGTAATTTCATATTTAGAAGTAATTAAGTCCTATTGGCGTATTTTGCATACATGAATAAAGCAAAAGGGAAAAAAGCAATACTTCTTTACTTTTTCCAAAAAAGGAATTGCTCTTTTATTCCTTGGTACATTCAGAAGCATAGCACCCAGTATCCATCTACTTTGTATTTTAAAAAGGCGGATTGGATATGCATTCTTCGCAAGTTGCTTTTCCTTGTCTCATGTATTTATGTATGTGCAGTGGGCAGTAGGTAAATGGCAGTGAACCGGGAATCTCTCTCTTTACGCTAAATATGTAGTCACTGCGAAAAGAGGAAACTTTACTGTGCACTGCACTCACTCACCTTTTCATTTTCATCCTCTGCTGCATAACACACAACTACTCGAGGACATTAATCCATTGTACTATTTAATATTTGAGCATTTCTAATTTCACCGACTAAGTAAACAAGGCATGTGGATTTTGACTTTTCAAACAAAACTGTTAAAAAACGTTAGCATGTGGAGTAATTGCTGCACGTGTTGGTATTTTATGTACGAGTTGAGACAACATAAAGAAATTCTGAATCCCAGGCACCTGTAAGACTTTATATGTAAGGAAATTGGCAATACATTACCAATTACATGCTAATAATTCCCATACTGATGGACAGTTCATAATTATTCTAAAGATATCCTAAGAGGTAGAAAGCGCTTGTTTGATAAAATGTTAATTTAGAATAAAGTTATAACACTTAAGATGGTAAAGTAAGGAGAAAGCATACTTATAGGTTGAAATATGTATAGTCTAATGGGAAGGAGGTGTTGTAGGTGTAGATATGTAGGTGCTACGTATAAGTATAGTATTATGACTCTCTTGCCTTGGGTTTTGAAAGGAAAATGCAGAGGCAACAGGTACACTCACTCGCTTATGCATACGAAGGAACCCACTAACAATAAGTAAGTATTTTACAGTCTAAACTATTCCTCCTTCTTCCACTACCTCTAATAAACGTTATGCTACAATTTATGGCACTTGCACTACTGTAGATATAAATTGTAAACAAGAAGACACCTCTCCCAACCTCCACACACCACAGACAACCGTACCAACAATTAGGATAGTCTAAACGAATCAGCCTTTGCACTTTCAATCTTTCACCTTTTTCAAATACTTGTAATCGGAAACCCAAATAACACCACTAGCTGCTATCAGTGCAAAGTTACAGTTACTACTCCATAGTGTAGGGAAACCTCGTTTAACAGACACCTTTACTTTTCAAACAGTTTAATCAAAATCTTGGAAATTGTATCTCAATTGACTTGGTCAGCAAATATGTAACATTATTGCGGTTATATAATAATAATGTGAGATTATTCAGTTAAGAATTATGTAAGTTATTCAATTGGATTGTAAATATTACAGATAGTGAAGATTTGCAAACTGCGATTTGTAGATGAAGATAAGAGGGATTAAGAGTTGTGAATAAAAAGTGTGCACATGAATGTGTCTGGTGTAGAAATATTTGTAATTTGATGAAAAAGGAGTAGAATTGGGAGAATAAATGGTTTATGTATTGATGTGTATGTTTGGTATTGTGTTGTTCCCCACATTTGACATTGTCCATGACTGCAATCAATCCAATCTAATGAAAGTGACTGAGATTACTAGTGAATGGCTGAGTTTATTTGTTGGAGTAGTAATTTTCACGGCAGGGATTACTATTGTGTGTGTAATGGGTAGTTTTATGACAGGAGTAGATTTGAGGAGTTGTGTGGAATAATGAGGTTGTAATTGTGTCGTAGTAGTAGGAATTTGGTGTGTAAATGGGAAATGAGTGGCTTTGGAGGTATTTGGACGTTTGGAAGTGGGTACTTGAGTGTTTCATTTGTGGAGGTGAGGGAAGCGAGCCACAAGGGTCCACCCTTTCAATTTGGACGTGAGCAGAGGCATTGAGTGAGTGATATGCGTGTGATGTGAGCCTATCTATGACTAGAGTATCGATTTCACAGAAAATGATCGGATTTCACCCCATTTCGATGTTGAGCCTTTTCCGCTGCTTCCAACTCTATTATCTTCTTTTATGGTCACAATATGCTAGGAATTTTCGATTTGTTTGAATTCTCTCTTTTATGTTCTGTTAAGTTGAGCTCCAGTGCCTTCCATCCGATAACTTTTTACCTATAACCCTCTGTGCACACAACACATGCTATTATGTCATGTTCGCATTGGCAGTACGTGTTGTGTTATCCTTTCGCTTTCAGCTACCTCCATACATAGCCATTTATTTATTTGTTGGTTGGTTGGCTTTGGTTACTGAAATGGTTATACAGTTTTCCTCAAACGTGAAAACAACTCCGCTTTTATTTGTACAGAGCAAAGGTAAAGTAATAAGGTTGAGGATGGTAATAATATATCCATTTTCCATTGAAAGGAGCTGCTTAGACGAAACACGTGAGAGTCAGTCCGTTTGTAGCTGAATAAACCGAATCAAAGCGCTAGAAGAGTGTTGCATTTTCTGACTACCCACGTTGGAACTGAACACAAAGTATTCCTGCACTCTAAGAGTCCTATTTGCCAGCAGTGTTAGCTGAGAGAGTGTTAGGTTCCCTTGTCAATTGAGCCGAGTGGAATTCTCTTCCAAAATGTTGATTTAGGGATTATCCTTTGTGTTTCAGGATAATCTGATCTCTTCTCTTGTATCCATAACATAACATCCATTATACATCCCTAACTACAAGCCTTAATCTCACCGCAATACAAAATACACATTTACTTACATTCATCATCATCACACACATTACTATGCAATTAGCATCTCTTACCTCTACACATATTTATTTATTCCACCAGAAAAGTCCAAATGTAACTTAGTGCATAATATTGCATTCCTAACTAACACTCCTTTTACAATCAACCTTATAAAACACATTATTAACAAGTGCTCTCTACAGCATTCTCTTTGCACACTAATTACATGTATAGGTAAACAACTCACTTGACTTGTGAAATTAGATCTGCAATATTGCTTGAATTTCTCTCAGCTAAACATATATACTTAGCAATAAAACTTCGCAGTATCCCTAACTTTGAACCTCAGTAGGTATATTGATACCTGATAGCAAATGAGGGAAATCAATTTAATTTTGTTTTAATGGCAATATGTACATTTAAATATTTTAAATTCTGAATAACCTGAAAGGTAGGGAAAATATCGGGTGTACTTATATATTGTAAGTCCCATTTATATGTAAGTACTGCTTATGTGTGAACTGAGGACAGGAAAGTTGTGGTGTATGGGAAGTTATGAGAAGTGGTTGTTTTGGGTTTGGGTTGTGTTGTAGTTTAGTGTAAGTGGTGAGGATAGTGTCTCTGTGTGTCACTGTAATATGATGTAATCTTCTGTTGACATAGAATTGCTATTGTGCTGCTAATACGAAAAGTAGAGTAGAGTAGACTTAGAGAGTCCTCGACGTTTTTTTCGTCCATTCACCTTTTTAGGGGATTAGAAATGTTCACTTGGAGAGGAGACCTTTGTGAGACAGTCCAGTCGAGGCAGTCAGACTATTTAGTCAGACTCAACTAAAAGGATTACAGGAGAGGAACACTGAAATTCACAAATGCAATTTACAATTAGATGTAGTGACCCGAGATGAGATTCAGAATGGGTTGCTAATACCATCAGAGTTTCTCCGTCCATAAATCCATTCAGTGACAAAAGGAAAAAGCCAAGGCAGAGCTATCCTCACAATTCACTGCCTGAGACAAAAAAAGAGAATAAGGCAATGCACTGAGATATGCTATACAAATAGTGAAATGGTATGCTATCCAGTGCAGTGGTCTCTTTAACCCTTTTTACAGTTTTTATTCCACTGACAATGCATTCAAACTTCGGTTTGGCTTTTTTGATTCATTTCCTTTGATAGATTTTATTTTACCTGCTACTCTTCTAGTAGGTTGTATTCTAGCACTACGTACCTAGTAGCAGTTTATTGTCCGACCTGCTTTGTTATGTAGATACGTGTAAAATGTACTGTAAATAGATACTTTAGTTACTAATGCAAGCTATATTCAGACCAGACAAAATCTATTTACACTTCTTTGCACAATATCACATTCTACTTACTATCTCTCCAATATTTATAATTCTCCTATGTGTTGTGTGTATCTAGCAAATACTGATTCCTCTGCCGATACCTTCTGTTGTGTATAATCCGTAATAATATTCCATTTACATTACATTAAAATACTTTCGTTTGGCTTACAGTTTTTAGCTTTCAATACATATAATAGAAACACATACATACATGTAGTAGTTTCAAAGATATTGTAAAAGAAAGGTTGACACAGACTTTCTGATCATCCATGGGAAAGGGTTATATTAAACAGTTACACACAATCGTACAGGTAACGCCAAACCTAAAGAATATATCCATAAAGTATAAAGCACGAATGAACCACCACAGAAATAGAGTATATTGCACGAATTGTTGTAATAAATAGTTTACCATGTATCTGCTGTACTAGTAAAATACATGTGAGTGCTTCGCAAACCAATCTATGAATAAAAACAAGACAAAAAAGTCTTGTCACTTTTCTAATTTTTTGTCCTCATCCCTTTTAGTTTGCTTTACTTTCAAAAAGACAGATACAGATAGTTTATTTTACACTTTTAAAATGATATTGACCCTTCCCATACCGTTTATATTCAATTCAAGTCAACTGAACCGAATTTATCATTTTTTCTATACACAACCATCCTGGATTTCTAATAAGAAAGGACGACCAGAATACCATTTTTAGATGGATCTGAATTAAAACATTTCAACAAGGTTTCGGATATTCCTAGCTGAATTCCAATCTAAAGTACAACAAAGCATAGCAAAATTAATTTCAAATCAACTTAAAATTAGGACCAAAACCTTGATAAATTAATTTCTATAATATCTTTAATTAAAACTGCACAGATTTTACTACTACTACTTTTTTACATTTTAATATCACGAAAAAGCAAATCAGAAAATCATAACGCAAAATATAGATAATAATTTTCTATGAAAAGTACAGGGTGCTGTATAATCATGCCTTGGGGAAGTTCAAAACCCTTAGGACGATATAATATGTTAGAGGTATCAATGGTACAGAGTATAAAAAGGTATGGTGAGGCATAGGAGTGAATTGAAGAGTGAGCAGTTGGCTATAAGCGTGGATGGAAAGCAGAAGTATCTACGGGAGAAGAGTGTTGAATAAAAAATGTGAAACTGTCCATTTCTTGCGTGGAGGCAGGCATCCAACCCTTTTTGCCTTTCTTTTCTTCTTTGCGTCTTTTATAAGAGTTGGAATCAAAATTATTTTTTATCTGAAAGTCGTAGACAATAGACGACCCTTGGAATTGAATTGCATTGCCTTCACGGATCTTTGAACTGTGTGTGTATTTATTGAATGTCAGTCGATGCTCGATGTTTATAGTTCACAAAATGCATTCCTCCTATTTATCTATTTGTAGTTCTGTCTGTGTCGTCTCTCGCTTCTCATTCTCACTCTCTAATAAATTTCGCAGATGCAAACCAATGAAATCCTAATGGAAATGTGAGCTCGCATTAACAGGAATTTTCTATAGATGCAATCGCTAGCTAAAAGAAGCCTTAAAAAGTAACCGTTGCTTTTATAGCTAGCTAAAAGAGTTCAATCACATTGGCCACTTTTTATTCCTTATCTGTACAGAACTAAATGTATTCTACAACTACAAAGAAATGTTATCCAATATATAATACAAAAGATTACATCTGTAATACCTACTTAGAAAGAATAGAATGGCAGAGGAAGTTAATCTTATCTAAACTGATTTTATATCTTGGATCCCGTAAAACTAAGTATTGTACAGTTGTAATGACAATCTTTACACAGTTTTAGGTAAATAGCAAGACGTTTTACGGGTTTAATTGCCTGACAGATCTCAGTACCTGTCTGCAGAGAAACTAGTAAGAAGTAGCGTAAAGAAACCCGTCCGAATGGAATTATAAGGGAGCGGGTCCTTGCAGAGTGAGTATTCTGAGGATATTTTAAGAAATGAAGAGAGTAATACTATGATCTGTACTTTGTGCTGCTGTGTAGTAGCAATTTGGAGAGTTTTCATTTTCTGGGAATTAGACAAGCTGAGTGAAGTGGAGTCAAGTTATTAGGAATTTATAATTAGTGGGAATTGGGCATGATGCTTTGTTTTTACGATGACAATAGAATTTAAGGCTGGGTAGGATGCCATAGCACTTCACCACAGCAGAAAATAGTAGACCACGAAAGTTAATATAGACTGTGACTTGGCCCTGGAAAGGATCTGGAAAGGTAGAGAGCCAGGAAATGTGAATGTAGAGCTTTGATAAAGAAATTCCAGGATGCCCTGATGTTCTATTATGTTGGCTAAATACGTTATTTGATAGGGAAATGAGGGAAGTGTAATCGAGTCAGTCAAAGTCAGAGTGAGCGTCAAGTCAAGTGGAAGTGGAAGTGAAAACGGAGAGAGAGAGCCAAAGCGGAGTGTTCATCTTTCTCCAGCACTTCCAGAAGGTAAGCAAAGCAACAGGGAAATCTACGGAGGAAATAAAATAGAAATGTAGGAACTAATTGTCGTCCGCTGCATTGTTAGCAACTGTGCAGGTTATTTCACATCCACGAACTCACCTTGGCTTCCCGACTTAATCTTAATACGTAACTGAATAAACATAATCATTACGGACACAACTAAATACATAACCGCTCATCTAATGTCACCAGTTATCAAGGTTTCGGGTGGGATTATCCCACATTGGGAATATTCCCAACTTTCCCGGGTGGGTTAGTTCACTTTTTGTGATAAAAAGTGGGAAAGTTGGGAAATATGGGAAAGTTCCGGGAAAGTTTTTAAAGAGCAAGCAAAACACACATTAGTGCTAAAGTACGCCACAGATTAAGTTATGAAACAAGTTTTGAAACATCGAAAAGCAAAATTATTGTTGTTTCAAATTGCATAATGATTATTGTTATTGTAAAGATATTCTACAAACAAATATAAGATGTATTTGCTTTACATTTGTCCATTTATATGAAGCACCAATTATGTACAGATGGATATTTGAAAAGTCGCTTATCAATATTAGTCAATTTACTTACGTAACCATTTTAAATGCTTAAATTTCAATGTAATGAGCTATTTGCTATTTTGTGTCTTAAAATTGTCATTTATATAATTTACGCAAATTTTTGCAAGGATTTGTACTATTGTTATAGGATTTGTTGTTACTTAATTGTTGCTATAATGGACAGCGTATTTATTTAATATGTGATGAATATTTTTAATTGCTTCCTTTTTATTACTTAAGATATAGGAATCTTTAATCTTAAACTGAATTATCACTGGCAGATTTTAGATTCCAAGCGTAGAATATAAACTTTCCCAAACTTTCCCAGAGTTTGGACATAATTCCCGCATTTTAGCAATTTTCCCGAATTTCCCAACTTTCCCAGGTGTCCAAACTATTGGGATGGGAAGTGGGAAATACCGAAACCATGCCAGTTATGGAGCAAAGCTGCTTTGGTGCAACCAGCAATAACGGATTCCGTCTCCCAGGCTTAAATCACAATTCCTCCCAACCTTTGCACATTGTCACAACCTTAGCTCTAGTCGCGTCTCATTCGGTAATGTTTATTATGTTGTGTCAACTATTATTTGCACACTAATACTAATGCTATCTCTAATGTGCCCGCTATCCACCTTTTACAAGATCGTAATATATAGCCACTGATGCAAAACAAGGCGATGAAAGCTCAAGTTAACACAACAAAACACAACGGAAATCTAATGAAGCAAAAGCCAGTCAGCCAGAGCTACGATAATCTGTTAGGTAAACCTTTCAAACACAATAAACATGTACCTTCCTCCTCCACAACTAATACTCAGACTCAGTAGACACACGCAGACATTAACCAACAAATGGCAACAGTCTCTCGTCCCTCCTCAACATTCTGTCCTCTAGCTATTATGCATTTATGCAATACTAAACTAAACACAATACTACTTATGGTTAACACAGTCATGTCGTTTAAATTCTCCACTCATTGTTATTTCATACACACGTAACTAAACGCAATCCTTAAACTCCAAAACAGCTTTTGGCAACAAGAAATATTGGCACACAAATACACACCAATACTTTACCTTTACTTCTAATTCTCATCTCCATTTTCCCACTACAACCACATAACACTTGTTTCCAAATCTATCAGCTCCTCCTCACTTCTAATCCAAAGGATAATGTCACAACACTCGCATCAAATTTCCCACCCACACCCAAAACTAAATTATTACCACTAATTTATGTCCCGGAAAGTCTTTACAAGATGTAGGTGCTATACTATCAATCCTAAATGTTTCAGCCACTTAATTAACAGGTATTTATGCCTTCCTTCCATTTCCTCTAAAATATCTACAAACATATTCCATTTCTGCTTCTGTCATATACTTCAATAATAAACCACCAATTGATTAAAAATTCAATTCTATTCCCACAAGTCACGTCTCGATGTATAATTCCCTAATATTTCCAAAATCCAGAACACAGAAAGACGCAAGGATACCAACATTGCATCTAAACTATTTTTTGTACATATTCAGTTCATATTCAAAGCAAACACTATACTGCTTTTTTTTGGTATAAGTTATTGGAATTAATTTTTACTATTTGTAAAACAAACCGATTTTTATTCCGTATTTAAATTAAAGTCAAACAGAAAAGGATAGAAGCAGAGGTTGTGCAGCAAGATATAGTAGGAATTACACAGAAGTAGCACAATGTAAATGTAAAATGCCATTTTTATGTTTACTTGTTTGTAAATATAAATATATGATTCATAAGACGTGGGAAAGGGGGGATTGGTGACAAGGACATTTGCAGGCCAGGAGAAATTTTGGGAAAGAGTCGATTTTGTTGGTTGGGTTGTTGTGTGAGGGAACGGAGCGGAAGATTGGCATCGTAGCAACAAGGCATATAGGATAATGTAGCTGGACTATTTTGAAAAAGCTTAAGCTGCTCCTGCTTCCCTGCTCCTAGGAATTGTGGCTGAGTCTGGAAGAAAAGAAGGCCGAGTTTCGTGGAAATTCCGTGAACGAGAAAACTAGCGAGATAAAGTTGAAGCTCCTGCTCTCCATTCCTCTGGGGCTTTGTTTTTCGGACTGAACTGTGAACGAGACCATAAATTTAATAATGTGATGGAATCCGATGGGAAAGAGACAGAGGCGAACAACTCACGATATTCAGATACACCAGTCACGGCTCTTGCCTCTCCAATACCAAAGTCACAATATTATTGTCTTCCAGCGCAATATGACGATTAAGGTCCTTTTCAACTTTCTTATTGTCAGTGAGCTACAGGGCTATTGCAGATTGTAAATTCGATACGGCTACTTATAAAATTCTAAAAGTCTCCTTTTTAGATATCATAGCAGTAAACCTGCAATTTTTTATTCCATTTCAAAAACAGAAATTAGTATATCTATACCGAAAAATTTCAAAACATTATATTTAGTTTCACGTTTTGCTACAATTATATAGCGCCATGTAAAGGATGTACTTAAAGTACAACCATAATTCAAAGTTGTTATTTAATTTTTATTCTTAATTTTTATAATATAGTTTTGGACTCCTTTACAATGGATGATAGCTTTAGCATTACAGGTTGTGTATTTGATTAAAGCTAGGATTGGTAGTTGGATTTGGTTGTGATGAGAATATCAGCGAGAAAGTTGTAAGAGGAAGTTGGTGGTGGCTAGGTATAGGAAAGTGGAGAGGATGAGATAAGATGAGATCAGCAGATCAGCTGCGACTAATGTTTGGATGGGAAGTAAGGTGGACTGGGTTGGATTGAAATAAAGTTTTTGTGTATGTGGAGGGAGATGGTCTATGGTGAGCATAGCGGATGATTATATGGCTGGCCTCGGATGGTCTGGGCTCAGGGATTCTAGATAGTAGATTTGTCTGTCTATTGTGATCTAGTCTATTTATTTTCTAACCAATTTTCTTGCTGACTATTGCCCTTTTTCAGAAATAACAGAATCATCAGTCTTTTCTTGCTCATCTTCTCCTTTTCCCATCGATTCTCCTCCACACAATCTCCATCGCATCTCCACTTTCTTATTCCTTCATCTCTCAGCAAAGCTACCTCGTCCATTAACAACACAGACTTGGCTTCCCTTCCTCTGCCTCCTACTTCTCTGTTTATTCCTTTGACTTGCGTTGAGATGAGACGAGAGCGAGTGGAACTGATGTGAGTGAGTGAATGACTGATTATTGTCACAGTCCCACCACCAAAAGAAACCCGGGCGAAACAAGTCCCAAAGGCATCCCATCATCCTCTCCACATTCTCACCATGTCAATCCACCCACACGCTACACTCACAATTACTACACATCACTTTCATCCTAAAATACTAAACTAATACAAATTCACTCATCCCCCAATTCAAACTCAGAAAAATCAACAAACATTTGCCAAATGTCCCTAAATCTGTAAACTGAGATACAACAATGTTAAAAAACATAAAGAACATTTCATATTTGGGAATGGAGATTATTTCATGGAAACAGAATAAAGTAGAATGATACTATTATTGGGGTCCACCTGTCGTACCATTTTGAATTAAAGGTAAAAATAAATGAATTTTGGGACGTATTCGTGAGAATTCAATGAGTATGTGTAATTGAGGGATGGTGGGATATCCCCCGGGGGTTTCTGCGTATATTAGTGGGTGAGTTGGACTGGATTTCCATGGATAGTGGATTGGATGAGGAAAAGAAAAGAGTGAGGGAGACAGGACGACATTAGCGTAAAGAATCTAGAGAGAGGACAAGACGGAATGGAATAGTCGCTCCCATCAGTCAAGTTAGTTAGTTAGTTAGTGTGTCTATCTGTGCGTTTGTCTTGGTGCCTGTGTGGTATAGGGTTGTATAGGGTGTCTGCCGTGTATAGGGTGTCTGGTGTGTTGTTGTCTGGCATTGTGATGGGAATGTGAGGATTTGGTGTTGGTTGGCGTAGTATTTTAAGTAAAGTGAATGCAATATCCATCACACGTCGGAAACTGCTTTCCCTTTCTTTCTTGGCATTCTGGGATGTGAGTGGAGGGACTGGGCTACGGAGGAGGAAGAGACGAGACTGCTGGTCTGTCATGTCCTCCTGCTCGTTCTATTTGCATGGAGCAGTTGCCTTGACTTATTTTTGGTTGACGGCTAGGTTCGTTAGGAGATTGAAAGACATGGAGAGCGACGGAGAAGTGGAGCCAAGCGAGCGAGAAGAGGAACAGCACAAATACATAACCCGCCCATGAACAACTCCAGTTCACAAAAAACTATTTTTCTTATTCATCTCACGGATGTTCACTTCAACTCTCCGCCGTCTTCTTTTTCAGACTCACTTACTCTCCACCAACAAAACAACAACCCTTTGTCCTTCCAGACTACTAATAAACCATCCCACACCCACAGCTCAAAAATATTCCCAACTATTCCAACTCATATACCACCTAATGCTAATTGTTCGCATCCCACTCCTCAAACAAATTTAGTCTTTCACACATATGCAACACTACATTACAGACTTTTACAAATATTCAGATATTTTGTCACTACAACCAGAGAGAAACCAGTATCAAATAACAGAAAATACTTTTATTCGCTATTCAGGTTGTAAAGTGGTGGTGTAATGGAAAAGTTACTGTATATAATTAGGGAGATATGCGTTCTCTTATTTATAAAATAAGTCAAGTATCCAATTAATGTGGTAAGTATGTATAGAAACTGTGTATGGTTTATATTTGGAGAGTTGGTGATTTTGTTGGTATTTGTTCGTAGATACTAAGAGTGGGAAAGGATTGAAAGGAAAAGATGAGGCTAAGTTGATTTGTATTCATTCGTAAATTTAAATATGTATGTAGTTTGTAGTTGTGAGTTATGAAATATGAAGAGGATGAAAAGCGGGTAGATAACCAAGTGGGTGGTTTATTGAGAAAAGGTTATGTTGATCTAGTGCAATGTGGTTTGGGGCATGAGGGTACTACTGCTGCTATCAAGTGCACACGGTTGATTACCTTTGAATCATACATAGGCAGTCTGCACAGGTTGACAGAGAGGAGCTTGATAGCGATCTTGGAGGAATAGGAGAGGAAAAGAAGACAGATACAATAAAAAGTGAAACGGAAGAGAGAAAGATTGAGGAGTGAGTTGACGGCCACAGGAAAGTCAAAGCCAGCAAAAAGAAGAAAGTGGGATGGCACAAGATTATGCTGATACATACACATAATATTATTCTCCTCACTTGAGAGTCATTGCAGGCAATTCAAATCCAATTGCACTTTCATTGCATTCTATCTAATATGCATGGCTTTGGTCGACTTCAATTCTCTGACTGACGCATCTTATCTCATCTCCTGTCCTTCCCGATCTCGCTCTCCCGCCAAAATTCCCGCCTCTCCCTCCTCAAAAACACCACACGAACCTCTCCAACCTTCCAAACATGAAATGTCTCAACAATTTCTATTAATTCGGATTTAAAATCTAATTTTCAGAAATTTCGGGTATATTTCAGGTATATTAGAGAAGTATATTTAGTAATTTTCAGCAGACCACCTTAAGTAAGAATTTTTTTTTGTTTTGAGTCAAAAAGTGAAGAAAATTATGATGGCAATTGTTATTCGGATGAGAAATAAATATAGGATGAGTAGAGTAATTGTAAGTAGGTGAGTTTAGTATTGCCTTTAGTGAGTGTTATGTTTGTGCAAGTGAAATGTGTGTAGTGTTGAGAGAAAGGAGATATGATAAGACTTATAAAGTGACTGTGACTCTGAAGTACTGACGATTAGGACTGTTACGACTCTGGGTACTGTAATGTACATGTACACACTTGAGATGAGTGTTTTCGAGTGTTGTGGAGCTACAACAAGAAGACCCTTTGTACTTTGCTTTCCTTCTCAAGTGTGCCTTGCATTAGCTTACTCTTCTACATACTCAGCAACACTCACAGATTACATAGCATTATTCCTACAGCGTAAGTATTCCTACAAGACATGATTCCTACGAAGTAATTCATTCCTACGAGACAATTCAGTCCTACTACGAGTATTATTCCTACTGTGGCTTTTACTCCTACGAAGTGCATCAGTCCAACGAGCAAAACTGCACGACATTGCATGCAGCAGTATCATTCTAATTAGAATATATGTGAAAGGCCTACAACATTGTTTACAAATACATATGTATGCATATTACCGCTTACAAATTAATAAGACTACAATTCATTAGAATTACATTTAAAAGTAGCATTCATTACTAAGCATGATTGCAATTGAATGTTGTTGTGTGTTGTACAGCAGTTTTCGTAAATGTTCATATAACATATTTATTTAAATTATGTATGAAAAAAATTGTAATTTAAGAAACATTTAAGACTTGAGGTAGACAACGTCTTCATCAGGGCCAGAATCAATTGAAAAAATATAGAATCAATTCGTTTTAAACTTAACAATTTATTTTAGTTATAATGATAATTTAATGGTGATAATCTGTGCTCTTAAAAAACCTCTAGTGTAACTTTAGTGTAACTAAAATGTCTTATTAAGTTTACAACGAATTGATTCTATGTATTTTCAATTGATTCTTGTCCTGATGAATACGTTTGTGAGCATTGAAAGCTTGACTAAAATTACATGAAATTTTTGTTAAAATGTCAAACTTGAGTTTTAAAAAAAGTCCCCTTAATATTAACTACATCCGAGGTTGGAATGCCAGATCCCATTTTAGAATACTTATTTTTCCTTTGTAGTGCTTAGCTTTGATTTTTGTTATCTGGGTAACTTAAAGTTGTAAACTGCATGCAACGCCCTGCAATATTATGATGGTTGTAGGAATAACCCTTTGGTAGGAATAAGCTCCTTCGTAGGTCTGTTGCGCGCTGTAGGAGTAAAGCGCTTCGTAGGAGTGATCAGTCTAGTAGGAATGGTGTCAGGTTGGAATACTCTCACTGTAGGAATGGAAATCGGTCACCCACTCACAAATCAGTCCACTTAACACTCCACAGTCACCGAGTAATGTATTCTGTTCTGAAGCAACCTCCTCCCAAATAGTTCATCATCAAAATTACGTCCTACAGCTCATCTTCACAATCCAGAAAAATATCCATCACAAATTCTCCACATTAAACTTATCCATTTACTCCACTTACATAGAAATCCAAGCCATGCAGATATTACATTTATTTTCGCTTAAAACAGAAATTCTGTCCACATTGTATTAAATTCCTCTTGTAATGTATACTACCCATGGTCTTGTATGATGCCTGAATTCTGTGAATATTATTTCTAGTAGATCGTTTTATTATATATAACTTGTTAGTACTGATTTAAAAACTAGAACAGGTACCACAGAGTAGAGAAGCTTTTGTTTTGCAAATTTTCTGCAACTTCCACCCACGTAGAAAGAAAAAATATTAGTTTTGGTTAGGAAAGACAACGAACCTGCTCTGTCACAAATATCATTGTATCCCAATGTGAATGCAAATAGTAAAAGTGCACGGAAAACAGAATCTCATGCAAACATCGTGCAAAGTAATCTGGATTTGCATAATATTATGTATTTATGATGTTCATTGTTAAAAACATTTTGTTATTGTGTGTTCGTTGGTATATTTACCGATGATTGATACCAGCACTAGAAATGTAGTGCAGCAAAATCTAAATCACTGTAAGCATTGCATAAGGAGGACTCGAGGCAAAAATCATAATGGGTCAAATATTTGGGGTTTCGGGTTTTAGAGAATAAATGGAATAATTATAACCAAATTAGCTGATGTAATGGCTAATTAATGATGGAAATTAATGTTTGGCAGAGTAAAGTTGAAAGTGGGTTTATTTATTTGTTTGTTAGTGGGTTGGGTTTTGAGTAATTTAGGGGTGGACCCATTTGATGTGAAGCTGATACACTGAGTTTGAGAATGGAAATGAGAGGATAAAGAATATGATTATAGGAGAGGAGAGCTGCGGAAGAAAGCGATGCTTAGCTAAATGTGTTCAATATTGGAAATGTCTGAATATGAGGAGAATATGTAGTTTTGGGTAGACAAAAGTCTGGAATTTAATGCACATACACTCCTGTGCCAGTGTGCATGTATTGTATGGCTGGAGATGGCTTTTTGAAAGTAAGGCAAGCCTAGGCGATTTTAAGTGCAAGTGAAACCAAACATTGTCATTTTATTATAGCTCCTTTCTCCTTCTGATGTTTCTATTCTTGCCTATTTCGAATTTGCATTGTATGTGCCTCCAGATATGTATTGCTACATTCCGCTTGACTTGTAATTTCGGCTCTGGCTAAAAGTACTATCTAACAAGTCTCTGTATCTATTACTACGCAGCTAATGTAAGTGGGAACACAATGGGATGAGATGTCGGATTTTTCTCCAGCAGTCATTATGCAGCCAAATGATTAATGTCCCAACAGGCGCTTCGTCTCCGTATAGTCCCTTATCGCCAGCTATAACCACACAGACATACAACAACACAACACAAGGCGCTCCCCACCAGTCCATTCACTCCTCAAATTCCAAGTAACTATCCTCATGCTTATCTTTACTTCACTTACACACCAGACAAACCATCGCCCAACCTGGCGAACACAATTCTCCTAATGCAACACTAATCGAACATTTAATGCAAATGTGAACAAAAGAAACAGAAACACAATCCGCCTCAATATACTCTATACTCACCCGTAGTACACAATTTATCCCATTTCCAAATACAGAGGAAAATCATATTTCTCTTTTGCATACAATTTCTACGTTTATTTACTACACA
Organism: Yoshiicerus persimilis; assembly: GCA_020352615.2. NCBI lineage: Eukaryota > Metazoa > Arthropoda > Collembola > Entomobryomorpha > Tomoceridae > Yoshiicerus > Yoshiicerus persimilis. Next base: position 42,204,094 of record CM060170.1, on the reverse strand, counting down.
CATATTTTTCTACCAAACTTGCAATTAATTATTTCATTTTCATACATCTGAATGATGCAGAGGATAAATTGAATTAATATTGATTCACAAATGTACTAAACTGTGGTGCTTTATGGTAGGATAATTAAAAAGGGTACATTTGTGTATCTACCTGATATCTATTTATGAGTTACTATTGTTAATTATAAGGTTATCTGCATTTTATTGTTTCCATCGATAGCTGATGGGAAGCAGGGAAGAATTACCAAAGAGTATTGTATTTTCTTTAGAGAATAGTGTATATAATGTATGATTAAAATGTAAAAGTGTGTTGTGAAGGCCAGGGCCCGTATCCAAAGAGTGTTTGGGTAGGCTAAAAGGAAATGTATTAGTAGTGAGATAATTGTGTTGTCTTTTTTAGTCAGATTTTTTGTTAATAACATTAGGGACACGGACGCAAGCAGGGAAGAAAGGGTTAACATTTTTATTTGTTGGAGGAAAAGGTAGAAAAGGTAGTGCGTACTATTATACCCGTTTAGTATGGTTATGGTTATCTGTGTGGATGATTTTTTATTACGGTCTGGCATAACATGACAAGGAAAAATCCGTTGGTTAATTTATACCGGAGTGAGGATCTGTATTGATAGGAATTTCGTCGGTGCGTTCCGTTACGGTTTAACACGTTGATAAAAAGCTGTCGAGTCAGGCGAGACTGGAATAATAGAAGAGAGTGAGAGTACAGAACGGAATCCATCCCAAGCACCATGATCAAAGCCAACGAAACTAAACCACCTTTAAATGAGAGCACCGGATTTTTACACGGTCTCCGTAATGAATGGACTGCATGGATGGACTAACGAATGAATAAATAAAAGCCAACTCTTCCGATGTCAGACCAACTTATTCTTGTCCTATGCACCATCCTAAAGTACAAAGGAGACCATCAGTTAAAACATAGAAAGGGGCAGGCCTCTTTTTCTCATTTATTTACAAGAAGGTTGGCCACCTCGCAACTTTTTATTACTTTTTCTACCAATATTTCGATTATACTACTCAATATGCAGTTACAACAAATTACACTTCACATAACCATTTAAGAGTAAATATAGTATTTCTATTAAACCTACACCCATTCTCCTTACTACTTTTTGTCTCTCCTTTTATCAACCTTTCTTTGTAGGAGAACTATGGATTTTGATTACTAGGTACGCATTCATCCAACGAATTAAATACCCACATGTAATTACTCCACTTTATCATTAAAATTTAACTATACGAGAATTGTCTGCTACGCACTTTACCTTTCTTTACAACTGTAGTGCAAGGCCAAACAATACTTCGGTGTTGTCACATACTATGAGGTCATAATGGAACACAAAGATAAATAGGCATTCACCACGGAGCAGCGCTAAGAACTGTACGAACATAATTCTCATAATGTGAATTTGATGAATGAAATAGACGTCAAGCAAAGGCATTCTTACACAATCAGTCATTTCACTAATATCCTAGTGTAAACTCAAATCAACGACCTCCTTCCATTTATTATTTACCTACTTTCCTTAGAAATAACTCGGTTAAACAATAAACTACAGTAATGTCATTTATCTAAACATTTTATCTCCTTTTCCCTTTTATTCTTCAATGGACTATTCACATTTCTCTTTAAACACTTGCCTAATTCCCATACAATAAGTTTATCCCTGTATTATATATGGAATTAGAGTACATTCATTTTGATTTTATATATAAACAACTAAAGCTTAAGACAAACTCTGCACATTTACTATTTAAGAACTAATATTAGTAATATGTATTAGTAATTCTTTGGAAGAACAAAAATGCAACAAAAAAGTGTTATATCAAAGGTGCTTTATGTGGTTTATATAACACTTTAAAATAATTTTTTTATCCAGGTAGACTGTGGTCCATGTCGTCTCACTATCGCTATATTGTGATCCTCCTCTTTCTTCTTGCACATCTCTCTTCACCCCGAACGAGAAGAAGGATTTAAAACAAGGAACTTTGCCTGAAGGTAAATAAAACATTTTAATAAGAGAATTTTAGTATCTGCATCTTTGCATTGTTTAGAGTAGTTCTAAATGATTGCATGGAGATATTGGATGTTAAAAAGAATTGCATGTGACAATAATGATGGCCCGTATATACAGAGAAAAGTATAAGAGTTAAGAATGATAATCCAAGCAATAATTCATGTGCATACGATTGTGCAGTTGTAAGTACCGTAATAATACTAGTGTATCATAGATAACGTATCGCATTACAAATTACACATACATCATACATATATCCGGAAATTAATTGGTTAAAAGAGTTCAGAAACAATTCTCCGTATGATGTAACTAGTCCTTCTAACTTATAAGTGGAGACATCAATTGGGAAACGATAGAATTAAAGCGCAATAAAACTAATTATCATTAAAATAAGTAATGCTGTAATAAAAGTGATTTTTCTACTTCCATTAATTACGATCTGTATATTTCTTAAGAAAAATGGGTCTTCTGCTACTAGATTTTAGTCAGGGGTTTGTGTTGCATTCCCTCCATAGTTCTTACCAATATTATGTTTCCAACGCGCTGCCGAGACAAATAATCCTTTATAATCCTTTTGGGTCAACTCATCGAGGAAAGATAATAATCCTCAGGTAAACTATATAGCTACCTGCCTTTCCCTTCACAGGGCACTGAAGTACCCGTGTCCCGAATTTGTGCAGTGTACAACACATGAAATCCTATTTATTTACACATTACAATTACAAGTACATTAATAATATTTTTAAGTCTCCTGGCTCTTTTAATTGTAATGTAACGAAGTATTAGTGAAGACTTGATTCAAAATCAATAATTGAATGTGAAAATTAAATGTCGAAAAGGATGGTATATTAACTACTATTTTAGCACGACTACTAAACTAGTATATTTGTGCATAATGCAGATCACATTAAATGATATAGTTGTAGAATATTCTGCATGTAGAAGTACAGTGCATAAATACACTATACACTACATAAAACAATTTCTAAACTCTTTCCAAAATGATTTTTACCTGAAGATAATTTTCGTGGATGAGTTGACCCAAAAGGATTATAAAGGAAAACTTTTCTTGGCAACTCGTTCTGAGCAGTGTATTGTTGAGAAGACTTTCGGCGTAACTGAACAGGTGCGGTATAAATGGCGATATGTGATGCGATATAAGGTGTAGGAAGGGTTTGTGTGGTGATAAGATAAGAATTTACACGGAACTACTAAAGGGAAAGTGTCATTGAGAGTGGAGATTAGACATGTCAAGTCATAAGAGCTGAATTTAAATGCATCAGTTGATTTGACAGAAGAATGAAGGAGAAGCTCGTCTTGTCTGGTCTGATCTGTTCTGTGTAGGCACTGGCCGTGATGAGAGTGAGTGAGTATAGGGTGTGTGCTAAGGACGGGACACATGTCTGTAGTAGTGTATTCGTGTGGCGATATCATTACTTGGAGATAATATTCGTTTCGGGAAGGGAGTTCCTGCTCTGGAAAACAGAAGTTTGCTTTGGATGTTTGGTGAGGTATGCATTTAATATAGGCGGGGATTATAATATAGCTACATGTGAGTATTATTACATGGAGGCTCTGTGACATGTAGAGATAGAAGTCAATTCAGCAGAAAGTTAGCTTCGCAAAGGAAAGAGAGATGATGAAGTGAGCTGATGTGAGTGAACTGAACTGCTATGCCATTTTGGCTTAGACTATAGTCAACTGAACTGGAAAGTGGGAGCGTATGTGGAAAGGGGCATAGTCGTTTAGAGTTTAGACCAGGTACGGATATTATTTATGAAATGGCTGGTTCTATTAGCAGCTGTACATAGTTCAGTGGAGTTCACGTAGCTAACGATAAGTAAGGACATGGGACACCACATCAAATAATTGGCAAGTGCTCAAAGATACAAACAAATCGCTGTGCATACGTATCCGAGCTCTGAACTTCGCCAGCGAGATTTCTGCGATGCGATTGGGTGCCACCGTCAGATATTATAATATTATTTACGTACACATTATACATGAGTGAGTAACTGCTCTGGCTCCACTTAGTCAAGTGCATTGTACTTGCCTATTTAGCAGTACTTCTAATAATGTCCTTGTGGTGACATCGCTAGTATCTCTCGGGCGGGATTCCCCTCCAGGCAGAGCACGGACTGCGAGCAATTAGCGAAATGATTTGTGCCGACCGGTCGACCAGTACAGACTTGGGCTGACAAAACCCTCCTCTCGTGGTTTCCTTTCAATTCAGGGTTGTTTGATCGGATCGAGAACAAGGTGCTCTCTGTCTCCTCCGTCCATGTGTAATGATATGATATTATTAATGCCAGACAGTCCGTTCCCTCGCAGTCACAACTTCTGCCCGCCCCATTTCTACTTCACTCGCCAATTTCAACGACTTTTCACCGACAAGTCTGAATTTGACTTTAAATCACAATCAGTCTCTTTCTCTCAGCCAAATCATGCCAATCTAAACCAGACTACATTATCATATTTATCTCTCCCTTACCTATAATGAATTATGTATGTATGCACCTCCACATACATTATAGATCTAGCCAAGCCACTCACTCCTCGCATTTCTACTTTCTACACCGTAAGTTCCACTCATCCAGATATGAATCTCAGTGTCAGTCAGCATATAAGAATACTAATAACTCTACCTGAACCTGTTTCCCTCCGTTTCCCTGTTTTGTATTCGGAGTCTATGCTCCACTTCTCATATGCATCCTATCATATACTCTGAGAAACAGGAACCTAGCCGCTTCGGTTCTTTATTCACTTTGAAATAGTAGCTCCAACACTTTCCGCTTTTAAAACGAATTATTTGTACAGGTAGATATGTTCTTGGCTATGTGATGTGCTCCTTTCTCCCGAAATCTACATTTAAAAGTGAGTTTTCTGTATTCATGTGTATTTATAGTGGTGCATGGATGAGGAGGACCAAGTGGCTTCAAAGAGTCGACAAACTATCTGATGCTGCGACTTCTGTTCTCTTGTAGGTATGTACATAACTTCGGGTGAAACCAAATAAAAGCAATTCAAGCCCATCAAAGCTAACAAAGACAACCTGCTTTACATACGTACATAGAACATACTAATTTCCATTTGGTATCATTTCATTATTTTGTTTGCATGTCAAAACGTATTAATATGTGTTCCATCCATTCCCATTTGCAAATTGCGATTTCCCTGTTCCTGTATAATGCACTTACGGAGGAAACAACAATAATTGCATAAATTAGAAAGCGGCCACTGTGAATTTGGCTGTTGGAGGACATTTGGCGTCTGTAGATGGGTAAAAGTGGGGAAAGGTGTGTTATGATATGTGAGGGTTATGTAAATGGCCCTGGTTTAGGCAGAGTGCTATTGGATGTGACTAGTGTTCGGTGGCTGGTTGGTGTTGGTGGGGAGGAGTGAGTTGGGAAGGACAGAAGTAGTAGAAGTACATGGATAACATAAATGTCGGCGGAAATCTGTTCATCTGACTCATTCGGTGAGTGAGTTGAGAGTTGATACGGCATCAGATGGAAAGTCATCGCCTCACATCACATCATGCACTGCCGTGTGTGTTCCATCAAAAGTATGTAAATGGCATGTGTTGCTAGAAGGAATGAGAGATTGTCTGTAGCGTCGACGGAGACAGAGAAGTGATGGTTTGCAAAATGCAATATGTATTAGTGGGAATGGGAGTGCCAAACTCCAAATCAAGTCACTCAGTAATTCAGTCGCTCGAAGTGAAGTCTCTCATGTCCGCCGTAACACATGGATCAGCTAATCGTCACAACTCTCGCAGCGGATGCAGATTCTCCGCTCACTCAACTCAACCGACACCGAACACGCAGAAAGTCAGCACACACCAGAAAGTCAACCGACAGACAGCAAATCCTCACAAGAGTCACACACGAGCAATAATGGCAAAGGGACTCACATGCATATGGATAAGCACAGAACCTCTCATCTGTGTAAATACACATTCCTCCAAATAATAAGGGCTCCGAGAACACCAACATATCCAAATCAAGGCAACCAAGGGTGAGGCAGGCAAACCACACCATTCCGATTCCGCATTAGCATTAACAAACACACCAGTCTCACATGTCACTAACTAAACTACTCACTCCGCCAAACATAATTCGCATTCATGGCCCCCACTCCAACTGACACGGGATCCTGTTCCGCGTCAACCGACCTTTGCCATGTCACTCTTTTATCGCACATCTAATGCCGTCTTCACGCTACCACTTTTTAACACTCCAACTACACATACACCCTTCATACACAATCCCTCTACCTACCACCACATCATAACACTTCAGTCTCTAACTACAAAAACACTTTTTACAACTTCAATCCACATATCGCTTTCGCTAACTACTAACTCAACCAGTACTCCAACCAAATGTAATACAAATGTACTCTCGAGACGCTAACAACAAACTTAGCAACCATCCAGAATAGTAAATTCTCTTCCATTTCCGAAATTATCCATGTACCCTTATCCATTGTAAGCTCTAATGTATGCGACTTAAAAAACATTGTCACAGAGGCCTTCCAGAATGCACAAATCGATAATAAAGTAGTATCCTCAGGATTTCCTCCTATTTAAATCCCATGTTATGTATATCATTTTGAGAAATGCTCCAAAAAACTCCTAGAGACTTTACTCATTTCACTTTTATCCTTACCAGGCATTTTGTAACATGAAACATTACCTTTTTCAAATAATTAGTATTGCATTGGATAAAAATTGGATATGAAATAATGAGTAGTAAAATTGATGGACTTAATACGGTTTATGTGTAAAATAAAAGCAACAAATCAATTAATTCTAAAGACAAATGAATAAAAATGCAAAAATCAAAAGTAAACTTAGTATACTATAATTTCGTATAAAAATAATACATTTGGACATTTTCTAGTAATGTTCGGATAGGGATATCAGTTTGTAAAGTTATATTGTTATTGGTGATAGAATGTATTGAATTGAGTAGGGAATGATTTGAATGGTTGGGATTGGGAATGGATAAAGGTAGGAGGTAGGGGATGGTCACTTTGGTCAATGGGCAGAAGAGCAGGAAAAAGAGAAGAAGAGCACAGTGCTGGGGGAATGTTCCCCCTGCCATCTGTTTGGAGCGAAGGGAACGAAATTCTCTTTCTCTCTCCTTTCCCTTTCGGTAGTCGAAGGCAGGGAAAGTTTCTTCTCTCTTTACTGTTCTGAGCTGAAGCCGTTGGATTTGAATAAAACTGGAGTTGCTTTATTACTGAGTAGTTTTATGTGGTTCATTAAAACTGATTAATTAGGACGATAACCGACTACTGTTCGTACTTATTAATTATTATAATCACTTTGCTTTGCTTTACGAACTATCTACAATTCCATCATGCAAACAATAACTTTATACGGTGGTAGGGGTATTATCGTAAAAAGGAGATTTCGTCCATCTGCATTTACATAAATTAAGGGTTGATAGTTTGTTTTACTTCCGATGTAAAGGGTTCCCGGGATATAATTCGTTCTAAGACGTTCTAGAGCGGTAATTTAATATTTCTGACCTGTAGGAAATATGTTTAAATGGGTGTACACGATTTTGGTAAATGGTTATGCTCTCAATAAAAGTTGGAGTGTGACAAAGTAGTGAAAAGACAGAAATATATTATGTAACGGAGTTAACTGTTGTAGAGGTGTGTATTGTAGTTGCAGTTATGGTGGGTTAAGTTGGAGTGTAAGTAGGAATGGCTGTAATGGTAAGTGGTGGAGTTGAGGCTGAAAAGCAAAGCGACCAAAGTACACGCAAAAATCTGTTACAATGGTTTGTCAGCAAATTTATGTGTTAAAGTACATGTAATAAACGCTAACCTCCCATCACATCTTTCTATGTGTGCTGACTTGCTTTAGCGACTTTCCTGTGTATTCTCCTGTACTTCAGTTCCGTTCACTTCACTTCTCCAGTTTAGTTCACTCACTTCCAGTTTCGTTTCCTTACTTTAGTTTAGTTACAATAGTCAACTCTACTCGCACTCCGTCCACAACCATTCCGCAAAACGCCATCCTTTACAATATTTTACTTTTCTTTACTTCAAGAACATTTCTTTCCTTCCAAAGCCTCCAAATACCCACAGCTTTCCAAACTTCACTTTTACGCTCTCCACTCCCTCATCCACTACCAACTTACATACACTACTTTCTCACAAATTCAAATTATCACCGTTCCTTATATTCCCATCCGCAATCCAACTTCCAAAACAACTATTTATATTGCTTATTTTACCATTCATATTATTACCCATCCAAATTTATACCTAGATACATCAATATTGTGACAGAGAATAGTCCCACATGAAAAATAATCCAAAAATCGTAATCATTATGCACTAAATGAAATTCTGAATTGTAATCCAACCATGCAAATTATGTGATTTGTAATTTAATTGTTTTATGGGAAAGTTCAATCGATCAGAAATAGCTTTTGTACTTCAGCAGTGCAATATGCAAATAATTGTTCATGGGATGAACTGACTTTAGAGCTCATTATTCATGAATGGTTTAGTTTCCTTTCTTGTCGCTGTACTAAAATAGCATATTCGTATTGTTCTTAAAACTTAGTCAAAGAGAGCGCATCGTAACGAAGTAAAGGCATCGTCAAAGACACCAGTTCGCCCACAGACGAAAACTTCATACAAATTGCTAATAAGTATAACATGAGGAGATGCAGCTGAAACATGATGACTTTGTAAATTATATAAAAACACTATATCTTTGGTTCTAGTTGGTCTTAACGAAGGTTCAGTGCAGCAATATGTGCAAAAACCGTTTTACTTTCCTTTCCAACACGTTTCCTTTCAATTTGCGTGCATTTTCTCCGTAGGTGCCGTAAAAAGGTTTTCATGAACTGTGTTTTAACTACTACTAACTCTATCATTCTAATTTTAGTTGAATGAGTTATTTCTGTAATAAGATTGAATGCAGACTCTGCAGGACTTGTTACATAAATAATTAAACTGAAATTGACTTTCTCCCTTGTTACGCACGAAAATCCTAATACTCAGGCTACGGTTTATTGTCAGTCTAATTAATAGGGTTAGAGACTGGCTATATTAATTTATATTATTAGTGCATAGTAGAAGCTGTTGTAATATTGGCATTAGCACTTGATTTTTAATTGTTATTTATAGAGGAGGAGAGCGCTAGATTTTGTGGAGGTCTTGTGAGAAAGTTGAAAAGAGGCCGAGGAAGAAGTTGAATTGGGAGGAGAGTGCAGAGCGGCAAGATGCATTCAATCTCATTTCAACTGCAGTCTTTCTTAGTTCACAAGACAATCATCAGCTCTTCTGCTCCCGTTTTCTTCCGAGATGCGTTTTCCATTGCATTTCATTGCACTTTAGTTTACTACTATCAGTACTTTATGTCTCAGCTCAACTTTACTCCCTCTCTACACATATCTGAACTACAATGGTAGTTGCTACAAATAGTTCAGTCGTGTCCTGACTCCCAAGTGCTATACAAACATAATTCTTCTCCCTATACCGCAAATACTACGACTATGTGCACTATTTATACAGATGCACGTAAGGGTGTCGTATTGTGCAGACCCATCCTTATTTGCATATACAGCGTCGTCCTATATTCATCCAACACTGTAATAAAACCCTTTTTTCCTATTTATTCCTTATTACTCCGTTCTCTATTAACTATTTCTATTAAATATTCACTGCAACTGAAAACTAGGTAAATGCTTTCTTCCTTTCTCCGCTACACAAATGCATTTCTCTAAGCTAAATAAAAAACTTTAGCCTCCGTCACCCAATGTAATATTTTGGACAATTTTATTCATTGAAGTATAACTTTCCTAATGGTCGCCATTTCTTTCAGAGATATAATTCCTTTCATATAAACCATTCTTTTCTCTGTTCATACATTTTCTCACCATTTTGGAATCTGTGTTGTTAAATTAAAAACTAATTATGCAACTTGGAACATAAATGAATAGCTCTATTGGTCTCTAAATAAATCCACTGTAATGATTTTGCTAAAATTACTTGAAATAAAGCAACCTGTACTTTTATGTCATGGTTAATAATAAAGAATTATGTAATTAATTAATTTGACGTGCAAACCCAGTCAATTTATAATGCTTTAAATGGTGCGTTAATGTCTTTCTGGACCCTTAGGGCCATAGCTACTTTTGATTGGCTCTCTTAGCAGTTTGTAGATAGTATTAATCTAGCAGTAGGCTTATGGATTTAGTAGGTGTAATCATAAAGGAAATATTTGTTCAATGGATAATAGTAAATCCATTTGGTTTTCAATTCAAAGCGTCGAAACACAAATAAACGATTCCTTTTATACTGACTGCTCTAAAGTAGTGTTACGTTATTCGCAATAATTAAGACATGCGGATGTAAAGGAACGAATTTAACGGATTACTTCCCTAATTTACATTTATGTTAAATAATGACATTGTTCCTAAAGAATTTATCCTTCGTTTTACAAAACCGTGTGATATTTTCTTTTGTTTTTGCATTGTGGTTATTATTAATTATAATGTCTTTACTCTTTAGCAATCCTGTTAGACCCATTTACTAGCACCCTGGTAGTTTAAAATGATGGATGTAAATTAACAGTAAAAATTTTTGACAGGGCATACATAGTAATTCAAAGTTTGGAAAGAATTGAAGAATGAACATACAATCTGTGTAATTAATTACTAAATGTGTGAAATTGTATATTAATTAAGAATGTACACCGCATTAATTGATGTGATAATTAACTGATATTTTGGAATATGATTTGGGATGTATAATTATAAGTACGGAATTGAATTGTCTTGAATTGAGTAGTTTTAAACAACTGGGAAATGAGAAGGGACCGCATTTATGAGTAGGTATGAGGGAAAGTAGCCATTTAGGAGTAGATGATTGAATTGGTTTTGGTATTGTTAGGAGAATAGGCCCGAAGGTATTCGTCGGCATTAGAGCTGGGAAGATATTGATTGTTAGTGGAGAGGCGACGGAGAAAGGAAATGAAAACAAAGTAAGGGAAAGTTAAAGAAAATTCAATATTTTTGATTTTGTGATTCATGGTTGGTGATTTGATGTAGTGTTCGCATTGCCCTGGCTGAGACTGAGGCTGAAGCTGAGGCTGATGCTGAGGCGGAGGAGGAGATGGTCTGGCGAGGCTAGGTAGTCTGATCTCGTGCACTTTCTCGTCTCTTTCCAATTACATTACTGGAGAGAAGAGGAAAAGAGAGGAGAGCGGAGAATTATATTAAAATGAATCTGATTTCCGTTCGGAGTCTCCAGCCAGCGAGCGGAGGAAGAGTAGCGAGCAGTCTGAAAGATAATCTAGAATCAAAGTAGTTTGAGTGCCATAACCAAATACATACATACATATAGCAAATCAACTCTGCTCCATCCGTTTGCTTGCCCTCATTCCCTCGCCTTCCCCTTTCCACTGCAAGAAACTCCGGACAAAGGGAGAGACAAAGTGTTTGTTTCACTCTCCAACTCTCTCCAATATATTCCACATTTCCATCCTACAATAACTATCCTCCAGCACATAACAGAAATCACACAACCAACTCTACAAGATCAACGTACATCATCCACATTCTACCTATCTGTACAGTCAGCCAACACACACAAATACAGTGCCACGCAGAACACACTCACCATTTCCTTCGCCTCTCACAATCTATCTATTACATTTTCTCAGAAAACTCAAAAATAAGATTTCAATACATCATTTCACTTAATATTCCTATTTTATAAAATTAGTTCCTGAAAGCCATTAAAATATTTCATTTGTAGCTATGTAAAATTTTGAATCATCTAATTAATTCAATTACATAGGTATTCAGATGGGCAAAAGTTAAATCTACGATTTTTGTGTACATCAGGGAATAATAAATAGCCTTTTTTGCTTTTTTTCCTTTTTTACAAAAAAACAGGCAATCAAGTATAAAAATTTCTAAAAAACGAATTCTGTTTGCTTTTTTTAATTTCACAATTTACCATCATTTTATACATTTAATTTCATTTATAAATAGGATTATCAGAAGGTAATTGCTTAAGTCAGTGGCAATTATCATTGACAGCCTAGGTTAGCAGTTACCAAAGACGATGGAAAGTAACCATTTTTCCAAATAAGAAATTTAGAATTTTTAGAATGTATTGAAATTCGCATTAAATTTAATTCTGATGAAAGTCTAAAAGTGACATTTATGGAGGGAGATTTGTTTCAAAAAGAAATTCTGCTCGGCTATAAATGATTCCTAAAAAGTTCACACTTCTCAATCCATGAGTACTTATTGCCACACTACACACTTAAGGACATGATTGAGAAATGTGCACTTCTTGTGATCATGCACGAGGAAGCAGAGTTTCTTTTTTGAGGAAATCTCCCTTTTTGGCAATAGGATATTTTAGGTTTACTGTTTTTTGAAAAAACCGTAGCCAGTAGGTGTTTTGGAACTGTTATACTAGACTTGTGTGCACAGGAGCCCTGTATTAGTGCTTTATACTATAAGAAAAGTGATTTTAGCGTTTAGTAGTGAGTAGGTAATAGTATTTATTGGAAAGTAGTGTAGGAAGTAGGTATATATTTGTATACGTATCTGTCGTGAGTGTTGGTGTGGTGATTGGTGCGTTGGATGGAGAGGAAGGGAATTTGGAGTATGTATTTGTATTTATTAGCCGAAACAAAGGGCATAGATAAGTGAGAGTCGTATATCCGGGGAGAGTGAAAGTATGCGACGAATTCACACATCGGAGGAGATAATAGGAATATTGTGTGTGAGCATTGTGTTGGCGAGTATTGTGTGGCTGTGCAGATTGGCGTAAATATGCACGTCGCTGGGTGCAGGTCCGCAGTACACAAATATTTCCCTCTGGCCGCCCCCACCGCATACCTACACTACAATTCACTGCCATGCAATACACAATACCTTAGAAAGATGGGATTTAGCATAGGATGTGATGGCTTTGGATCGATAAATGCCCGTTTGTCGGTGGGCCACCCGCTTTCAAAAAGGACAAACTAGCTATTCATTTTTATCCGAGTGATGCGACTCATGCCAACACAGAATGCATGCAAATCAATACAATATTCTCCACAAATATTCCCCACCTAAAACAATGTACTCTTTCATTTCTGATGCACAAGCCCAGAAATCCTCCAACAACTCACAACCAATATTTATTTTTAATGTGATTTATTACTCCACTTCGCAACTCCTTCAAAAAACTATGCTGCACTCGCTACCTAATCCACTTTCCGATACACAAAATATATTGCTTTCAAAACTATCTACAATTCATCCATGAATTTCATTCCCTTTCATTACTTACATTTATTTCCACTCCTTCGCACAGAAATCATAATATCCATAAGAACACTAACTTTTATTTATTATTTAGGTATCTATCCCAGATAATAAAAATAATAATATACATAATAATAATTATTATTATTAATGTAAATGCACGCCAACTATAAGTTTTAGAAAATACGCAATTGGATTTAGTCAAAATGGTGTTTTGTGATGAAATGGTTTAGTGAGAATTACTTGGGGGAGTACTAAATGGAAGGACCTGCTACTGGGACCTTGGGAAAGAAAGGGTTAGGTTCCTATTGTAGTATTGCATAAGAAGAATATTTAGGAGAGTAGACATTATAGAAACGGATATTGTGAATATGAGGGTTAGGGAGAGGTGGCTATAGTTGTACAGGGAGAGGCGAAGAATGGAATTGTGGTGGTGTGTGGCCTTTGGGTTCGGTTGGTCGATCGCCTCGTCTGATGGTCCATAGTCCATCCGCCCAGCCTCCATCCTCAGCAACCCTCCAGCTCCACGCACCAAACTCTGCATTGGCTAGGCATTCCGCTATAGCACTCCGGCATTACCCTCGCAATCCTTATTTCCCAATTTATTGTGCATACGTGCACACATTACCTTAAGTACAACCACTTTTCCTCATACCTAACTTATCATAACTAGCTCCACTAATAAGTCCGTGTAGGTACCAAAAGGCACCTTATACTGTGCTTATAGTACTTTTTCTTCGCTATGGGCATAGTCTTCCCCCACGCCACACACACGCCTTGTACTACTATCTAAACGGATGATAAGCCAGACTAAGTGAAACCAAATTACCTCTCTTACATACACAGATATACAGCAGAACACACAGTTAATATCCAAGAGGAGAATACAGATGCATGCGAGAGTTGAGACTTTTTTAACGCTAGCTAAAATCGCAAGAACAACTTTCAACCTACGCAACACAAACTTTTCACGAATTTACAACTAACTTTTACTTTAGGATCATTATCGGCCAGTCCAAATGTAAATCCAAACTCAAAGTTCAATTCACTTCCACTTTTCCCTCTAAATAAACAAATCTCGTAATATAATTTGTAATAAGATTTTTATATAAAGTTGTTATTTTAGTACTAACCTGTATCACACTGTATTCTGTTGTGCTACTCTTAGTTTTACGTATATCTTTACATTGTGTATCGACGGATCGATTTAGACTCCAAATTGCAATAGGAAAGGCTGCACCATGTATTTTAAATATTCCTACGATAATATTAATACGGAACTCTTAAGTTTCTGGGACTATGTGCGTATAGCAAAGCAGAACATGGGAATCGCTCCTTATTAGATTTGATGGAACTGTCTTTTGTCTCTGTATGGCTCTTTTGTTTTCGGCTTTTGCCTACTACTACGCTAAGGTTTTATATTCGGATGAATACGCACTTACTTATTATTAAAACCACCCAACGTGTCTCTCGTGACACGACATGACAGAATAGACAAGGAATTAGACATGACACTGACACCACATTCTACCTTCCCTATCCCCAACTCATGGAACAGAGTAGGAGTCAATTCCCGTTTATAGAGGTTCATTCTAATATCCATTTAGTGCCTTTCTCTCCTATTTGCCTCGCTGGCTAGCTCTCAATACCTATTCACAATTCCTGTTCTATATAATTTTTGTTGAATTTGCAAAACTCAAAAATTACAGTAAATAACCAGTGAACATTCTATAAATCACACTCCATAACAATATTTGCTTCTGCTTTATATACAATAATGGCCTTTCTTTCTTATTTTGTACACTGTTAGGCTGCTCTCTACTATTTAACCCAAAATGTACATTGTTGAATGACTACACCGTACTTTCGATACACTTTACACTAAAAACACCATTGAATTCAATTACATCCCATCATGAGAACACGGAACACTACACTAAGCGATCGCTTTCTTATCACAAAGAAACCAACAACACACAAACTTACAGTAGAGATACATCATATCCCTATATTATGTTATATGTATAGCACACCTAATAATTATATTATGTAATAATATACAGTACAGTATATAATACAGTACACTCATTGAATTACATGTAGAGCACATGTAAATACTCATTTATATACAGTATTCTGAATTTCTAGAGCATAGCTAATAAATAATAATAATTATAAAAAATATTAAATAAATATAACTAATAAATAGCAAATATTACTTAATCACAGTTTTTTGAATATTGATTCTTTGCACACTCTGCAAGTAAAATAGTTTCGGTCGGTGATATGAAAATCTAAATTGGAGAACATTAAATTCGTGTTTGAGTTCTTTATCCATAAGGAAGACAAAGATTGTGAAAAAATTAAAAAAAACGACAGTGGGGTTTTGTTTAGCTTAAAGCAATGTAAATAAATAGTATTATACCTAACTGGTCAGATATTGAAATTTTATGGTTTACAATTATACTGTAAGCATTGAAAGCTCGAAAGAGCTAAATTAATGGATCATAAGGACGACAAAACTTCTGAGAAAATTTAAATCGCAAAAATGGGGTTCTGTTAAGTTTGAAGCCATTTAAATAAAAATACTAAATTTTAATAAATATAACTAAAACTGGTTAGATCGTGAAATGACATTGAAAGTGAATGGCAATTATAAAAATGAAACCTCCAAAGTTAGGACATAAATGCTTTGCGGAAAGCGATAAATTTCGACAGTACACGAAAAGGCTACCAGGTCAGTGAATAATTGCTTTAAAGGAAATTTTGAGTAGAGCATTGATTTAATTGGAGATATTACTTGTATACATTTGTATAGGTATTGGTTTATTTTTGGAATTGAGGAAGTGTGATATGTTGAATGAATAAGTCTATTTAAAATGGAAAAGTAAAAAGTAGGTATTGTTTGGAAGGACAAAAAGTGGAAAGATAGTATGTAAATGTGTAAAGATGTTGGATATGGGTATTTGGTGTGTATATGTACGGAGCGTGATTAGTTATAATGAGTGCACACACTGTGCCTTGTTATTAGTGAGACGAAATGAGTGTCAAGTGTGGAAGTGCAGAAAGATGAGAGAAGAAAGTGAACTGCATTACATAATCTAATAAAATTATAGCGTAGCGGCAGTGTCTATACAGTTCTAGAGAGAGGGCCTGAAGAATAGAGCTAGACTGCCTGGTGCACTTCTACTAATATAGTGCAGTAATGTAAAGTGTTAGTTATAAATAGTACAGTGGGTTTATTATGGTGAATGGAGTAGTAAAGCGCGTAAGTAAGTATCTGGTAGTGGAGACGTAGCAAGTCTGCTAAGTAACTTCCATGAATAAATGAATGAACTATAATAATAATATGCTATGCCTATACCAAACACCAGACACACTGCAATAATATAAAGCTAAAGAAAATTATCGTTCTAGTAGTTCTTGTAGTAATACGTTTACGTTTATACCACTCCTGTCTCAATCTTTCACAGCAACCAGAACAAATCTGTGAATGAAATGAGACGAAATGAAATTCTACTATATGCAATCAAATGAAAATATACCAACCAAACACTCAAGATTCCTTCAGATGCGTTGCTTAAGGCAGCCAAACTCAATTCTAACTCCAACCATAACACACAATATACTCCTAGTATACACATACTATATACTTTAGTAGAACACTCTAATTCATCATCAGTCCTACCAAACCAAACAAAAACTTACCAATTTATACTCAAAAGTCTTAAACTTCTTAAACTATTTTTCCACCCTGAATATTTTTAAATATTTTCCCTAACTAAGAATTCAATAATTACATTTTCTCAATAATTATCTTTTATCATACCAAAAGTTTCCATTTCCAAACTTAACAATGCTTCTTCTCTACTTGTGCTAAATACCAACTTGATTTCATTTAATCATTTTGTGGTAAAGCAATGATTATAAAAAATACCAAAGCAAATATTTTACAGATATTATACCAAAATTAATTTACCTGTAATTATGTAATTTAAATATGCGTAAAGAGCAATGAAACCCTTACAACAAGTACATATTGCATAATAATCAATATTCGACTGAATAAATGAATGTAATAGAAACGTCTCTTGGTACTATAATGAATGATTAAAGGACTTATTAATTGGACGAACAAGCATATAACTTGTGGTGGAAACTAAATGTTACGAAATTTATTTATTGAAGAAGCGCAAGATTTATACTAGTGGAAAGTTGGTTTAATAATGAAATAAATCCATAATGGCTAACACTGTATCGCATAGCAGATTTCTAAATAGTAGTAGTATTTATAGAGAGATTGTTTAACTTTTCCCATCAATTACTTACCTGAACGATGCTAAATGGAATAACAGCCTTGCTTACTGAAAAGAGAGCGAGAGTAGTAAATAAGTTAGCAGTAGAAACTGCATGATTGTAGATAATGCAGCTTTATCTTAAAGCAGTTTGGAGTTTAAACCCCGAAGAGTAGGAAAATATTTGTGTGCACCACGGAGTCTAAGATTTCTTAGGGATATAGGAGTATATTATTAGATGGGAGCCACCTGAGTGTGTCACTGTGCAATTAGAGAGTGCATTTTCATTTTAATTAGCAGCATCTATCAATTAGAGTTAGAGACAGAAGAAAGTGTGTATTTGGTGAATGGAGGGCGAGAGCAGAATTACATTGCAATGGTTTCACTCGGAAATGAACTAATTTAACCTAGAGATAAAGAAATGCGATACACGCGTAGAATGGGACAGAGCACTACGCGACACGCAAGCTAAAAACAATAGAAATGTATTGCACTACTTCCTTACACCAAAGCAATCAATAAAACACTATAGATTTTCTGCCGGGAAATTCCCTTAAGGCTTACTTTGTGAATTTTATCCATTTCGTGATTGCAACTTTCCACTACTAATCCCCACGATTAGAGTGAAATATCAAATGGCGTTCCTTCGCCTCCACACAAAAGCGTTACTGACTCTACTACAGGAAACACATTGTAATCCCGCTTATGAATGGATTTTTAATGCATTTTCATTATTAAATGTTAAGTAAATATTTAATTAATTATTTTATGAGAAAGAGATGTTCCTAATATTAGTGAATTCTAAATATTAATTTTCAAAGTAATTAAATGAAGGTAATTAACGGAGTAAATAGGAAGGAAGGGTCAGTAGCACTTGGAACATTTTGGGGAAGGCTTCAGTTTTGGTTGTACGGAATGATAAGAGAAAGAAAAAAAGTGTTTTGCATTGGATTGAACTTTTGTGGATGGAGTAAGTTAAGTTTATTTTAGCTGACTGGAAGTTTGTTGAATTTTGTGTGCTGCCGTAATGTAATGGTAGGAAGGTTTTATTTCCAGGGAGTGAGTAAATATGCATGTGTTATTATTCTATTGTATAAGTAATATTGTCATGAAAAGAGAGGAAGGAGAGCGGAGCGGTATAAATGGAGTCTGGATATTTAGTGGAGAGACAGGCTCTGTGAAAGTAAAAAGCTGGCTGCATATCCCCTGACAGGACATGGCATTGCTTCGTATCGGTTTAATTTTTCAAGTCGAGAGGAAAAAGAATAACCTTAAGGGATTTGACATTTTCTCGGAAGAGACGAAACAAAACAGCGAGACAGTGTTCGGTGACTGAAGTGAAGCTAATGTCTCTGAGTTAGCAGACGGTATGAATAGTGCACAGCCGAAGAGCTGGAGGAACTTGCCTCCAGCTCCATCCCTGCTCTCGTCTGGTGTGAAAAAATTAAAGGGAAGTAAAGGGATAAAGAGGAGTTGCATAATAATGGCCTTTGTATCGTGTCCCTACCTATGGGTTTATCCACGTCAACTAATCTGGAGACCGACAAGACAACAACAAAAGAAATGCGCATATCTCCAGTGCCGAGAAATCATTTCGCAGAAACACTATTTCGTTACAGTTGACTATCCATCCGCACACGGCTGCAACATTACTAATCCAGAAGGCATTTCATTAGGAGGGTCGTCCATGAAAATAGTCCCCCCTCCCAGGGAGTCAATTCCTGGAAGGAAAACTTTGTGAGGGAGAGGGGAAATGCACCCAAAGTGGGGGGATCATCGGTGTTTGCGGAGAAACCCGGGTAGATTGTAGTACGTATGGACCGGTGATGGAAAAGATGAGAAAAAGAAGGCATGAAAGTATTCGGAAGAGAAGGAAGCGATTCTTAGGAAGGCAAACGAAACGAAGTGGAGGGAAGACAAGGAAAGCCAGGATCCCTATTATTATCATCAAGCGAACCGGAGAGACCCAACTGACAAACCAAGCAAGCCAAGACTTAAACCATCCGTCTTCTCGCTACACTCCTATCGGATGTGTGCAAATGTCCTACACTCTCTTCTATTAATGCTTTCTCCAGTTTACGATCCTCTGATGTCTTATCTCCTCCTTCGCTCAATCCGCATCTTCATCTTCATAGACATATGCCGCACAAACACATATGTACATTCGCCATTCTCGGAAAAAAGCTTTATTTTCCTGTAGCTTTGACTCGGCTTCACTCCTCTTCCTTTTATCTCTGCTCTGCACAGAGTGCTTATTACTCCTAATCGCAAGCCACGCTCTTCCGCCATAAATGCACCAGTGCAGCCAGTGGGGAAAGTCAGTTAGCGCCACAACTCTTAACTCCTCTTCCTCACACGTTATTATCTTCACGCTACAAAAACTCCGTCTCACTACATACTCCTAGGTACGCGGCACTTAACACAATTACTATTTCTCAGACCTCCTCATCCCTGCCACTGGCACCCGCCTCTCTCCTTCTCAGTCCAACTCCCGCTAAATAACTAACAATGTAGCCACACACCTAATAATATTCGGGAGCACAGCTTATAACTTTATTATCACATCATTTACAAACCTAATCCATACAGCAGTACACTGATTCCTCAATTCCTATTTACCTGCTGTTACTTGTTTGTCCTCAGTTTCCAATTAGAAATTCTTAGGATTTTCTTATAGAAAAGTTGCACAGGTATGCAAATAGGATTCTGCAGGGTTGGAAACGTTTGTTATTGTGTATTGAGGATGATACATACATATTGGATACATTTGGTATTGAGTGGGTGGAGGATGTGTTGGATGAGTTTTAATTCAGGTTGAAGGAGAAAGGGAACATGGCACAGTTTGTAAGTGTAATAAATATGACAATAGTCTTTTGAGCTTGTGTGAAGGTGTGTCGTGTGTAGATATGTTGAGTATGGATTGGATTTGCACATGGACGAGGTGCTGGTGTGGAGGTGCAGTGTGTAATTCCATATTGTTGAGTGTAACATTCAATCAGAGCTTGGCCTGGCTTGGCTTGGGTGGTCTGCTGGGGTTGGGAGTGGGCTATAGAGTCGGGTATGATGGATATGTTGTAAATTCCAAGTGGCACAAAAGATTGACAAAGAAAAGAAATTGGAGAGGAGTGAGACGGAGACTGGAGTGAAAGGAGAGTGAAAGTGGCGCGCGCGAAAAAGACGACGCGAGTTCTTAGATTTCCTTTCATGTTCATATTGCTTTCTCCATAATTTTAATTTGACTCTGAGTTTTTCTCTTTTGTGAGGATTCGTGTGCATTGGCGGAGACTTATTGTGAATTACATAGTTGGGCTTCCTTTCTTCTTCCCCTGCACAATAAGCAAGGCTGAACACACATATCTGCGATCTGCAGCCAACAATGAGAAAAGTCAACTTATTGCATTGGTTGTGTCAGTGGCGGTGACTTGTCATGTCTTTCTGGTCTCTGCGATCTGCATTCCTCCTTTGGGCTTGTTAGCGACGATGCTTTTCATCTCCAATCAGCGAGGCCTGCGTTCCCGCCCCTTTGTCCCCTGGACAAAAACATGTGTGTACCTGTACAGTTATTACAAATGTTTAATACGGCCATGCATGCATTTATCTCCTCTCGCTGCTCCTACTTACTTAGAGCCAATCGGAACGGCGGAAGAGACTGACATGACAACAAACTCTGTCACAGTCATGTCTTCTTCGCCTTCAGATGTACTTCTGCAATTATGACTCACGGGGACAAGGAGCTCCCGCTCCGTCTCACAAATCTTTTCACGAGCTTCCTTTTCCTATTAAGGATTGCTAAAAATATAACACAAAGGACTTTGTCGTCCTTAATGCATTGTCATTGTCGTAATGCGAGCCCGACCTCATTCATCCACTCCCATTCAATATTCCCAGAAATGAAAAAGTTAAGCAACAGCAAAGCACATGAAAGTCACCCAAACCAAGTCAACAACACTAACTAAGATACCTACCCTTTCTTATCCATCCTTATCGACATACGGTACAGCACACTACCTTTTCTCAGCATTCCACTCCTCTACTCTCAATATGAACTCTCTTCCAACGGAATCGTTACCTAGTTCCACAATACCAACTTCGTCTAATATTTAATCGAAAAATTCTGTAAGAGAAACAGAAAAAGAAAAGAATTCTTTGAATCAAATATCATTTGACGAGGGAGAGTTAGGCACAACAAAGCCCACGGCAGGTGAATCGCACTCTTCCTATAGGCACCTCATATACAAATGTATACACACTATAAAAATTACTTTCCCTATTAAATTGACGAAACTTCAAACTTTCAAAGCAAGTGATTTGTGAGCTCCCTATACGAAGCACTCGACTCGGGTACCACAAAGGAAATAAATTATTGCACTGTGCAATATCAATATCAACTCACAGCGTCCCTCCCATAATCGCCACTTTCTACCAACGCAAAACAAAATGAAAAACGAAATTTATAAATGATCAATCCAACATATTATGTAACTTATTGCTTTCGAATACTTTTTTACTAATAGAGATATATTAACAATTTAAAGTAATTACTCTATGCCCTTGTCGTGAAATAGTATTGAGCATTTTTTCTCTTACATAAATATGAAATTACATAACAATTTACGTAAATTTATATTGAAGAATGTTGGGTTACTTTTCTAATATGAATTTTCATTATCATAATTAGAATGTTTGTAAACCTAGAACCTAGTTAAACCGAAAAGGTTGCTATTATTAGCAAAATAAATGTATTCATAATAGTGATATGGGCCAGAGCGCAAAGTGAGGATTTGAGCAATGCTTGTTAAGAACAAGTTGAATCGATAGAGAATCACTTTAGTCATCATCGTTTGTACACAGAGGAGCATAAAGAACTCTGTTTGAATGAATGTAAAAGTTTTCAATAGTTCCATTTGGTTATTGTATAAAATTTTTATCGTTAGCAAGTGCCGTATGTGAAAGTCATAGAACCCGTTTTAAAAAACCCACGTAATCCTCCGACATGTTGCACCAACAGGGCACGCTTTCCTCTACGAGTACCTGTCTCTCTTTTGATATCTACCTACCTGTGCACAATTGGCTCAGGAACCCCACACTTCAATTGAAATATCTGCGCCTTTTTCTTATTGTGTTCGAGACCTCGGAAAAATTCTTTTGTTGGAAACTTACAATTAGGGGTTGTTATATACTGCCATATATGCTTTGTGGTATATTTCGTTTCTTGGACAGGGACATTATAACCCTTGCGATTATTATATGATGATTCACCGTTAAAACTTTCTCAGTTCAAGTAAACAAAAATTGAGATGAAATTTTTTAGATCGTAATGTTGGAAGACCCACAATCAGATTGGGGAACTTTAAAATCGTATATTTCAAAGACGAGGTTATTACGAGCAGAATGCTGAAACGCAAAAGAAAACATAAAACATACACCACTATTATTTGCCTACCAAGATATACTGCTATCAAAATCCTTTGGTCCTCGTATTTACTTATTTGGCTGTCAACTTCAGTCGACTCAACTCATGGCATGACGAAATCAAAGCAAATCTGCAAGAAATACAGTTGTCAATACGGACAAAGAGTCCACCTATCCTATAACACAATAATTCTATGTGTATTACTTTACTTGAAGTATTCAGTAACGAATCTCTGCATGCGAAAACCAGCAATAAATCAATTTTGAATATGCTGTCCAAAATTTGTTTTTGCTTTCAAAGTCTAAAAAGGAGATTTTACTAGAGGCTGTAACATTTCCAGTTTTATGTTCCTCTTTAAGAATATTGTGCTGACTTCCGTACACCACAAAAGAAGGTAGTAAAATTCTCTTTGAAAAATTTAGAAAAGCAGAAGGGAGTAGAATGCTTATATTTCCTACATATCGGTTACACTGCAAGTTGGGAGACTTGATTCTTCGCTCTCCTAACTGGCAAAGGAGGTTGTAAGATGAAATTCAAAGAAAGCAATAATATTAGAAGATACGGCGTAGCTGACTAACAAGCTACATATTTCGTGAATACATTACTTTATTATTTACGATACAACACAAATACTTTTGCATTTGATGAGCCTTGGATTTCATTACTAGTATTTTACATGTATGACTTTCAGCAGAAAGGATTCCTAAGTTCATTTTCAATTCGCCTAACAAGTGGAATTTCCTACATTCTATTTTTCTACCTGAGAGATATGAAAGTAAATTCCGACTTCATTTGTACATCTCTATATAATATAAACACAATTATTTCTCACACTTTTCCGTACTCCACCGTCAATCTTCTCCATTCTTCTTGTCCGTTACAAGAAAGTAAAAAATCAAATATACTTCCAATTTCCCTGGAATTTCATAGCTGTCAGTGTACGCTCCTCCACTCCATATCTTCGATATTAAAAACTTCAAATTGATTCGATTGGCTCTCTCGTTGCGACTCAAACCATTTTATTCCTATATAAAACAAGTTTATTGACGAAACTAAAAAATCTCACATGGAAGAAAACTTACATCCAAAATCAACCCTATGGTCACCTAATGTAGTATTTACAACATCAGTTCAGAACTGTAAGCTGTACAAATAACTGTATATATTTAAATAAATGCACAAATACCATTTGCTTGCAAAACAAAAAAATACGGCATTGTTTGAAGTTTTCCCGTAAACAGTAATATAAGAGTATATCCCAAGTATATTTTTTCCACAAAGTAAGTAAATAAGAGTTAACGAGATTTTTGAAAGATTGAATTTCCTGGGCAAAATAGAATGAAGGTTTTGTCTATTTGGTTTCCAGTTTGAAGTTTGTTCGCTTGTGGACTTGGCCGATGATAATTCTGTAGGAGAAATGTATATTGTAGCGCAGTGCCATTTGTGTAGATCAGGAAGTACTTACATTTGGTGTGGAGGTACCAAGAGGAGGTAGATTTGCAATTCGCATTAAGTGAAAATCGAGAGGACTGCTTTACGTCAAAGGAAAGTACGCAGTTGTTGTGATACCTGAGCAAAGGGAGATGATTGAGAGAAAAGAAGAGTGCTCTTGTACCCACATACCATCAGTCTCCTCACAATAATTCAATTCAAACCATCCAGACCAATTCAATCTAGTCTACAGTCTCGTAACTAGACTAAGCCCAGACGGAGAAACCTCTCATATGGCCAAATGCACTTTCCACGAAACCAACAACAATATTCAATATGTTTTCGCGATGAGGATGTCCTGTCCGTCTCTGTCTCAACAAACCAACCAAGAAACTCTTTCCTAAAATCCCAAATTGCCTTTTCCAAGCCTTGAGCCAAACCAACTTTCCGTCTTTCTCTATTAAGGGCAAAAACTCTATTTCCAGACAATACATTTCCAAAGGGTACCGGGCACCACGTATTTTAAGGTTTCCATTTTCCATCTTCCCCAATCCTAGCAAATAAATATTTTTCCTATATCCAATATGACAAAGTTGTTAAAAATTGTATCGAACAGAATTCCTCATTGCACTGAGCAATAAATTAGTTCACAAAATTTGCATGGTGTACATATAGCTCGGCCTTAAATTATAATTTCCTATCAGATATAGTAATCTATATTTTTTAAATAATTGCGTCCACTTGATTTCGAACCGTATCGGTAATTAGTATAGCCAAGGAATCCTGCAATATGTGGAATAATTTTTTGCGTTTCCATGGTTAGGTAATTAAATAGGATATGTTGTAATTATAAGTTAAAATTGTAATTTAGAAGTTGATTTAGGTATAAAATGGATTGTGGGTGTATTTTCTGCACTGTTGACTACAGTGTGTGTAAGAAATGAGGAGCTATTGAGACTGACTAGTACAGGAGAGGAACTGTAATTGTGTATTTGATGAACAATAGCATTTGCCAGTCATAAACATGTCAGGTCCGTGACAAGGGAGGGCAAGGCGAGAGGCAATTCTTGAGAAACGGAGGAGCTGCGAGAATCCATCCATTCATTTCCTGGCATCTTATTCCATACTGTAATGCACACACAACTAATCAATCCAAATTATGTCAAAACCGCTTTCGGTTGTATTTTCACACTGGAGCCTCGCATAAATAGGGCGAGCAATTTCTGAAAGTTGTTTAGTGTGATTTGGCGGAAGATTGTCTGGAGTGAAGTACGTCGGACACACAACACGGAGCTACCTGCTCGATCTCAGCCGTCATTTTCCAATTGCATTTGCGAGAGAGCAGTGTAGCGGAGAGACAGTTCTTGAGGTAAGACGGCGTGCCATAAGGTAAAAGAAATTGCGCTCCGAGAAAGCCCACACCTGATTTGAAAACTGAGAATTTATGATTTATTTTCCTATTTGTCATATATGAATGACTTGGAGGGCTGCGCTCAGAGATACGCTGTCCGGGGCCCTCTATTTATTAGCCTCCCAACACTCTCCTGCCAGACGAGACCCAAGGTTACTTTTACTTTCATTTGCCATTACCTAACCAAATCTATTCCAAACACCATTTCTCCCCTGTGATAAATAGTTCCAGTCGACTAACAGTAAATGTATCACAACACATATATTTACAGTACCAATGTCTACCATCATTTTTTAAATTCCTTTTCTCTTCTTCTACTTTTATGCCTCTTCGATTTATAGTCCCCAAAATCTTTCCCGTTTCCGCATCGCTTGGCACACTTTCCTCATTCCCTCCACAACCCATACTCTATTTCAGTCTTTATTCTTCACCAGTTAAAACCCTTTACAATCATTTAAATACTTTAACAATAGTTAGTGGCTATTTCCCACTTTTCCCATTTTCAATACAATTTCAAGCATTACTCAAGTTTTACAATTATCTGGTAATAACTCTACTCTGAGGTTAAAATCTATTACTTTCGTAAATTAGTATACACTTGGCGTGTATTTGGCACATGGTATAGTAACCCAATAGAATATGTTTAAAGACAATAAATCATTTCGGTGTCTACGCTTTACTAAGCAACACCCAAATTATTCTAGTACATGTGTACATCTACAAAGCCTGTAAGTTTCAAGAGTAAGTCAACCAAAACAAACTTAATTTTTCATAGAAAAGCTCCACAGTTCAGAAATACAGTTTCTATAATGTAAAAAACATGGTGGAGTTTTCCACCGTTCTAAATAATTATAAATAAGGTAGAAATTGTAAATACTAAATATCCAGTAGATCATCATGCGTTGTGTATAGAAAATTACAGATAAAGCTATAAATAGATAAGGCAATATTTTCTTGTATCTTTAGTTACCACAAACTAAAGTAATTTGCAGAAATGTAAAAGTATTTCACCTATTTATGTGTATAAGCAGGTATCTCCAACAATCTCTGATGGTACGTTTTTAGGTTGGCAAAAGGAAAAGCTATTCTGATAGTCAATGCACATATAATTTTTCACAAACTATCCTTCTTATTCATACAATAAATTTTTTGGTAAATGCAGCTTCATATCCACCATCATAGCTAAATGAATGACATTATAGTATAATTTGTTATTTAGGTACATTTTTCGTAGTAAAATTTTAATGCAAACGACTATTAGTAATAGTTCTATTGCAGAGCTCTCACTACATACATCCATACTGCATTTCAGTACGTAAATGAGAAATTCCTCTAGGTACTGTTAATGCATAAAAATAAGTAGCGAATAAACTTGATGCATGAAATTACCATTATACGATTTACTGGCAATGTACACGGACCTTTATCAAATCTCGGGACGCGACATACAAAACTAAATTGGTATGAACCCTAAATTAAAATTCCATTGTCAATATTTTATTTTTTCCTGATCACCCGTTTTTGTATTGACCCATCAATATTTTTTAAAAACTTTCAAATTCAAATTTTTCAGACTGCCAGTCTTTTTCCATACCAATTAAATTTTAAAAACTCTTACGTTGTATTTTGAATCTCATAGCTTAATATACAGTTTGTATTTTTTCCCAAGGGATTTAAAAAAATGTGAAAGACGTGTTTCTTATTTTTGAGGACTTGGTCCCAATTGTCCAATTTGAATTTCCTGACAGAGTGGAATAGTTTTTTATATAGAGAAAAGTAGAATGATACAGAGAGAAAGCGAGGAGATTGTAGTTTAACTTTAATTTTAGTTTTTCGACTTGAATGTCTATCCATCCATTGCTTCATGCCTAAGTTCACTTGAAGGAATATCTGTAGAAAGAGTTGACTTGACTTGTCGTCTTTCTTGTCTTCTAAGACCCAACTTGACTATTGCGTTGCCTCGACTTGTCAGGATTCCCTATACCCTGACTTTGGTTTTCTATATTTTTCTTGGATTTGACTCATTTGTGAAGTCTCTCAAGCATCTCTTGGAGTAATTGGAAAGCTCGTTTGTATTTTCTATGTCTTGACTAGACTTGGTTGGTTTGGGAGTGCATTGCAGGGAAACGAGAGCAGGAAAGCAAAGAAAAGAAGGCAATACTAAGTAATACAGCAGACGATACCTTTAGACAGGCCACCGAATCAGACGAATCAGACAAGCCAAACAACCACATCATGTTTACGAAGAGCCAGGCCAAAAGCTAACCAATGCATGCAGTGCTACGGAGATCTTATTCCATGGCAGGTACTTATGAATTTGTAGCTCTTTCCTCTTTGTCACCAAACAAGTAGAGAGGAAAGTTGAATTTCTTCTCTTTCCACAGTTCAGTGTCCTCATGGAGAAATGGTTCCGTTTCCACAGAGGAGATTCAGGCAGAAACAACTCAACGATGGGATATTGCAAATTAAAAGACTCAAATCAAATATTCAATTTCTCAGACGCATAGGTTTAAATACGAAGTAGAGGTTATTGCCTATTACCGCCTAATTATTACTCCGGAACCTCCATTCGAGTGTTTTATTTGCTAATTCACGGTTTATTAACTTAATTAACGATACCATCAATTTCTTTTTGGTTTTACAATGCTGACCATTTATAGTGCTTAGTTGATGTCTTATTGTAGAGTAGAATGGGGAATAACTCATGTATGCTGAAAAAATAGTTCAAGATATCCAGATTTCATCCCAAGTGCTAAAAATATTCATGAATGCTACTTTGACGTTTGTGATATTTTAGGTGAACAGAATACAAATGCGTTCTATATATGTAATACATTATTTATATAATATTTAATAAGGCTTATTGTATTTTAAAACCCTTCAATCAAAGAGGAGAAGCGTTTCGTGAAAAGAGTAAGCCACAACCATAAAGGCTGACAGACAAAAGTTGTAAGCCAGAAAATGATGCTGGCTGATCATTTGACTAGCGGAGAATAAATTGAGAGATGACATTTCTAGAGACAGTATTTCTCCATGAAAGTGCACAAGGAAAGCTGACAATGAGTTGACTGAGTGGGTTCATAATGTAGACAGAAAATGTCTGCGAACGACTTGAAAGAATAAAACACTACAAAAGCACAGTAGGGAACTGTCTACACAAAAATCCCATGTATGAAAGAAATGCATGAGATTTCTAAATTGTTTTATTTGGTTCCACAGCATTTCGGTGTTTGTTGTTCGGTTGCACATATTTAGCAGAGGGTACATTCATAGTCTCTACTCCTTCCTACACACACTTACGTCTACAAGATATAGACAATAATGCAGTTTGGAATTGACAAATGAAATAAAAAATAATGGACATTAGTTTTATTCCCAGTGGGATATTGACACTCCCACTCACGCTACATAAATTCCCTCTACAGTTAAAAATTAGATAGATTGCTGACCATATAGTTTTTTGGTTTCCAAGATTTTATTTGGGTTTACCAAGAAGCTTCCCGTACTTAAATATTCTACTTAACATAGGACTTATATAGGTATACTGAATGGTGAAATTTCTCAGCTTTATAATTTCGGACTCCAAAAAAACCACAAGCAAGACTTTTATTTACACAAATAATTAAAATAAAACAAAAGTTTTACATTTACATTTATTTAAAAACTGAAATTTGAGTATTAATTTACTTGGGCCAGTTTACCCAATTTCTTGACTGTAAATTTTCTCCGAATTTCAGAATTTTAAGCATCATCTGTACAGGTATACAATGTAGTAATATTTATTTAATTTTCTCACTATTTATTTGATTAATATGAAAGGTCTGTGAAAATAGAATGTAAGTAGTGTAATTACTGCAATTTGCATTTAGTATAATTACTTATCTGATTTAAGGTTATAGTAGTAACGGAGTGAATAGTGAGGCAGAAGATGAAAGTTTTTGTTACTCGAAAGAAAAGTGGTATCTGTGAGGACACAGAAGTGTAGAAGAGATAGTGATCTTGAAGGTCTTAGTACTGTACTCACGCACAGTGGGAAAAAGTTTTGTGAGTTGGAATTGGGGCAAGGCCGGGAGAAATTTGGCTGATTAAGCCTAGGTGTGCAGTGGGCACTATGAAAAGAGGTAGTTAGAGTGGATGAGAATGGCGGTAAAAGAATTGGTTGTGTGTGAAAGATGAATGGGAGAAAGGGAGGCGGAGAGAGCGTGATAAGTAGTTAGGAGTGTTGATAAGATGTTCTGTGCGTAAGTAATTTATTCGTGGAGTTAATAGGCGGATGTAATTATAGAATTAAAATGTGTGTTATGCTTTGAAGACAAAGTGTTGGAGATATATTCCGAGTTGCAGTGCCTATTAGATTAGAGCGTAGCCTAGAAATTAGAAGGAGGAGAAGGTCAAAGACACATGCAAATGAGAAAATGTGCAAGGAGATATGATGCAATACTTAGAGCTGTCAGCTGACTGGGAACGACGAGCGAACGAAGCACTTTATTTTACTTAAACTTGGTTTACTCCGCTCTATACATGTAAACACACGTACCTACGAGTTATTAGTCATTCTCTCTGCATAGCCAACCATTTAATAAGGAAAGCCGCAAAGAAACTTCATTCGACAAAGTCTGCGCGCAATCTTCCACTTTCTCATCAAGTGCAACCCGAGTAATGAAAATCTATATCACCAACCACTAAGAACAATTCCCTATAGTTAGTCACTGCTCCTCTGCTGCAAATGCAACTCAATGCAATCAAGTACTCTTTGTACCGTGTGCACCACGTCTATTTAAATACTACCCACACAGACATTCTAAACAAAGTAAAACTCAAACATGAAAGCCTTACAAAAAGTACAGAAACCACTGTATCTCAAACTAATACTTCTCCAACTGCAATCCAAATCTTCAAACTTTCTTTCCATTTCCACAAATCACTTAACTTTGTTTCTTCACATACTACAAACACAATTACCACACTCATTAACTTTCCCTCATAATAATAAATAGTAACCCAAACCTCTGTTAACAAAAACTCCCGTTAAGACACACATTTTTATTTTCCCTACCCAATTAACTATTCTAGACTTAGTTTCATTAAATTCTTTTTTTCCTTTCCCTATAAAACAATAAGGTCATTGTAGTATAAAAATAATATATTCGCTATCGCCACCTATATACTATACAATAAAGGACATATAAAATATATTTTTATATAATTCATGGAAACATTTATTCCAGGATGCCTACGTATGGTTTCTTTATGCATAAAACCCGTGTAGCCATTGGAAAAGGAAATAAAAAGTGAGATGGGCGAGTTTTTATTTGTTTTGGGTGATGTGCGTTTTGAATATTATGGAGGATGGATATTATGTGAATTTTGTGCATATGTGAGAATGTGTTTAATCTGCTTTATATGTTTAGAGGAGGGCAAGGGAAGGGAAGTGTTGAAGAAAAGGTTCTGAAATTCTGGTGTGTTGAATAGTTTGTTCATATATTTTTAGTGTGTATGGCTGATACGTATTTCTATTGGTAGGACGATATTTACATATTATTTTAGTTTACGCTGCGTTTACTTTACTTTCTTTTTAGTGGGATGGAGTTTGTGTTGTCCATGAGTATGAGGGAAGGGAATTTCACGCTGTGCCGTGGATATGAATATATTGAGAGCCTTTATTGGAATATGAGTGGAGGCACGGAAAGAGTATGTTTACGATATGAATGTGCTGGAGAGGTTGGGAGAGGACCTGTGTGGAGTGAAGGAGTAAAAGTGAGGAGAAAGTGGAGAAAGTTGGATCTGCGAGAGTGGAATATTCACTTTTATGTTTTTATTGCATATTGTTCTATTTCATGGATGAGCTGTCTACGAATGCATAATACGATACTGGCTGATAGAATGAGCGCCATGCAAACAACAGACACATTTACTTATTGTTAGTCGACACTCTGCTCTCCTCCATTCCACTCAGCACCACAACACATTTCTCTCCTACTCCGCCTATCCAGCTCCCAATTCCTTTACATTCCCCTGGAAGGACATATGATACAATATCCTATCAAATGTTATGATCTCATATTTATATTCATACATCATACCTAAGTGTGTCTCTAATACGTATATTGGAAACCCGAAAACAGCCACCTCTAAACGCAATTCTATACTCGAGCCATATATTCCCTATTATTGTCACTACATATCCATACTGCAAACACTTAAGAACTCCTAGTCAAAAATATCTACATTTATTCACTCCTACAATAATATTCCTACACCCAACCCAGAATACAGTGTGCAATGCGGAAATGTAGCATAGCTGGAACATAAATGATAGCCAAATTTCATCGTGTCATGTCACTACACATAATGTTACCGTTAAATTCCCTTTTCCACCCCGCACTTCACAATAACACCGCATACCCTTAAAGAAACCCATCTAATTTCCTTCCGACCGGGTACTACCCCGTTTCTAACCCGGGCTTTACGGTTCCCAATGTACATGTACACATTCAGTGTTGAATTTTGACTTGCCTGGAGTATCGTCTAAATTTCTTCGCAACAGCTTAATGGGCTAACCGGTGAAATTGCCAATATCAAATAAAAACAAAGTGCACTAGTCGAGAGGGTCTTGAGCTTATCTTATAATGGCACAGAAACATTTACTGTTGCTCAAGAGAACATATCTATCTACGTATGGCCATCTTCATACACTTCCCCGAATTGGATCTCCCTGGACTAGATTCGATTCCTGCTTAACCTCGCCTATAGCCAACTCTCTCACCCTGGACACATTATTAATCCCAGATATAAGGAACCTCATCCACACACATTGTTATCGCAACACTCAACCATAGAATTATCGCATGAAAATGCAAAGCCACACAAGACACCGTACTTCTTTTCTCCAGTCTCCACTCTAATAGAAATGGAGCACAGGTAGCAACACACTGCTACGCTTAAGTACATAGTTGGTTTATCTCCAGAACAACTTCTCCTACTTACACAAGCTTCACTCTGCAATGTACTTACAATTCCAATAAGAACTCACGACGATTATCCTCCAGCGCACATTTCATTTTTTCCATCAAAGCTAGCCGAATTCAAATGAAAACATAATATCTTGACAGCGATAAAACTATGAAGCCCTTTTTATTTTCGCCAATCTCCTCCCAACATATTCTCTGTACTTTAACGCAGAAATTGATATTTTCCTTGTTTTTTCACCAACAAATGCAAATAGCTACCCGACTGTTTTCAGTTCTGCTTCCTTCGATATACCACAATACAATGCAGTATAATATAGGGACATGTATGTTCCTATATGAGAGCCACTTTGTACAATTTTCAATTTCAATAGAACTCAAGTGCACTGCAAGGTTTATGAGCACCCGTTTTTCGGTTTGCTTATTCTTTTCCCTATATTTATTCTACAACCTTCTTTTTTGCTAACTACTAAAGTAAGAATAAACGGATTGCCAACACATTTTTTTCACTCTCGAATTATCGAGCGGCATCTTTGTCTGTTTTTTGTGACCTTTTTTCTATAAATGATGAGAAGGGAATGCAAAATGTAAATTCTGCTGAGCAATCCTTATCCACTACCTTTCCTCTCTTATCTCTCCGTGGAGTATGTGACAACAAAGTAGTTACGTCCTATTAGGTATTCATACACAAATACCTCTTCCATCCCTTCCTCATTGCTCGCGCCACGAATTATCCACATCTGCATAGACTCACAGATACACCGAACACACTTACTTATTACAATTAGCTACACTTCACTGACAGTACAGAAGGGATTAAAATCCGTCCGCGATTGCCCATTGTCAAATGCCTCCTTTTCAAAATTAGAGTCCGTGACAAAGTAACCCTTCAATTTCCCTTTAACATTTACTCTTACTCTCACTAATTTGCATTTCCATAATACAACATACCTATAAGCTACTTGATTTTTACGCTTCCAGAACCAGACCGCGACATATACTTACCATCCTAAAGCATAATGTGCACTATGCATTATATTATTATAATTAGATAATGCATACATGCAATCCATGCTGTATCCGTTCTCTGCATTTTTAGTACAGACAATGCAAAATGCAATTTACAGCTGCATACTATTCAAAGTAGCAACTACAGATGCGGTTTAGCTAAGCAGCAACGGCTACTGGAAAGGGAATTCGATTGTTGCATATCTAAAAGGGTTAACAATAAACGTCCCTACAATATGACTGGACGAATGCGACCGTCATATACAATTTTCTCTCTCGTATATTTAGACACACAGTTTGAATAATTTATCAACCTATTTTCTATTTTGCTTTCGATACGGAATGCACATTGAAGAACAGGTTATATCTCTCGTTTTCAAAAGTGACTACATTATCTGATTTAAAGTGTCTTGAATAGCATTTAAAATTTAAAAAGCTCTTACCAAAAATTACCCTTTATAATTCAATTGGTGTAAAACTATATAAAATGCACTCAAAGCTTTCATTTCGCTAAAGATGCAATTTACTAGCAAGATATGAAAAAAGCTACACAATTTAATCAACTTGACTTTGTTTTTTTTGCAGAGTACCACAGCCAGATTTTTCAAAACAAAAGAAAGTGGACATTTTCAAGAAAACGTGCAGTAAAATTGGATATCGAGTTCAAATATGGATATATCAAATGCATTAGTTACAGAAATCGCTTCAATTGAGGTAATAAGTTACTCAATCATATGAAATAAATATATTAATGTTGTGATATTTAAAAAAAAAATATCTCAAGTATTTATTAGTTATTTATTAAGAATAATTAGCATTTCCCTTGCATCTACGTAAATGTATGACTTGCAATAATCAGAATGTGTATCTCATTTGAATTTCAATGCGCTATATTAATTGAATAATTTGAGGTAAAAGAAATTAGTGGTCAATAGAATTTTAAAACTCAGTCCCTAATTACTATTTTTATTATTTCGTAGTTTATTTCTGTCTTTTTATATCATGAAAAGATAAAAATTAAAATATAAGTAGAAAGCTACATAAATATAGGTGTGTCTTAATGCACTGAATTCTTCAGGTGGTCTTCCTCTCTTGATTTGGGTTTTGTCGATGCAATAAAAGGATTAACTTTACTCTTAGGTGTTCTGGTGATAGGATAGCATCTTTGGTAGGAATCTTTATCTTGGGTGAAATAGTAATAAATGGGTAGTAGGCCAAATATTGGTATAGAGTGGATGAGTTTGTGCAATTAGTATAGGAATACACGAGAGAGTAGAATTGAGGATAGACTAGGAGCTGAAATGAGTTGCATAGAAATGTGATTTTAACTTTGTGCTGTGCATGTGCAATGGAAATCTATTAGCGTTTGCAGTAACTTTGTATTTTAGTGTCTCTTGGTAATACATACACTTGAAAAGTTGTGAGTGTTGGGAAATGGAGATATTTGAGAGGAGAGAGAGAGAGAGAGAAAGGAGAATAGGGAAATATGGCATGTTCCTTAAGCTGCATAATTGTATCAGTGCTGTCGGTTTGTATAATTATACTTGTTAAATAGTAAGGCGATAGCTATTTTGGCGATGGACTTAGTGAGCGTTAAAAAGATACTAGTTGTGGGTGTTGTTGGAGAGATATAGGTTTGAAATAGTTTGCTGGAGCTGGTATACGTGTGGAAAGTATAAACTTGTAGCTCTTTGTGATATTACAATGCAATGGAAAATACAAGGCTGGCTGAATTGGAACAAAAGTGCTTTTAGCACAATCACCCAGAACATTAACAGTTCTTGTCTTTTCTTGCCTTGTCTTTTCGAAATAGAATTCTCGTCTGTTGCATGTAGTCTGCAACCGAAATGCACTACAAAGTGCCTGCACAAGAGGAGCAAAGCTATAATTTGCATTATCTGTATTTATAGTCTAGTGAGTAGTGACTCTTAAACTCTCCTTTGCAGAGACATAGGTATAAACACACTAAAACACTTTATATTACTTAATTGCTCCGTGTTTGTAGTTTAGGCAGAGATATTGCAGATACGGAGGAGTGCATAGAGTCCGCACGAGATACGCCAGCTCAACACTAACAAAGTAATTAATTTAGCTTAATGTGGAAATTACACGAACGGAAGCCAAGACACTACTCCGATATTATTATGTACTAAAAGTTAAGCTGATAAATATAGGCAGTTGAGCCCTAGCACGTGATCGCTATTACTTACGACTAGTCACCTAATTCATTGCCTTCCTTTCAATGTCCTTTGGCCAACCTACACAAGCGTCACAATACTCAGGAAATTAGTCACCCACTTAACTAGGCCCTGCTTAACTTATAATAATTACACTCAAGCACAAATCACCTGTTTGCATTTTTACCTCACAAGATTTACGCTCCCGGCTTCAAATCTACTTAATTCCTCTTAAAATACACTACCAGTCCTACTTTATGTGACCCCGCCATCAAAATAAAACTTTACAGTCCCATTTTCTCCTACTCAGTATAATTTCTGAGATATTCCTATTCCTAAACGTATGTCTTCACGTTTCCATCCAAACAGTGTAATTCTCCAGGTTTACTTACTGTATCTACTGTAATAATCTCTGGAAGGAATATTTGGAAACGACTGCCAAGAAGGAAGGAATAACGTATCCTTTGATTAATTAGGGTATTGATTATCACACCAAATGTAGTCCAGTGGGTGTCAGCCAAATAATTAATATCAACCTACAGTAACCAACTCTTGGCAAAAACTGATTTCCAACTGAGTCAAACGCTAGAATCACAAACAGAGTTTGTAATAATATTTAATGCATGTAAATCTCCATCATAATGTCTAAATAATATTTTACACCTATTTATGTGGCTTGGCTACCAGTAGGGATCTAATTCACACCGCTGTCGGTAAATAAATAATTTTCTTCCTCTTTGATGTCCATGACACAGAGAAATGTGAGCACAAGAAATAAATGATAGTGGCAAAGTTCTACCATATAGCCACCGACTCAGATTATACACGTGCACGGTATTTACATAAAGGAAAGGTACACAAATTAATTATATCCTTATTTTATTAACCTTGCCCTACTCACTGAAACAGGACTGTTGCTTTGTTATATGCAAATAGTAGAGCAGTCTGGAAGCATGACTCATTCATAAAAATAGACCTCTTTATCCCTTTTACTTTTATATGTCGTACCTTCCCTCAGCTTTCAATACAAGTACCTAGCGGAAAATTCACACCTGTCTTGGTATTTCATCGTTTATCCTCATGTACCTTTATGCTTTGATACAAAATTTAAAAAAGAGAATCCGATTATAAGTATCCAGTTGGTTCAAACATTTTCAATGAGATACAGAATGGTTACAATTAAATATTCATCAAACCCTCTGTTATGTAAGATAGTCCATGAAGTACTGAATGCAAAATTAAATATTTACCTTTTAGATACCAGGATTTAAAAATGGGAATAAATGTTACATGAATATCAATATTTCTAATTACTTAGGAAATAGTGGAATAATTATATTACCAAGAATGAAAAAAATGAGTAGGAAAATGAAATAAGGGAGTGTGAGTTGAAACGGAGTTTATTTATTAATGTATTTTGTGGGAAATAACTGAAATAAGATTGGTGTTATGGAATGGAGTCAAAGTTGAGTTCGGACTTCGGGGAGGATTGGTAGGAAGTATCGACTGCGAGATAGTTAGTGCAGGGTCTGTGTTCGGGTGGATGTAAATTATCGGATGTCATATCTGGATTGGAGGAGTGAAATTTATAGCCAACAATGGTGTATGAAGTGGTGGTGCACATGAACGATTATTTGACTGGAGTGGTGGAATGGAGATTCGGTGGAAATGAGTGAGAGGGAGAATGTGGAGAAAGTGCGGGCCATCACAGGGCATTACATTACATATTATATTATGATGCCTTTATCGTGATATGCAGACGTTACTAATAATAGCCTGTGCTCCGTAAGTGTGTATTTTTCCATTACGATAAGGTTGCTACCCGGGCGAGTCTAATAAAGGAGGGACAAGAGCTCCTGGAGAATCCATCGAAAATCTTTTGAGCTCTTTTACTTGTGTTCTGCAGTCCTTGTCACCCGGGTATTTTCCTCTCAGTGGTATTGGGAGGCAGGGAGGCCTGGAAATAGATTTAAAGTATTTTATTTGGCTCTAAGCCTGGCACAGTGGTAGGTATGTATGTTTATGTACGCAGAGATCTTGCATTTCCAATTTGGTATAGCGGGGCAGAGGAAAGGTAGAGTCGTGACGGCGTATAGGGAATCGGAGGCACTTTTGTGTCTGATCTGGCGTGATGGATTTTCTGTACTTTTAGTTGCTATTCTTTTACTTAGTTTCGTCGCTCTTCTCCGGCGACGAATTATCGCTGAGGATGTACAAAGGGACGATAAGGAGATGAGTTAGGCGAAGAATGGTGCGAGTTGATGGAAAAGAAGGGCAGGACTCTGGCTATAGGCCTCCTTGGCGTAAATGGATCATCGCATCACATAAAATCACATCAGTGAAAAAATGGAATCAAGTTCACAGCTTACTTAGCTCAGCAAAAGTTTTCGGATCAATGAGCACCACCACGAGCTTTTTTGAATTTCTCCCAATGTGCATTGCAATGGTGCATTAGGAGGAGCAGGAGGGACGAATAGCACTTAGGTAGTTTCGAAATGTACAATTTATGTACTATCTGCACTAACTATGGGATAAGGGTCGTGTGTGGGCATAGTGGCTTAGTGACTGCTATACGAGTCTTAGTTAGTTATAAATAATAGTCTATATCAGCCTGCCCTGCCTTCCCTCGCTCTCCCGAGTTTTTTCTGTGTGGAACTGTGGAAGGAAACTTGAGTCGAGTTTAAATTTTGAATTGGATCTCTGGAAAGAAAACCAAGAGGATTGATCTCGTTACAAATCTTCGTCAGTCGAGTCGTGTCAGTTCAGATGAATCTCCAAGGCTTTTCTTGTCTCCTTCCTAACAATGACTATTTCCATTATTCCCTCGTATACCAGTTATTTAGTACTCAGGGAATTTATACACTGAGCCTTCCATCTGACACTTGCACCTACTTGTGTACTGCCGTCCCACGCCACGCCACTCTACATACCCTTCAATGATTTTCGAATAAAAATGTCGCCTCCAAAATGGAGTTCCTTCCAATGACACGCCGTGGCAGGACCGAATCAAATTCTCGGACATTTTATTTTTCTCAGTGCATGCACTCACAAATAAGGAGGGGAGTTCGCCCAACACCAAGCCTTGGGTGCCACACCGAAACCTAGTCTACCGAATTTCTGTTAAGCACACCAAACGAAACTCTCATATTATTATCCACACGTCTACCTCCTACACTGCAATAAGCACACAAACTCTTTCTATATTATTACTCTACGAATCCGACTCTCTATAACGCATTTCAGGACTATTTCCACCTCCCTTCTTCCCATACACGCACTTTTACGTACATCCAACCCTAATCAGTTATACAAATGCAGCTAAATCTCAGCTCTCTTCTCTTACATATGAAACCGTAATGCAATTAATGCGCTCCCCTTTACATAATGCATCCTAGGCAGCAAAAATTGAAACTAAAGTGATTCAAACTAAAAATGGACAAAGTAAATCCTACATCTTGTTCTAGATACCATAGAACTGCACTACTGTACATAGGTACTACTAAACGGAGAATAATAACCCTAGTTTGTACATATTATACATATATACTGGTGACAACAGTACTACATAACTTTAGGAAAATGTGGGTTGAGTGTACGTACATTGTCAGAGAGTGGGAAGGGAAGGACACTTGGATGAGGGACTGAATAGTTAGTATATTGTTGTCCTGGAGGCAAAAGTTGGATTGGTTTGCAATGCTTTCTCTTGTTCTTTGAAGAAATGAAGAAGGGAGAGAGAATGTGGCTGGAATGTCGTGGAATTGAGAAATGAAATGAGTCTCGTCTCTTCCTGTGCTAATCGCAGATGACTACAAAGTAAATATTCGTGTGTATATCTGCGCCTGAGTATAGAAGGGAATCCTGGGTAAGTCCTTAGACGTGAAGTATAGTGTATTTGTGATTGGAAGGAAAGAGTAGGAAATGGATTTGGCAGGGGTTGAGTATATGGCTGTGGATGTGATTATAGAGCAGGGAAGGACAAATGGTCACACTTGGCGAGAGAGGAGCCGAAGTGGAAGAAGGGGAGAGCAATGCTCCGACGAATGGAGAGAAACTGGGAATAACGAAGGGAAAGGAAACTGAGGGTGAGTAGGGCTCGGTTGCTATAAGTATACTTAAGGCCAGATAGCCAGCCCAGCCGTCGGTAGAGAAAACGAGGAGGAAAAATGAAATTTGGGCAATAAGAGGGGAAACGCGAACCGGAGTGATCTGATTGCAAAGAACGTTTCCCTATCGGAGTCGCCTCTCGTTTTAACCCGCTCACGTGGGTTTGCCCATCTCAGAGGGGAGAAGTACCCCAAATCACACATGCACTACATACGACTGCACATACGAGACTTCAGAGGTAGTCCGGACTCATTGTGCTCACGACTACTCCAAAGGTGCACGAATTGTCATTTCTCTCACCCTCCCTCCGCACAATCTATTTATGCTCGCTTGCTTCCACGACACCATACATACTTTATCGCTCACTATTTATCCTCCACTCTAGTCCCTTCACTTCCACAATAACACAACTACAATCCTAATAGCAGCATTCACAGCACATGTAATTTGTAGTGGCCCACACTCACAAATACACAAGGTGCTATCACAACATGACTTTCTACTTCCCTACAACTATTCCACCTAGCTACAGATACTAACTTCCACCACCATCTCTCCAAATCCAAAATTTACGCTCCTTCCGCATCATCCATTATACAACACAAATGTCTATAACTACTTTCTAATCATAATAGTACTCACTTTCACATTCTACACACTCTACTACTCTAATAAGCTACCAGGTATCGCAAAACTCATCTCTTTTTACACACACAACACCAATAGTACCTTTTCACAGATAAATATTCTTCTCTACAACACACGCAATGCTCTGCGGAAGTCTCTCATTCTAGAACTGCGTCCATTTCAATACGCTCTTCCCAGTTCCTTTCCTTCTATTTAATTTAATACTTTTCATGACTATACCATCACTTTTGTGCTTAATGTATACGCATATGCTCCATCATTACATCTATACCGGTTTTCTATATTATGATTACTTATGCTCAGTTAAAACTGAGAATACTGCTTTTTATTTGTGTACTATATTGTTCAAAGCACTTGACAACTCGTCTACAAAATCCCCGACTACAAAAATAATTCACCTAACAATGTTATTAATGGCTGAGGCGTTAGAAATATGTATAGAGTAGGCTATATACGGAAATAAAACTCACACAAAGCATTTTTTGGAAGAATGAAATTATATAGTAGTAAATATTTTTCGTTTCTCATGTTATGAATGTCTTGAGTTTGATTGAGGAACATTATCATACCCGTCATATAATACGGACTGTAAATACAAATTTAACTGTTTTCAAAGCGAATTAGCAAAAATGGAAAATAAAATTTCTCAAACCAAGATATTAAATAAAATTTTGAGGAGCAGAATGCTACAGCGAGTTTCCCCGTGGTCTCTCTTTAGTGAGGAGAATAAAATGCTGTGTTTCATGGCCATGGCCGGTTCTAAATTTATACACTTTATGCGGATGATATTTTAATCATTTCCATTCTGGTGGTAGGGAATGTCATGTTGGTTTAGCAAACTAAGGAAGCCAAACCAGCAGGATAAATAACCACATTCAACTACTAATGCAAAGCAAACGAAATTACATTACTAATATTGGTGACCAAAGGGTCGTCCATTCCTTATGATTTAATTTAGATAAATTCTACGCCGACCACCTGCTCTGCCTTCTATGTAACAGTCTCATAAACATTATTGGTAATCAGTGTTCAATTATGTACTAAAAATAAAACATTTTCTTGTGGAGACGAAACTGAAATTCTTGTTTAAAATACATAACAGGGTCGAAAGAGGTGACGTGGAAATTACATATTTTAAAGTGAAATAATTTAAAGAGTTTTAAAAGTTGGAAAGGTGTAAAGGTTGTTGAACGCAGTTTTCGGATGTTCCCAGACTGAGTTGAAAAAGATGATTAGCTGGAGAAGGAGACACAATGGGATGGAGATGTCTTTGAATCCAATCTCAACTTGTGCACTCCAATGTCCTGTCCTGTTGTGTTACGCTACTCCATGCGGTCTTCCGTTCACTTCCTTTCTCATTTAATCTCGGTTGAGACAGAGCCAGAATATCACAGGAGCCAAATGCAGAATTACAATTCTGTGATTTCCATCAGCCTCTATTTAGTTTTTGTGTATACCCTTCTTGCCGAGGCACCGAGAGCATCAATGATTTATGTATTGCTTGTATTTGCATAGAAAATGCAAATTGAAAATGTCTTTAGGATTTGGTTGGGACCCTTCTTTAATTCAGGGACGCGTAGCGAATGAAAAGAGTTATATTTATATAATGGGCAGACTGATATGCATAATAAGGGTCAGGTAAAGTTTTTTTGCTCGCTTTTGTCCTTGCGATGTCACCGATGGTGGTACTGATATCTACAGTACAACTCCATTCATTTCATTGGATAAAGGTACGGACATTACAAAGACATAAAATCATAATAGGTGACCTTATGCAAACGAGGAGAAACAGTCTTGTGAATGGATATTATATAAAATGGATTATAATTTATAATAATATTAAGTTTGGGTTACCACTAGGCAATAAGTTGTTGCAGAGTATAAGGCATTATAAAGTTTATTTTAGAATAGGACTAACGGTGTCTCTATCTGCAAAGGATAAGCGTATAACTGTTTGAGAGTTGGATTGTAACGATAGTAAAAGTTGAAATAATTGAAAAGATATTTATTATATTATGCCCATCGGTATATAAATGTTGTATGGTGGAATATATATAATTTGGTACTAGGAATATTCTGTTGTGTATAGAGAACTGTGATGGGTGGGCTAATATGAGTGTTGGTCTGCTGACGACGTGGGGTTTGGGTTCAAGTTGAGTTTCGTTGCTTTGCTTAGGATTTGGTGTGCGGAAAGTTGTGTGGAATTTATAAAAAGTTTTTGGTGTGTTGAATTCTGGTTTGAATTTAGTTTATTGTTATTGAGAGTGGAGATTGTAGGTAGGTGTGTATGTTGCCCTGTTGTATTGTAATGTGTCTGTGCTCCAGTTTGGAGTTAGTTGTGTTCGGTGGCGCATACATGGTGTACATAGGTGATAAATATTGATAGGGTCTCATAAATAGCGGAAATATATAATAATAAT
The DNA here is from genome assembly GCA_020352615.2 of Yoshiicerus persimilis. Classification (NCBI taxonomy): domain Eukaryota; kingdom Metazoa; phylum Arthropoda; class Collembola; order Entomobryomorpha; family Tomoceridae; genus Yoshiicerus; species Yoshiicerus persimilis. The sequence goes on along the minus strand of CM060170.1, from coordinate 42,160,880 downwards.
GGAGAAAGACGGGGAAAGCAGTGACAGTGGGTGTTTGAGGCTGGCAGGGCAGAGTTACTTATTTAGGAGAGATTGGAGACGTGAGACCAGCGTGGAAGTCAATAGCGTGTATTGTGAAGGAGTTGAGTTGGTCTGTCGGAGAGACAGTTGGAGTGAGTCAGTTCACTCACATCACATCGGAGGAAACTTTTTCATTTCATTGGTCCCCAGGACGAAGGACGGAATTAATCCTGGAAACGGAAAATGGCCTCTGCTCACAATCTCACTCCAATTCCCAACTCTTCCTTCTCCACTCATTTCCACATACACTTTTACTCTACTTTATTTTCCCCTACTTTGGGAATTGGAATTTTCAGAGCAAAGTACATCACACCATCCATTCCAACTTTACTTCCTCTCCTCCGTCCCTACCCTAAGCTAAGAACCTACAATATCCACGACAACGATACCAACGGACGCCACTCCACCTAAATATATTATACCAACTCCTTCCAACATTATGTATGTATGTGACATTACAGCCACTAAGAAACACCAACGCAGCTTTAATAGTCTTATAGACAACTACTCTCCAATTCTCCACTTACTACCTTTTTACACACTTTTCTAATCATAGGCGCACAATTCCACGCTATTCCCACTTCCAACTGCAACACCAACACAGCCCTCCACCAACACCAACCAAATACTTCTTCTAGTGTCCATTAAAACATTTCCCTACTCTCCCTTACTTTTTTAATTCCATTCTACATTCAAACCTACAAACATTCCTTCTAAACAAAAAATAAACACTACGCAATTCATTAACTATTTTTTAAGTTTTCTAAAATTAATCATTTTCTATCTAAAACCAAAGAATAATACGTACCTCTATTCTATCTACATGAAAATCAACAATTATGTCTTGCAAAAATAGGCGTGCACCGTTAGCACTGCATTCTCTGCAGCATAGACTTGTAAAGTGCAATATTAAGTACACCTGTTGGACCAAAGCAAGTTCAACTTCAGTACTTACTACCAAGTATGAACTTCTTGCGTACATTTACAAGATACCATCTCTTAATATTTTCTCTCTGCAATTTTACTTAGTTTTATCTCCATTCTCAGTCATTTCAAATGTTTTAGTGCTAATCTAGTCGCCCAGGCTTATTAACAGTATATATATTTCCACCTATTTTTCAAGAAATTTGAAACAGAGTCGCAAAATAATTATATCATTTCGCATAAATAGAAAAGAACGAAAAACTATTATCTGTTCCTCCGAAAAGGTTTTTGCATAATGAATTCTGGAAGAAGAATGGCGAAATTATATGGAGAATAGCTCTTTTCCTATTAAATTAATTCCAATTATTTAACTAAACCTATTTCCTCGCAACATTTCCGTGCCTTAGATATAATGCTATTCTACTTTTACTTAAATAATGGTTCAAGGCATCTCAGTCTTTTGTGTTGCAGAATGGTAAACATCATAATCAATACCAATTTTTATGAAAATACCCAAATTGATTGTAAATTACATTTCCTGAGATCGAAAAATACGAAAATTTCGCGTTTTTGGAGGAAAAGTCTAGAAATGGGAGGTTTTGATACCAAGAAAAGCGGCGATTGATTTAAAAGGGAGGGATATTATTATTATTGTTAGAAATAAGCGTGTAGTTATTTATGGTCATGGCTGAAGTGGTGAGGAAAGAAAGGAAGGAGAGGACAGGGAGCATTAAGAGGAGCGGTGTATGCTGTGCCGTCAGTTGTCATATGGAAATGTATGTAATATGTATCTGCGTGTGTACATAATAAAAGATGATGATGTGATGACATAGCCCAGACAGATTCTTTTGTGTAGGACAAACGAGGCTGTATTCCGCCAAATGCAAAATGTGAGTGTACATTCATGCATGTGAATATATGTATGAATGTATAACCTTTGTCCCTAGCAGATATTTGCATGGGGAAGAATATTTATTATAGGAAATAAGGTGGATACCAATATATGCATATCTCAGGGTGCACATTTTGGAAGTATAAGTAGACAAACATGAAGGCAGGAGATGCTCACTAAATTCTAGAACATGCATTACAGTAGACTGCACAAGACAAGACAAACGGACAGACATTTCTGTTCTGTCGTTCGAGTTTTTTCTTCAGAATTTTCCCCCTGACATCACATCATATCACATCATCCCCTTCTAGTCTTTTTCTTTCCGTCCTCTCTCCCTACTACCGAAATACGCATTTACGTGTAAGTACACCCTTAAAAAGTGTTTGACTGCTTACTTATTGTTTAGCCTTAGCAAACACTTGTCTCCACTATAGGACACTCTCTGCACAGTTTTTAATAAGAAAGCATTCTACTGCATACAGCAGAAATATTATTTCTCCCTGCAAGTAATACGTTTTACCAGGAACGTTAAAAGTAGTCATGTCCTCGGTTTTCAATTTGTAAGACCAAAACTGTCCTTAGCTACCACATTAGACTTGGGAAGAGTGAAAACGCATTTTTATGAGGCGCCTGAAATGGTTTTTCTATTTCCAGAGAAACTTACCTGTGCTTACCATTATTGCACACATGTAGGCACACGGAGTAGAATGCGAGAAATGAAATGGAAATAGTTTGCTCTGAGAAGGGTTAGAATTGTTTGGATAGTGTTGGGAGAAGGACTGTCCGCTATTTGTATGTAGTGAGGTGTGGAGAAAGTGCGGTAATAAATATGATATTTAGGATTGGTGGCCACTGGAAGGAGAATGGGAGAGCGAGGGATTTGCGGTTGAGAAAAGTCGGGCCGGGCGTGGGCTGAGAGGAGGGAGCATAAAAAATGGGCAACGTGTAAAAAATATGATGAGCGGCTGGGAGAAGGAAAGAAGCGACAGGAGAAATACAAAAAAGTATCGATCGATATTTAGTCCTGACGACGTCGTCGTTTGGTTGTCGACGGACGGACACGGACTATGATCTCCAAGGAAGTCAAGTGAAGCATTGCAAGTCATGGTGGGGAGGCTAAGGAGATATTTCCTCGGCCTGGCGACTCCGCTAACGAGAAGCAATAACGCTGCACAGTCACAGAACTCGTCCACAATCCGCTCACAAACCAAAGACTCTCGAACACTGACAGCCATGACATTTCGAAGATGTTGCAGGATTTTCCTCCTGGATTTCCATTCCAAGCCATCGTCTCCATTGGATTTCTCCAGATTTTTCCATTAGACCATGCATCACGGGATATCGAATCTTTTCTGATACATTCCCCAATTCTGCCTATAGGCAACTCTCCTTATAATCCCCTATTATATTCCTCTCCCGTATCGCTTTTTATTATTACTACCCGCACCGTCTTCCAATCCCCTATTATTACGCTCCTATAAACTAAAATATGGATTTACTCCTTATTCTAACCAATATACTCCAATACACAAATAGAAATCAACCTCGCCCTCTTATATCCCAGGCCCACGGAATTCATCGATATTCATTCATATTTTAATATTTATACAACACAGCATATATTTTTCACAGAAATATCATATTATGCAGTATGCTAAGTTGGAGGGGAAATATTAAATATTTTAAATATTAAACGTATGTAGCTAAGCTCCCCTTTGTTGCACTTATTCGATTTCAAATAGTTAAATGAAAAATTATTTCCAGCCTTCCTGAAATAATACAAGTAATCAATGGCCAGTGGCATGTACCTAGTATATTTGTAAAAACTAATTTATGTATTTATTTACTCTGCATGAATCCAAATGATTGACACCCGTTTTGTTCATTATTAATCTGTTTCTACTATAATTAGAAAAATAAATATTCTCTACAGATAGAAACATTACAAACGCCCAACTATTTAAAGTTATTAATTTATTAATATTTGCCTGTATTTATGTATTTATATATATAATAAATTAATATATTACTTAATTTATTAATTTGTTAATAAAAATTAGCATAGCTTTGCCTCTGCTCTATTTAGCAAACTGTTTTTTCTCAGTTGATTTATCTAGCAAACAATGAAAATATAAATAAGCAGAGTGAAAGTCATTATAAATTTAGCTTGTTACATAACCCAAGGAAGGCTTACTTAATTAGGCATGCAAAATTTATTTCCGGGCTTATAATTCGACTTTTTTGTATTTTGTTATTGGTTTGACATAATTTCTGGAGATGCATACAAACATATGTAACTAAATTGTATTACTGTATTGGAAATGAATTTTCTTTTCTCTATGCCATATCGCAGAAAATATTTTTCTTGAATTATTTTAGCAATTATTAAGGCAACGCCAAAAACAAATTCAGCATCTTTCATCTCTTTAAATAATTATGGGTTTTAAGTTTTAAACACCAAAAACTGCTGTGGATTTACATTAATGATTTTGGTATACTATATATTGCTTAGGTATTGATTCATAAGTATGTCGGCATTAGTTTTAAAATTGATTTATATGTTGATACACTTATTTAACCCCCAAATGTAAACAAACTTGTTATTTGCCAGACATAATGAGTTTTCCGTAGAATTAAAAATTGAAGTAATTAATTCTATTTCCCATTATTTTCGATGGAGTACAGAGTAAATCGGAAATGGCCCACGTGCTTCTTTTAAGAACTTTTTCTTTTCCAAGAAATTTATTTTGCTATAATTTGGAAAGAAGAGGATATAGGCAACTTGTTTTCCTGACTTATTAATTTTCTGCTAAATTTGGTAAAATTATTTAATGACTAAAACAAACTGTAATAAAGGCGAAAACATTTACTTGGCCTAAAATTTCCTGTTTGATATCCTTTGTGAACTTCCTGTCTAAAAACACATTCATCAGAATCACAAAGTGCCTTGTACTTAATAATAAACCAGTACTAATAAACAAAGTATTCTGCACTATTTATCAGTCATACGTATTTAAATGTACGTAAAATTGGGCTGCTAAAAAATACGGAACGACCAAAATCACAATGGACCTAAGTTAGAAGTGTTCCAAGTTGTTACAAGTAATCCCAATCCGTTCTCCGAGTTACGAGTAGGAAATAGCTATCACTACTTCACCAAAATCATTAATTACAAGTTGAGCCGAAATGTTTATTTGTACAGATATGCATCTTAGGTACATAAATGGTCAACTCTGAAATTTAGCCATATGTGTGCTCCTCCTACAGAATTATGTATTAAAAATATCCGTGTATGTGCATTTTAAAAATGCAAGAAATTCACAATGGATCAATTAAGCAAAGCTGGAATAATGACATATCAATCTTTGAAAACAAATAGTAAGGGCAACTTATCATTGGAAATCAGATATTGTTCTTTGGGTTTTCTATTTTGTGACTTGCAAAGATCTGTTTACATTTGCATGTGCTGCACTTTAAAAGCCATTATACTTCTCATGGAAATCAGGGTACTATGCAAACTGGCAATTTCCATACGTGCCATCACGTACCATGCCATACAAAATTTCTATTGTCTTTATATTTATACAGACAACAAGCATTTCCACATGTTTGAGGAGTCCTGCATCTTATATAGCTTAGTCCACTTTTTCGTTCTCTGAATCAATTCCTCATATTGAATTGCTTAACACTAGCTCATTTTCTGTGTAAAAATATATCATTGTTCCTTTTAGGTTTACTATTATTATATTTTCTAACGAGGCGATTAATTAGCAGTGATACAATATTATTGCCTGCCTATGTACTTTACATGATTATTGTACTTGTATATTGTAGTACTTTAATTTTATACATATCTTAAATTGTCATCAGTTCATTTGGTTTACACACTAAGATATTACAGCATTAGCCTGTACAAAGTCCGTAAAGAGTACCTACGGTGAGTGCAAAATGAAATAAAAACTAATACACAGCTGGAAAATTCTGGGAATATTTTTTATAAGGACATTTGTCCATTGAGAGAGTGGAATCGAGTAGAATTGGACTCTGCCTCGTCAGTTCTCCATTCAAAATGAATACGGAGAGACTTGGGAAAAGCCAATTAGAGACTGAGAGAAGGGACGAAAGGACAGGGGACACATTACAGCCTACTATGCGACATTCGGTTCAAATACGCAGATGTTTAAAGCTTCTGCATCGAACAGGTCACATCGTCAATAACTCTAGTGGCCAGCTGCATTTGTAATAATAAAATATTAAAACATTATTAAAACCTATTTGGGAGATGTCGAATTTATTAGACTATACCGTGCATTATCCATAGATCGTAGTTCTACCCTTCTAAAGAAATGAAATCTATGAAAATGACATTTTAAATTATAGTACTTAGATTGCGGAATTATAATTAGTATTCCACCTATTTAATAGTATGTGTTATATTTATATCCGCATTTACTATCACCATTCTGCAAATTGCGTATAATTGTGTAATTCAATATTTATTTTGTGAAACCAAGAAAAATACTCATTTTTCATATTTACACTACTTGAATATAAAAATTATAACGAATGAGGCATTTTAGTATAGTTATAAAGTAGAGGCGAGAAAAGGTCTAATACATATTTGTAGAGTAGTAATAATGCTGGCCTATGGTTTGGTGGAAGGGAATGTGTGCATTGGAAGATTTATAGAATTATATACATTTGTTGAAGCGTGACGTCACAAGAGTACTAATCCTGGGCCGAGAGTCTAGAAAAAGGGGGAGAAAGAGGGATTGATTTTAGTGGAAGACAACTTGAGAAAGGGAAAAATGTGTGGCCAGATAGCCTTTGGTGGAGAGGCTAGCGAGGGACATGAAGACGAGGCAGTGCAGGAAATGAGACTTGCTTCTTCGCCTACAATCACTTATGTAGAGAAAGTGCAAGGAGAAAAGAGTCGATCCAGTTTACACACTGTTCCGTTCATTTTCCTTCAGTTCAGATGAGATGAGACTCACTTCTGTCTTCGCTCCTCTGTGGGGGAAATCCTTTCTCTCCACCGTAAATACCCAATCAGCACTCTATCCATTTATTCACACGAGAAATGCAGTTCTGCATAAAATACTACAGTAATGAAGTATCCCAGTTCCATAATCGCTTTTAAAATTCCGCTTACTGCTTTTGTTTTATTACTTTTGTTTAACTTTTATTTTATTGACAATTTTGTTTTTATTAACTACACTAGTTTTAGTTACTATCTCTTTTTTGTGTGCACTTTATTCTAAATAAAGGATTACATATTTTCTTGCATAATAGAATTAGATAGGATATTTTGAGTAGAGTTTAGTATTACCGGTTGGAGAATTGTTGTGGGTGTTTTTTATGGTTTGACGGTATTCGTATAACGGGAGTGGATAGTATTTTGTATGTTTTAGGGAGGACGGATGTTTCTATAGACCTTCATCCATCCATTTCCAATTGCATTTCTTTCAGTTGCGTCGCCAAAGCTATGAGTGTCTTTTATTCTAGTTGGCGAGAGTGGAAGTGAAGGAACTATCCATCTGTCATGTCTCTCCTTCCCTTCTCTCTATTAGTATAGGAGATGGTAGCCTTCCTTGGCCTTTGGATGAAAAGGGAAAGCGTTGTGTGTAGTCGAAAGACTTTTTATATTTCAGGCCAAAGGAGAGAGAGAGACCAGGAGGAAGGAGAAGACACTCCGACCAACTCCCAAAAAGAATTACCTATTCACAAGTGCTATAGGGAAAGTCGCAGGGACAGGCCACTACTTCTACGTCTTTGTAAATACATAAACTATATTTCAGGAGTTGATTCTGATAGAAATGAAAATTCTTTTATAGCCTCAGTCAGGTATTGTTGTACAGATAAAGTAAAAAGGGCTATGCTCATATATGCGGACTCGCAGCCGAGTCCATACATTCCTCTCTGAGGAGACGACGCTCATTAGGAGACTCCCTGCAAAAATCTCATCTTCATCCATCCCTCTTCTTCCTTCTTCGGCTTCGCTGGTCTCAACTCTCCTCCAACTTATATCCGCACACATTAATATGCTTCTTTCGAATATTCTCCCTAAGTAGGTATTTCCACACCACTATAGATATCAACTCCAGAAATTATCTCCTGTAGTATCTGTCACCTAATGGAATCGCGTGCAACAACGGCTCACTTAGTTTCGGCTCTAAAAATTCTGCCTAAAGATAACCATGATTTTAGCCAAACTGATGACGAGTGGATATTTATTGCAAGCATATATTCTCTTCTTAGCTTACAGATACTCACTGCCCTAATTAAATTCTATTGGTACTTTTCTCCACTTTACTCCACTTCTTTTCCTAATAAACAATATCATTTTGTCTGCGCTATATTTACCAATATAAATAGGTATGTTAGTATTTTGTCTAGGAATATAGGTATAGTATTTTGTTAAAGGAATTAAACAAATTCGTTTCACGGATTTTACTTACTCCCATAATCCACATTTCGATATTCACAAAAAATATTCACATTTTAAGAAAAGGCTGAAATTCAAATAGCAATACTGACGATTCACATTATCCTTTAATCCCTACAATGGGTAGACGTCTCGCTTTTTCCTTACAATTCTGGTTTAAAGTACTTGATTCGATCTACATGACTTTTCATCAAATGACCTTCGAATATTATAATTTTGTTTACTAGAGTTAGTATTATTTGTTCCCTTTAAAAAAAATACAAACAACACAAACCATTTCAAAACGGATGCAAAATAGTAACAAAAGTTTTTCTACTGTTACTTGTTTCAGACAATAAAAGGATCACGTTTAATATGTATTTGTGGAATTTTGTGAAATGGAATCGAAAAGAGAGAATTGCGCCATCGCGTCATTTTTTCCAAATTAAACTTAATTATTACTAATGTTAATCTTTTCAAGTAACCATTACATTTAGCTAATCATTTCACCATTTGGGTATTTTACTTTTCAATGCAGGTAACAAAATTTCAGTTGGTTGCTAACCAAAGGTGTCAAAGGTCAATAATGAATTTCGTACAATGAGCTAAGTAATAATGAAAGTAAGGAAAGCTAATCGTTTGTGCAAATATCTACTGGTTTTTGTAAAGATAAATGAGATTTGTTCTCTTTGTATGAGGAGGTTCACTTAATCTCGTTGTTAATTAAAGTAGAGTTTATGATATGCTGGTTTCTACTTGTTAGATATATTCCATTCATGGTTAAGGATGGTGGATAAGGAAATAATGGTAGAGCATAGCAGTTCATAAATTCCTGGAGCCGCTACTTAAATAGGGATAGTAATGTTGGATGGCAAGTGTGCTTTTGGGTTTAAAGCCTTTTCAGTGTACTTACTTACGATTAGTAAAGGTACATAGGCCTAGAATGCGTTTATTAGTATCTGTGGACTAAGTAGAGTTGGTCCTGACTTCTATCTAGGCCCTGCCTCTCATTCCCAACTTCATTTCCTCTGCTCCAGGCTGAAAGTGAGAAATCGCGAGTTAGCAGGATATTAACAGCTTTTTCAGAACAGACAGACAAGACCACTAGGAAACATACACAACACAACCCGTCGTCTCACTCTCTCTGCCTAACGAACTTCTCCTCCTGTGGCTAAATCACACACTGCACAAAGATTTTCTGAGGCTCCCACCAAAAGAAAGGGTTTGCTACTTACAACACAAATCCTTATCATCTGACTTTTCACTTATGTCATCCAACTAACACAAATGCAAGTTTCAGAGCAAAATTCGTACAGTACCTTTACACATTTACACCACCAAGTCAAATATTGTACGTAACTCAAGTTTTCTTATTAGACGCCGGACAAGTTAGTTTAAAGTGGTGAATCTTTTCGATTTTGTCTTTAAGAAGTAGCTGGAAATACTTTAGGCTTACAATTTTGATAAATAAACCACCAGGTAACTTACAGGTTCAAAGTTCACACTTTTTAAAATTTCTGGATTTCCCTTTATTCAAGTTGTCGTTTTCACTGATTAGCTAAAGAGATAGATTTACATTTCTTGTATGGTTCACTTGTATGGTTATGCATAATCTTATGAAGCAGTGCTTTTGGTCTAACCTAAAAAGATGTATTTCTAGAATAAAAAGTTCGTAGAGAAATAATGAATTACGAAAATTGTAAGCAGTCTATAACAATAAATAAAAAAGGAATTATTCACATTTTTCGACAAAACGATTGAAAATTTTTTATTAGTCGTTATTGTTATAAGGAATTTGCGAAAAGGAATATTTCAGAGTTTGTCAAAATTTTGAACTTTATTTAAATATTGCATTAATGATTTTGTCGTGAAAAATTCCAAACCAAATTCTAAAAGGCACGTCTGACAGCTATTTAGGTACTCTGTCTATGGCCATAATTTGTGACTTTTACGATGAGCTGTACAAATATTTTATGGGTGATGAAATTATCTGTACTTGATGGTGTTTTACGCACCATCAAGTATAAATATTTAAAAAGCCATTTATGGGTCATAAAATGACGTCATTCGTTTATGTGTATTTCTGTGCCCACTTAGTAGTATAAATAAACGTCTGTTTTCCATTTTGATTTGCTTTAATTTTAATTTGAGAACTAAGTAGGCTATTTTATACACAGTGGTTAAATATAGCAGCGGCTGTACCTACATAAACTATAAATAAAATGTGCAACAATTTGTACAAGAAGAGATCATTGTGTAATAATGTTTGCATTAAGAAGGCCAAAAGGATTACTATGCCGATTATGAGACGTTTCAATTCTTGAAATCTTCTTCTGAAATCTGTCTCTGGGACCTTTTCTAAATAAATAGACTCTATTTAAAAGTAAATATAGAATTAGTGTAACTATTTAATTCTTAAGCATTGCTAATTGACAGTAAAATGATAATTGAAAACGAAAATAGAATGCTCTCATTTTTAGATTCAATATACTTTTTTAATTTATAATAAAAGTTAGATTTCCATTCTTTGTGAACAATGTAAAGAGAAATAAAATAAAGCATTTCATATAATAAACTGGTATAAAAGAAGGTGAGTTCGCTGTGTGTTTTGTTTGGAGCCTGTGGAGAATAAATATGGGAACAGTCCATGGAAAAGTTGGACTTGATAGCGTATAGGTAAGTCATAGTGAAAAATGCATGGATAATATCCAATTGAGTATTTTTGCTTAGATGGGACAATGCCTATTGATTGTTAGTGGACATGGGTAGTCTGTTATTTTTGAATGTGACTGGAGGGGTGAGGATTAATAATGTGCTGCTATTGACGATATGATTTGATTGCGAGAAAAAGTATTGAAATGTTTGTCAATATTGGTTTGATTTTTCAGAGAGGGAGTTGTGAAAAGGAGGGTGCGGAGGGAGGAGGAGGATCCGGGTGGGAAAAGGGGGAAGAGGAGAAAAAAGCGGAGACTGCTTGGGGAGGTGGATTGGACGGAGGGGTGAGTGGCTACTGAAGACTCGGCGAGGCTGAGGAATTGGAGGAATTGTCCAGGAGATACGGAGCGAGGCGAGAGACGCGAGGCATTGGAGTTGAGTGGAATTTGTGAGAGCGAGTGACTCTGCCAATACTAGCCCAGGGAGGCTAAGCTAGCGTCTCAGTAAAATGAAATAAAATAAAATAACGTCGTGTCTGAGGGAAAGTTGTGTAAAAAGGCGAGTTTTGTTGAGAGAAAGAGAGAGATGGGCATGTGGATGTGGAGAGTGAAAAAATCCATAATATCGACTCTTGCGCCCAGCCCCATCCATCCAGCCTCTCCATTCCAGCTCAGCCAAACCAACTAACTCGCCATCACATCACAAAACCAAACGAACCGAACTAAATCTACTGGGGACATGGCAAAAGACCATCTATGAATATCCTCCTAATAAACACTAAACCATCCTATGCTCCTAGACATTCTTCCAAAAAAAAGAAAATTCATCTCTTTGCGATAAACACACCACATTTCATTTTTCATTAGTATATAATAATTGTTCTACTTGAAAATCTCAATTTTTCAATTTACTATAAAAATGGCGTTTATCATAAAATTATTAAGTCATAAAATTACAACAAATATAGAAATTGTGTAGCAAAAACATTGGTTTTGTAATAGTTTAGAGAATGTAATAAATACAGAGGGACTTGATTGTTGTTTTACGGTATGCACTTCACCTGAGTCTTTATTCCACCTCTGCCCTATGCCAAACAATGAATTGTAGTAAATACAAAGAAAGTTTTCCTCTTCCGTCCGTCCTTCCCGTTTCTCAACAAAAAGCACACTTTTCCATTTCCTCCGCCCACTGTGCATTGCCCAACTTTACTCGTCCATCCTAATCCCCTATTTATGTTTTCTGTCTCTCTCAAATCGTAAGGATAAAAAACCTGCTAGGGTACAGCTAGGATTATTTTTTAAGTATAATTAAATATGGATGTGGAGTAAAGGCACGAGAGTCATGAAATAATAAGTAAATATAGGGATATCTTCATATGTAACTGATATTGACACTCTTGTTACTCGTCCTCTTTGTTTTACGTTTTCGGTGACTAATAAACGTTTCAAAGAGCATAATGGAAGGAGCAATATGCAATTACTTCTGTACTGTAAATAAAGAGAGCTTCAAGTGTTCCCCACGCAGTTTAGCCAGGGAGCATATTCTCTGTGTGGTGGCTGATTTATTTTATTGGTAGTTCAGTTCATTCAGTACGAGTCAATTATTCGAAAAGTGATTAGTAGAATCAGGAGACGCTTCACTGAGTTTTTTAATTAGTGTCTTTATATCATGATAGTTTCCAGTGCATTTTGAGGTGGCTGGATACAGATTGCTGCATTTCTAACAAAAGTGCCGCAGGAAAGACGCCGGAATTGACTTCAAATGATGAAATAATAAGTGCCGGGCTTCGTAACTCAAGTGACACTACACATCTTCATCGCCTTATATGTACAAAATTACTCTCAAGTGGAAACTGGCAAAATCAGGGACTCTGAAAAGTATGTACAGCACACAGGTAAAATCGGCAGAAATAATTACAAATCACAAATATGGCAAAAAATCATTTTTCCAGTTTAATAATCAATTATTTATTTTCATTCTAACCTATCTTTACGAATTTCTAAGTAATGCAAAATCATTGAATACTGAAAATGTAATATGGCTGCATTGCAACAGTTAATACCCGCAATATTTTTAAAATGTAACCATCCGTAAAAAGATATCCTATATTTGTAATACGTATCTAATAAAATTCTTAGAGTATTTTCTTTGTTCTCGAGTCATAATGTACAATTCTTTATTCCGTAAAGGCACTATAAGAACGTTGTTCATACTATATTTTTCATATTTACTGCAAAAATGTGCTATAAATCCTTAAATTCCCATTGTGCCCTAAACATGGAAGAAATGAAAACATCGGGTGTTTCTTAACCCTGGAAAGTGGCATAAAGGGAACAGTAGCCGTTTCCACTTTCCCATGGAAGGTAGAGTTGCATGCATGTAGGTGGTTAGGATCTCGCTCCAGTTAACTGTAATCGTTAGTAGTACCTTGTGTGATTCTTGACTTGACATGTTCCTTCGCAGAGTAAATACAGAGACGTGCGACTAATTATCACTTGAGGTTTCCTCCGGTGAGGTGTGTACTTCCTGGTGCTCACTCAACTGAAATCTTTCATCGATAGCGAAGTAAGCAACATGCCCAGTCATGCATGTCCATGCAAATATAAATAGTTTCAGTCAAATGCCAATTAATTTAAGGTACCTGCCCATATTTTACGAATTGAACATACCTACTTTTTCCAATCACGGCTCAATCTCTACACTATTAAGATCACAGATACATTGCATACTACAAATGCAAAATCAGGAAATTCATTAGCACCATTAGTGTGACCATAATATACATCTACATTTACTAAATATACTTTATTTGATACTTTAATAAAGCACAATTTCAATTTCAAATATGCGACTTTAAGAGTAGTCTATCCGTTTTCGAAAGAAACTATATAGCTATTGAATAGTGACCACTATTGCTTAACAGTTATTAGCAACTTTGCCATATTATGTGTCAACGTCTGAAACTATTCTTGGGTTTTACATGGCCTATAAAGATCAGGATTTTTAAATGTTGATTAATTCCATCACAAGGAATGCATCAAATTAGAAAATGAAAAAGGAAAATCGAAGAAATAAAGAAACTATATAAACTAAGACATAAAAATATAGAAAATAGATGGTGGATAATATTTATGTACATTGGGGAAGGGAAGAAATGTAACATGATTGTAAAATATGTATATGCGTGGAGTGATATTTATATGAAATGTGTACAGAGACAGAGATGCACATAATATTATTATAGACGCAGATAGACAGGAGGCCAGAGTACGAAACGGGTATGGATATCAGACGTGGGTTTCCTTGTTTGGCAGAGCGGTGTGAGTGGGTTGATGTGGATAAGAGGCGGATGGAAGAGGAGACAAAGTGCCTCTTAAGAAAATGAGAAGAACGTCAAAGGAGCGACTGTCGTCCGTTGGACCCCAAGCAAAAAATGTATCGAGAGCTTGAAAATATGGAACGACTTTTGGATTTTCAATTTCGTGAAAGGGATTCTTGGCAGTGAGTCCGTTGCAATCAATCAAATCTCTTATTGCATTATTTTCTGCTCTGCGAAATACATTTTCTTTTCCATTCGTCGTCCACCAATGTCTTCTCTCTCGTCACATTCCTCCCTGCCAAAGACTTTCTCAGAGCACCAAACGGCACTTTGCTACACCAGAGTACTCACCTAAGGTACACCGAACCTTCCCTAGGAAAAAAACAATCCACGACATAGCCAAACGATAATTGGGTGATTGAAAATTAAATTCATGACGCGAATTTGCGAATTCTATTTAAAACCAATTTGAAGATGTATGATAATAAATGTTAACCTGATTGATTTCATTACCAGACTTCTAAATTGTTATAGTATGGTCCTTCAAATGGTATTCTAGCATTATCAACAGTTTTTGTTTTAGGAGTCTCTGCTGTTACAAAGTAGTGGGTGAACAGACAAAGTAAATTGATTTATTTGATATGTAAAAGTTTCTTAAATTCTACCATTAACTGCAAGTCAGTTTCCTTAGAGCGTTTGCCTTGGAAATCGGAAAGTGAGGCTGAAGCTAGAGATTGAAATATGTGAGGACAGACTGTAGGGGCTACTGTAATAGTAGTGTTAATAGGGAAGCACACACTGGGAGTGGATGTTTTGTAAAATGGAAATAAAATGGAAGTCAAGTGAAGCTGGAGAATTCCTGGAAGGAAATGAGAGTCTTTCAATTTATAACTTGGAGTCAATCTAGGTGCATAGTTTAGCCAACTTGTCAATCTCAAGTTTTTAGATGAGCTGGAGAAAAGGGAACGGGAAATACATTTGCAATGCCTGGAATATAAAGCAAGTGAGGAAGAGGACAGGCAGTCCATAAACTGATTGTTGTGTTGCCAGTCTTTGTGTTGTTCGATGGAACAGTCTCCAGAAACAACAAACGCAAGGATGATATAGTTTTCAGCAGATACTCTATTAATTTACCTTTACTTACGTTACTACGATTTCGCTCAAGTTACACTGTTTACAGTGTATACGCAACAACGAATCATATCATGTCTCTTATAAGGAATATCTGTCCATCTCCCAGCACTACGTTAGCTTTCTCCACTAAGAAAGCAGTATGAACTGGAATGGCATCCCAAGTATGTGAATTTTAGCAATTTCTATCTACATGGCACTGCATTCCATTCGTTTCCGTCCTCTTGATTGTCATCGGCAACTTTCCCTTACCTACTCTACTCCTCTCACAAGTTATATTTTCAAGAATTTATTGACATTTTTTCCTTTTCCTTTCAAAGTATTTCGATACAGTGTCTCTCCAACCGACTACAATGAACTACTTTCTTTATTGCAATGGCCACTTTACACCGTTTACATACACGTTCACAAATTAATACTCACAAACATCCCTCATGTTATGCGGCTATGGAATTTCAACTTGTCGACTTGCTTGTACAAATACATCAGTAAGTAGATTGGGAGACCAAGCACAGAATTGGTCGCAGTAATGAATTAGGAGGAGGGCAAACCAGCATTCACTGAACAATTAAGAAAGGCTATACCATTGTGTAGTGAAACACCAGATAAAAACCACTAAGAATTTATGATATAGCAAACCGATCAATATCTGTACCGCGGCAGCACTGTTAAAAACATTTTTGTTTTATAAACAAATGGATATTTTAGCAGATATATATGTATACGTATATTGCGGAAAATATGCTTTCAATCATCTATAAAATATTTTCATTGCGAAGTAAAAGTTCTTAGGAATTTGAAGACATGCACATTTTCAAATTCATAAAAACAATTAAAATTGCTTATGAATTGCCTGTTGTATTACATGTTATGTATACTTTTGGATGGAAATTGTTGTAAATCTAATTCCAAATTCTTTTAAAATAATTGGTAAGAGAATGAAGCTAGAATATGGTTATTCCATGTATAAGGGAGGGAAAAAATATTATAAACTTTAAAGGGCATTATCAAAGATAGCTAAATATATTCAGAATCTCAGAAAAATACTCTTAGTATCCATATGACGTATAGACAGAGTCTTGTTTTGGTTATCACATAGAATAACGTGTACTTATATGCAGAAATTTGACATTTTTCTTGGTCTATTTGATTATCGGAATCGGGTTCTTGTAAAATAAATAAGTTTAGAAATACTCATCTTTGTTAAAATGCTTGCCAGTAATTTGATTTAAATGAAAATCTATTTTCAAAAATATTGGGTAAAAACATCATTAGCAATGATAGCATTTTCTTAAAAAGTAAAAATAAAAGTGAATAATAATAAATAAATTTTAGAGACATGACATGACTATGCTTAATTAATGAGGAGGTAAAAGTTCCAGATAATTATATCGACTCAGAGGGTCAAGGAATTGTGATTTAGTCGGAACTGACTTTTATAACTGAATTAATGTAAGAAATGTCTGAAGTCTGAATTGACATCTACTATTGTGCCATTCGTGTAATATTTGTGGGAAATTAGCGAACATATATATGATGAAAGTGTTTAATTACACTGAAAAGAATCAGAAGTGAGACATCCATGTAATAACCAATAATACTAAGTTTTTAGTCCTCAATGCAAGAGCGTATTACCTAACTCTTTAAATTAAAATTAAAAGTATCCATTCCAAATCCGTGTCAGGTTTATTGACTATATTAAATCAAGAGTATTTTGTAAAATATAGAATATGAGAGAATGATTGATACTACTGTGAAGATGTGATACCTGTGTTTAAAAACAAATTTTTGTAGAATATCAGAGAAACCCCTTGCATATATAAATGGATCTCTTATAAAACTGCATAATAATATATGGATCGGTTTTTGCTACGGATTTTTGTTGATTGCATTAGAGAGCATTGGAGAAAGTGACAAAATTTTTATAATGGATGATATGATTTGGAATGCGTGATATTTAAAGTAGGACAATGGGATTAGAGTGGAAGATGGACATTTGTGATTCAGTTTGTGTTGGGAATGGTTGTACTAATTGATGATGTGAGGTGATGGAGAGTAGATCTAGAGTGGGGAAGCTGAGAGCTGTGAGACGGGAGTGAAGACCACAGGGAAAGTGACATGGATGTTTTTGAGAAAGTGGAGAGAGAGACTGGATGTGGGACTGAAAGTACTCTGGGTTGGAATGTTGTGAAAGTTGTCGGGTACATGGAGGGAAGGAGTACTGGAGAGACTTGATGAGTACTTATAGGCCATAGGGGTGGGAGTACTTATAGGGAGTACTTATATGGATAGCTCGAGTTGTGGAAGTGAAGTTGGAGGAGTTAGTCCACACACTCGGGTGGATTTTGTATAGACAGAGCAATTTATTTCGCATCAGAGAAGAGGAGAGAGATAAATTTAGGTGTCCTGCCCTGCCCCTGCCGTCTACCTATAAAAACGCCACGAACCACACTATCTGCTAAACCAGACGAACCATTAGGACTCGCATACTCTCTTTGTCACCGCTCCGACTACTCTCTGGAAATCTCCAGTCTCGCAGTCTCAACTCTTTCTGCAACTCTGGATACTGGATACACGGAACTCAACTGTTGTTGTCCTCTCCGTGTTAGCAGCGCTAAGTGAGTTCCTTCCTCGCACTCTCCCAGTCCCCACCATTTTCATTCCAGTCCCACTTAGCTATACTTATGCGACCTGATAGCTCACAACAAAACACATCGCCATCATTTCCACCACTCTAATACTTTTCCCGCATCCTACAAGTCTATCTCCTCATGACTCGACTCCCATTCTTCTATCGCAGGCCTTAAACATCATATCAGACACCAAACACTCGTCTTTCCTACCGTCGCATTCCCAACACACAAGAAATAGACTTCCAACTTCCCACAAATGCACTTCACACCACTTTCTCTGTAAACAAATTAAAAACCAGGAGAAACTCATAGTAAATGTAATTAACTCCAAGACTAATTGAGTGAAAGTTTTCCCATAGCTCTTAAAACCATGAAAACGCATCTATTTACTTCCATCCTTCACAACCTCCAGAAACTCAAGCACAGTGTACACAAGGTAAGTGTTCAATGACCTTCCCTTTCTCCACTGGACAGTTCTCCCACCGTTATCAATATTAATCTATCAGTCCAAAATTCCATTCCACTCGTTTTTCCTCATACAAAATCCTGGGGAAATTATGCTTTATGTAGACCCATGCAAAACTTTTCTTCACCCTAAAAAAATCTCACATGACATTCTTTTTAATGGAAACCTGTATACTACAATTATTTCATTATAATACAATAGTTAGAGATTGCATGCTAAAAGCACTGGGTTTTCTTTCAGTAAATCTGCAAACAATAATTAGAGGTTCTTAAGAGTAGCATATGCTGACTGATAAAAAAGTGTATTTACTACCCTAGTAAATTAAAATGGATCAGTAGCTAGCTACAGATTAAGAAGAAAGAGGACGGAGGCAGAGAATAGTGGAGAGTAAATGGTATTACTCTTAATTATGTATAGTGACATTCGCCGTGTAGTGACATGCCATAATGACATAGAAGGCCTGTGAGAGTTGTAGCAGCAGTGGAAAGGGTGGTAGTCTATGTTTGAGTAGCGGAGGAGTCGTGATGTAATGAGTGCAGGAGTGACAGGGAGAGCGAGTAGCGAAGACGAATGAAATTAAGTTGGGTTATTCATCCGTGGATTGGATTGGTGAGTTTATCCGAGTGCAATTCAAATGCGGGGTAATGGTGAAGTTTGATTGTGGACGGGAGTGGCTCTGTTGCGAATGTTGGTGTAAATACTTATCTGTGTGAGTCTGATGTAATGTGTCCTGTCCATATGTCTCGGGAGCTAAATAGATCAGAGAGGATGATTCAGCAGCAGAACGAGATCAGTCAGTCGTCCTCTTCCCTAGCTCTACTTGCAATTAAAGCTAGTTAGGATAGTTTCATTACATTTTGCATAATATTATGCTTGCACTGGAGCGAGTGGCTTTCCGAGCATTAGTCTGTGTAAATACTCACATGCAGGGACGGAGATTAGTGCAACTGATGTGTAGGTAGGTGGGTCCGTAAGTAGGCATACATATTTATAATCTACAGCGAGCTTCTAAAGTTCCGCACCACGTGGTGTTAAATTTGGCGAAATGCTTCTAATTCATTTGTATGTGTTTACCCGCTCCTATACATGCATTAGAAGCATGTCGCTATTTTTAGCATCACGTACCTATGCTGCGGGACATTAGAATCTCGCTGTAGTATTGGGCCAGTGCTGCCTTTTAGTATTTCACTGAAATTGGATGAAGCGATCCAATCCCAAACCATCTCATCCCATCACGACACAACACAACACAAAGCCAAACTCACTTTTCCATCTTCCAGACCAGTAATTGGAATTAGCAATCAAAATGAGAGGGAGACGAGACAGTGCACACAGACGAGCTATTCAATTCCCTTCCATGCGACATTGTCCCGCTTTCTCTCTCTTCTGTCCGTCAACATTCCAAATGGGCAGCCCTGCCATCAACAGGGTACGCAAAAACACCTTTTTCACTTTTCTCCTTTTACTCCATTTCCAACGTCTTTTTTATGCACCTCGTAAAAGCAAAAACAAAAAACATGCTCCTTTTCCCCCTAAATCCACTACAACCCTTTGCTTTTTTATTTAAGCTTCTAAAAAACCAAATTTGTTTTTTGGTTTTTTGCTCCGTGGCCATGGACCACCTTGGGGTACTAGCTCCGCACTAGTCGCTTGTTCACCAGTCTAGTCCACATCTCTAATCCAATATTGCTTCCACTCTCTCTAATCACTGCAAACAAAACTACTCGAGACTCCTCTGTGTATTTATGGATATGCATGTTTACTCATCCTCACTATCACATTTAGTACTTCTCTTTGGCTATCGCCTACAAATATCGCCTCCTCCACTTTGGTGTCGTCTCCCAAGGGACAACTATCGCTCTCTCGTTCTATTTTCAATAAAAGTTACTAACGCTCAATCTATTTTTCGTGTAACCCACACTTCTCTCCACATTCATATTGCTCTTTACTCTTGACTAACTAATAATCATAGTACTTCTATGTAGTAATAAAGTAGAACTCAGTTAGCAGTGTTCCGAAAATTGGTAAGATGTGAAATTTTATGACTTATCTGCAAGGAAAGAGAAAGTAATTGGTATTTGTGATAATATGTATAGATTACCTTGTTTTTGTTAGTACAATAGAGTTAAAACGGACATGGGTGAGTGAAAGAGAGAAGTTGGTATTGGTTTTGAAGAAATAATTAAGAAAGTGGTAAAGTGTGGTACTTAGGAATAATGAGTGGAGTGTAGGGGTACGTGTGTGAATAATAATGTGACGTGATATTTGTGGAGGGAAAGGACTCTGGTGGATTTGCATTACTATTACTGGTGTGGTGGATGCTAGTTGTGTTTTATTATTAGAATGTGTAATAATGCGTTTGGATTGTAGTGACTGGGGTAGGGAGGGTTTGTATGATTGAGAGGGCCGTGGGTTGAATGAATGCCATCACACACATGTGTGTCTGTCGCTAATTAATGGGCAGCGAGTGCAGAGTTCGCATGTGTGACAAGCGGCTATATCTGAATGGGTGGAGGCGAGTTTGGTAATAAGTAAATAGTTAGGTGCTGGAGAACTGGATGCTGGATGTGAAATTGGTTTTGTTTGGTTGGTTGGGTGTGTGCTAAGCAGAGCGGAGCAGACGGCGAAGGAAAGTTCTGACGACGTGTGTGGTCTGCTTCCTTGCTCCTCGATCCTCGCTCACTTCCTGTGGTGTGGGGAGTTTCGCAGAGAGAATTACGATGCAGACACGGACGAGTCTCTCATCGACTGGGGAAAAGAAATTGGATTTCTTTAGTCTTTTCCTGGAGAGTGAGTGAGAGTGAAGGATGCAGGGGGAATGATTCATCTTCTCTGGCCTCTGCCAACGGTCCACGCAAATAATCCTCCCAGGCGCTCTCTCCGACATTATCATAACACTTCCACCCAGACGGTCAATTCTCCACTCCCATTGGATTTTATTTCCACAAATCCTTTCCCTCCCTTCAAATAAATACATTCAGCACCGTCGACTCCTCCTTCGTCAATTCTCAGACCCTTGGCCACCCGAACCGAACCAGCTTCCGGGTATCCACTCCAAACCCAAGCTACAACTCTCCTCTCCTTCAAAACTGTCACCTCCGTCCCTTTTCTTTAGACACCGAACGCAACTTGTGGTCAATCGATTATTTCCATGTAGAAGAAAAATCCAAATCAATTCAAATGTGTCCTTCAGGAGAAATGTACTTTCTCCAAATTCTATGCAAAATGATTTATTTCACCAATTTCACGTTTTGGGAGTAATTACACCTTTTTATGTAATATAATTATTTTATAGGATACCTAAAATGTGGGACTTTAAGGTATGGAGGACTGTTTTGTGAATGTCAGAAATACTACAATTGTAGTACGGATGCGATAGTGTAAATATACAATATTTGTGTAGACGCCGTTCACGTGTGTAACTTGTAACATACTCAAAGTATAAATAAATATATCTCAAGGAGTATTTTGTACCCGTAGGAAAGGTTATACTTGTATTGGAAATATCTGTGCATTATATTCAGTAAAATAAATTCAGAAAGAGATTGTGTGCTATTGCAAAGGTTTTCTCGGATGTGAAAGCGTCTTCCCTGCCGCAGATACATTTGACAGACTATACTTAGTGCTCTGGCCGGATATAGAAGCGATCCATAATAATTCATAGCTGCACGCTAAGTATTTACTAAATGTATAGAGAGTGGGGGAATATTTGCATCTGGCGTCGCCCCGTCTCTCCGAATCAAGTTGTTTCAACTTCTTTCTTATTTCTCGTCCACGTCACATCGCCCTCCACTTCCATCCGCTCCACTCCGCCGCTTTCTCCTCGCCGCTTCCCAAATTCGCCTCCCAACACACTTGGCCTCCCTCCTAGTCAGTCCAATAACCCAACACTCAAATCTCCAGTAACGAAGATATTCAATGAGCAAACTAAATACCTACACACGAATAAATCCCATCTTAACATCCTTCCAACTTTTCATTTCTCTCACATCCAACACTTTCTCCAAAATACCTTTTTATATACCAAGATCAATGATACAGCGATTAAGTTATTTTCCTATTACTCTATATCATTAGAATGTCAATAAAACCTTACTTACTCGTTTCCCTTCCTTGTCTCACATTCCGGTCCTCCATCCAATTTTCTCAAAATAGACCTCACTAAACATACTATGCTGAAACTTTAGTAATTTACAAAAAATGCATCTTGTCACAAACTATTCGATCATTTCGGAAAATATACTGCTTATTATTTAAGCAAGGAATAGGAATTTGAAATACTTAGAAACTGATATTATATAGTTAACCGACAGCTTGAAACAGAAATGCCACCAACAGATGCCATTCCCAAAATTCGGAATATCATATTGCAAAATTGATAACGTTAACGTAAAATTTTATTTAGAAACAGTCTTTTCGATTCTGATGCTAGAAGTTGGGGTAAGTCTAAGCTACTGGAACAAATGACGTGCTGCTGCTTGTAAACTACAACGGACAAAATCTATTTTGGCAACATTTAGAATTTAAAGGCAATTTAAACTTAAAGGCGATCAATGTATACCGGAAATTGTAATAAATAAACCCAGATAATTGTTTCACCTGGAAGTCTTTATTATGACCACAATAATTCTGTTGTGAAATTTATTAAAAGATTATCAAAAGATTTACTTTACATGCAAAAATTTGATTTTTGAGCAATTTTAAATGTTATTAATGTTTATTTAAGTGCACAGTCTTATCATCAGCTTCCATTGATATCCTTTTGAGATGTCTTTTAATTATTTCGATACTTACAAAATTATAATGAGGGGATCTTCTGTAGACACCTGTCTCCTGCTATGAAATCAGAAGCCTATCCAAATGTTGTAAGCGTGTCCCGGGGAAGCAGTACCAATAAGGATAATCTCCGATTTTACCATTCTTGTCCACTTGGTTTTTCCAATAATTTTAAATCTTACCAAATCAGGAGATACAGAAAAGTTCCTAGGTTCCCAGGATGTCTTCCAATCACACGACAACCAATATACGCCTTTATACATTTATTCTTCTATTCAATAATGTCGGTAAATGGTCAACGATTACAACATCTTATCGTCCCTCTTCATAAGATAGGTGCTAAACCACTTGATCATCAATTCAGAAATGTTTGATCACTAATTCAGAAAGGCGCTGAGCCAAAACATTTTGGAAATAATGATCAAAGCGGTTTAATACTTTTCATGATAATGATCACTTTGGTTTAGCACCGTTCTGAATTAGTGATCGAGTGGTTTAGCACCTTTCTGATGAAAAGGGTCGTTATGGTTTATTTTCTTAAAACTCATGATATTGCAAGGGTTGGTTGGTACAGAAGACCATCAGAATAAATTGACCAATTAAGAAAGAGATAGAAATTCTTGGTTGTGAACTGACTTGTATTATAGGATTATCATGATTAGCATAAGCTACACGCTATCTCTTCCATGGTGAATAGAAAAGTAAAAACTCCATTGCAATATTTTTTACTAGTTTATTATAAATTTCGGGCAAAAATAATGTTTATGCAAATACCTTCTTTGTATTACTCATTCACAATAAATATTAAATCCTATAACAGAGTAGTCGAATAGTAAAAGTACTTTAAAAGTTTCTCATAGACTACAAAGATGAGTATTATGAATGAAAAGTTAGGATTGAGGCAAAGCAAATTGAGAGGAGAAAGTTCGAACACAAGTTTTCGTTTCGTTTGTGAGATGGAGCCGCCGGCTTGCAAAGGATTCATGAATCTCAATTCTCAGTTCGTTGATCTAACGGACTTTGTCTGCTCCCTTCTCTACTACTCTTGCCTGCCACACAGGCACATATACAATACAGTACAAAATATTACCTTTGCAATTCATGAAAAAGCGTTCAGTGACACCTTATATAATTTTAATTAAAAATGCCATAACTGCCCTTGTAGTAACTTTTGTTGTCAATGTATAGAATTTATAAATGCATTTATATTATAATAAAAGAAAAAAATTATTACATTAACAAATAGAATATTATGAAAAGTGATCAGAAGCGAATTGATTTATTGATAATACAAATGCCATTAAAATAAAGACCATGTAAATTCGTAATTAAAGATTTATGCGGTGACCTACAAATTCCTTTTCTTTATGTTTTATACTTGTATGCCGACTTAATTATTTTGTGGTATATTAAATATGCTTGCATGATGCATTTTGTACGAAGGGAAAGTGTTTTAATGTTAAGAGTGCTTATTAATTATGGACAAAGGTTATTTTAAAGACACATAAATATTGGTATGTATAATGAGTTTTTATGCAAATGATGTAAATGGAATGATAAATAAATGGAATTACTGGCCCGGATGGAATGAGACTGCAAGTGCGGATAAATAAGTGAAAAAGAGTAGACTGAGGTTATTTTGAGTCACGACTTTATATTTTTCACGATACTTCACACGTTTTCACACATTTGAAATGGAGGATTGAAAATCTGGTTGAACAAACAGAAGAGACTGAATCTCAAGTCGTTTCAACTACAATCTATCGGTAATTTACATGTATAATTACTTTGCTTGTCAACATCATATGTATGTGTGTACAGTATTATAACTATAATTATTATTATCATTACACTCAACTCACTCATATTATTATCATAGTGACAGATAATGTCTGCCGTCGGTATTGTAGGTGTGCTCGCTTAGTTAGCTATTGTATTGTATTGTTGCCGTGACTTGATTTGAAGGTTTGGTTGGATTCGGAAATTCTCGTGAACTGAATCAAACCCCTGTTCACCACTTGTGTTCTTAGAGCTAATTAGCTAATTATTTTATAGTAACTGTGTACTCGATAACAAAACTAGCTTAGGTAGATAGGTATGTAGTCCACTCATGAATATGAATACAAACAATACTCGGTAGAAGTATCATCCTCTTAGCCTATACTCTCTAGCACACGTTTACTTTACATTATTAGAAACAGCAATAATAATAATTAGCAAGTTAATTAGTATTCACGTGAACCCTATTGACGAACAATATTGAGTTAGATTTAAGTACACACTACAGCGTTTGGTTTGATTTGGTTTGGTTACATCAGCCGCCGTGACCTCGTCCGCCCACCTTGCAATAAGAGCAGATTCAATGACATGACCTCACCTCACCAGTTACTAATAAATACATACAAATACATATTTAAGGGAACATTTCGCACTCTGGTGGAGAATTTCCAATTCTCTGGAAATCTCGACACTGATTTACTTAAATACAGGCTAATAGTTGTCCTCCAAAAAATTACATTGTACAATACACGTAGAAACTTTTATAATACGTAACTATTGATTTACTTACGGATTAATTAAATGATGCTGTATGTAATTATATCCTCTTTATGCACACGTAGGTACTATACACGCTAATATTATAGTAGTTCACTTTATTGACCATGACTCTGAGGATGAAATGTGTTTCTACTTACTCAGCTAGAGTTCATGACATAGTGACATAGCACATCATTAAAAAAAATACAGTAAAACACACAAATTGCTAACTAACGTTTGTTTCGGTACACTTTCAGAAATAACTATGTACGTCGTCTAGCATAGAGTAAATCTCAGCGTGCCCTGTCACCAGCTGGATTCTATTGTTTAGGTTTCGTCTACACTGTGCTCCAAAGTGCTACTGTTCACTTATTATTCTGTAGCTGTCCATCCCTGTAGGAACTATTGCGTATAGTAACTCTGATATCCCGTACAACTTCACTTGAATAGAAACATTCAATACTTAGTTTAGTTTAAATAATAGGTACAAATTCAAAACCTAATACTAATTTCGTAAGCAAACCACAATTAAATAGTAGCTAAACAGGAACCAAACAGTAATCAGCCATCTGTAACAAGCTGCTTACTAGTATACAACTTTTATTGTGTAATCTGCAGCAGTGTCGTAAAGTAACTTTATAAATAGGTAACTTGCCCCTCTGTGTCTACGTAATTAGATAATAAGTTATTACAATATGAAACCTGTAGCACGTAAATTTAAATTAATTTTCTAATTCAACACGAACACTAGATTCCACTTTTCAAACACACACCTCCTTAACTATTTGATTGTAAGCTAGTTAATTACTTTAATGTCCACTTTTCAAAATCAACCGATTAAAAAAATTAAAACATATGCATTTCAGTCAATACTGCATTTCTTTGTCCACCGCCAGTTAAACTTCCCATTCAAACCGAAAAATCTAGAAATCTAACCTTCCTCTTCTCTGCTCTTCACTTTTGTTAAATCACGTATTTCTATATAAAATTACTTTGTAATCCCTCCACGGAGAGACTTGGTAAACAATTTACTGAAATCATCAAAGGCAGTTATTTTAAGTTCTTTTATCATTTAAAGTATTTCATAAAAGTCTAAAACTTTGCAAGTAAAAATTAACTAATCTTTTCATAATTACCAAATCTAGAGGGTTAATTCTGTGTGCGCTAACTTTTTTAATCATACATCTCTAAATTATCCCTTACAGAAATATTTCTATATATACCAAATATTACTTAAAAACACAATCAGACAGTAATTTTTGTTTGCTGATAAGTGGAAAAATGTGCCTCATAACCAATACACAAAAGCCATCGTAAATATTACGTAATTACATTTTAATAGCCAACTAGAAATAATCGAATTTAAATTAACTCGAGCCCAACCTGCTTGAACTCGAGCTTGTAACTCGAGCTTGAAAATGATGAGCTCCTCAGTCTTGCAAATATTTTATGTACGCTTAAGTTTTCAGCAAATACTCTACTCTACATTTTCGTCATTTTAGTAAAATGACTACCAAAATCATTGCATAATTCATTAAAAAATTACACTGTCACAAAATGAGACGCCTACATTCCTAATGCAAATTATTGTAATCGGCAAATATATTTTCTCGCAATAAGATTTGTTCTAATTTGGTTTAATGATTTTTCATCATGGAGCCAGTAAATTTAAGTGTGGTTAGCATGAAATCCGTACGTTGTGCCTTTATTCCTTTCTCACGGTAATTTGTGTGGAATATAGATATTTCTTCTTTCTAATTATTTTCGCTGTTCATAAATATGTATACCCAAGGAGATTTTCTCATTCCCTATGATTTTGATATTTTCAAATAAAGAATCTATATATGTATTTTGTCCCTACTGTACTACAATTGCTAAATAAAGTATCTGCCCTCTTATACCACACTTTCAAGCAATTTCTTAAGGTAGAGGGTTTGTTAATTCTCTTATTACGATTTAATTAGTATTACCTACTCACAGTTTGTCCCCATATTGTCTACTATAATCTACTTCTATGAGTGGGCACTTTATAAAAACTATAATGCCTTACAACGACTTAAGTACAATTATATGCAATGTGACCCTATCTGCCTTAGTAATCCCAGATTCTTTATTATCGTAACAAGTACATTACCAAAGAAATTTCATACTGCAAACTGCGGATACATGTATTGAATTGACAATTTTTTATGCACAAAAAAGGAAATTTCATTTGTTTGTTTAAGGGACATACCGTTGTTATTACCTAAAATTAATTTTAAGTACCCACTACACATTATCCTGCACCGCACTTATTTAGATACGAGATTAATGTAATTTTCTATTTACAAAACAATTTATCTGCGATATACTTACAAAGTTATAAACTAGCACTCACTAACCACACTAACTATTCATTAATGCCATTTGCCGTAATTGTATGCAAATGTCTATTTAACGAGATAGTTTATTATTTGTATTGCAGTTAACAGAAATTCACCAACGTATTTTATTCATACCCTTTGCACATTATTATTTTATGAACGATGATTCTAATTACATAAGTTGTAGCTAGTCCTAATTTATTCCTTGGACTTATAAATATGATTTGTGTGAGAATGAGCGAGACCAGATCAGCCAGGCCCTGTCATTCCCTAATAAATGGCTAAATACACGCTATTAGGTAAACTATTATAGTTTTTGGTGTGGATAACCCTGTTTGGAACTTGTCATGTCTCTCTTTCAAATACCTACACACCTACAACAATTAGAATCCAATATGTATATACAGGTAGTGTACTTTGTCAGAATAGCCTAAGAAGACGCACTTCTCTATTCTACGTACACACGGAGTCTAACACTATGTTCACAATGCGAAATACAGTCTCCCTCCCTATATAAATAAACTCTCTAAGCTACTATTGACTTTATTTACAGTATCATTAATCACTATCTATTCACCAGTATAAATTGAATGTTATACTTACACTTTACACACTCCACTCATTAATTACTTACCGATACAATTTCAACCTACCTAGTTTATAGTACCTATCTGCTAATTAATTATTTAACTACTGATAATAGTATTTACTGCACAGAACCTCCTCTGATTAGGTAATTCGTTTCCAATTGCATTGTAATCTCCTTCTATCATTACTTCAATACAAATATTAATTCTTAATCAACATGACAAAATTAATTCTAGTGGGATAAATAAAACTGATTTACAAATTTTTCAATGATACTACTGTAACCTCAATCTCAAGTCATTAATTGCCCTGTTCTCAATTTGCATCAAAATAGCCAAGACAATGGATCCACTTTCTATCAGTTAAGTTTGTGTAAATTAAAATTATGAACAGCAATGCATTACTAATAAGATTTCTTCCTAGGAATAAAAACCAAAATCTACACAGCAATAAATACCTTGCTTAAAATGACTGGAAGTGAAACACCGAGTGAAATGTTATTACTGTGTACCTTATGATAGGAAGAACCAAAATGGTATAGTGTGGGAATACTGTGTATTTAGATTCTTTTGTTATTAACTTACTAATTTAAACTGAATTGTTAGGAAATGACTAAAACCAATTATTAAAGATATTCACTGGACTTGGTGACTGGTGACTAAAAATCAAACGGGTATTCGTAACGAGTTCCTACTAAGCCTAAGAAATCCAATATTTCCAATACTGCTACCAAAAGTGAAAATATTATTTTATAAATGAAATACTGCAATATTTGAATTTCAAAACGACGCCTATTGAGACAACTCATTCTGCTGTTAGTTTTAACCATCCGCCCGCTTATAATTAAAAATATATTCATAATTACTTAAAAGATGCTAAATTACTACAATGAAAAGAGCTTGCTAGCTTACTGTTAAAATGCAGTTGATAATTAGGTATGCTCCTTCCTCACGGATACTATACATCACAATATATATGTCACTAGAACTTACAAATAAAATCTAGTTGAAACAACGATAGTTTGCCCGTTTCGTTTACCTGTGCTTTTGAATTATTGATTTCCTAAATAAATGAAGGTACTAAAATGACATTTTAGGATATTTTTTACCTTACATTCGTATGTCTCCCACTTTTCAAAGCAGAAACGGAAGAACCAGGGAGATTATTGTTCAATTGTCCAATTTTCATTGGACTGGACAAGGGTGGGGTGACGCGGGAGTAGTTGGCGTTGCGTAGCGTGACTACATTTTAGTTTTCAACTTTCAGGACCCCTCCTCCCTTTATGTACATTCTTAGTGACATTAATCTAATTAAGATTAATCTTGAATAACTTATTACCATGTTATTCTTAATTTTATAATGATTGAGAGTGGAAGACACATACTAACTGTCATAACCAAAACACTTAGGAATTCGTACACAGTTGGTTTTGTACGCTACATATTACTGCCCATTTAAAATCAAATATGGATATCCAACTCGTAACTAGAACGATAACGCTTAAACATTTTGTTAACCTCAATAGGAAATACCGTGTAAATTTGGAGTTTATAAATAAACTCGGCTAGTCACTTATAATATAAAATAATTAAATATTTTGGAGTCATTATTAAAACTGCATGTATTATAAATACTTTGGCTTTGAATTCCTAACCGCAATGGTGATAACCTGAATGATTTTGAACAACACTGAAAAGTTCAAACGTATTTACAAGTCACACAAAGGTACCTAGTTATGCTATAGAATTTGAACGACAGGGCGAGCTGTTTGTTGACTTTCGATGAGATGCTACGATATTCAAATTAGGATAGACAAAGAGAACTGAAGAGACCTGGAATCCCTTGTCTCTTGTTCCACCGTTGCAGAAATTCATTTTTAGTGTCATTACGTAGTGACACATGAATATCAGAGTGGAGTTCGAGAAGCTACAACAGATGTCTTTGTCTCTGGTTTGTAAAACTAAGTAACTGTACAGTCACCGCCACTACACCAAAAACAACACAAAAACGATTCTTTTTAGACAGACTAAAGTTGCGATATGTCTAAATTTGCGATACCTATCCACATATTCACTAATTACACAATTCCCAATCCGTAATTAGTTTGGCTCATTTGGGCACTGCTAATACTTAAAATTACTTACTCCCAAAAACTCTTTGTCAACTCAGCCAAGATATCCTACGTACACTGTAATTTAGATCTAGGTATCTACACAAATATCTCTACCTTCGGTACGGAATAAAAATAGAATCAATTAAATGAGACGACTCCATATATTGTCCATCTTGTAATTTTACCTTGCGTCATACCTGATTATTGTTAAGGGTGGAATTAATTTCTAATTTTATTCCGTATCAGAAGTAGTTATCTAACCTTAGTCATACCACTCTCCGAAATGATGTTTCTTAGTTTTGGTTGAAATACCGGCATTGCGCCTACTTTGACTTCTTCGAAGACGAAAAGTGTACTTTCGAGTAAAGTCGTTCTGTAATTGCTAGAAGAGTCCTGCAGTGGACGCAGACGGCGGACTGTGGAGAGATGGAAAGTGTGATTGTGTCATTGATGGCGGTGGGGGGATAGAATTCCCAATCCCCCAAGGCAACAGTCAAGTGGCGTCTTTCGAATTTGACTCGTCCGTCTGATCGCAAAAATTCTGAGAACCTAATTCCATTTTCACAGAGGCAGCCACGGCAGCAGCAGCCAAATTGTTCTGATTCACAACACATTTACGCATATGCTTCTCTAGTGTTGAAGGAACTGAAAACGGCATGTCACAAAATCGACACCTGTACACATCCTTCCCTAGTCGGCCGTGCGTTTTCATATGACGGGTCAGTTTCGAGCTCTACAAATATTACAAATACAACCAAGTCCAGTTAACATAAAGATCTTCTATTCACAATTTTACCTCAAACCTAATTAAAATATAGATAATAATAAAAATATCAACTAATGCATTAATATACCATAAATAATCCCAATGCGTCTCGTAATTAAAAACTGAATAAACCAAACTAAATTTAAAACCTAATAAATTGATACAATACTGTTCCGAAGCTGATTGAGCAAACAAAA
Source organism: Yoshiicerus persimilis (assembly GCA_020352615.2). Classification (NCBI taxonomy): domain Eukaryota; kingdom Metazoa; phylum Arthropoda; class Collembola; order Entomobryomorpha; family Tomoceridae; genus Yoshiicerus; species Yoshiicerus persimilis. The sequence goes on along the minus strand of CM060170.1, from coordinate 42,129,035 downwards.
ATTGTGTGAAAGTAGGCAATTGCAATTTGGGAGCCAAATCGTTAAAAGGCAGTAGAAAAACAGTAAACAGTAAAATATATGTTAATTACAAATTGCTTCCCTAATTTTCAATCAGTTTGAGGTGGAAGAGCCCAAGGTTGCTACAGCCTAAATTATGAATTGCAAAGAACTGGAAATTACCTGAGCACAAGCGTAGCTGCAGAGTTCACATTTGTAAGGTTTTTCTCCTGTATGTGATCGACGGTGAACTGTGAGATTACTGCAATTTTTGAATACTTTTCCACAATACTCGCAGGTGTCATTCCTCCTACTTTCCTTTTTGACAGGTCCAAGGGTTCCACTGATACTGGTTCCATTGCTGCCGGTACTAGAGTCCCTATTTGAATTGTAATTGCTTTTGTCCTTTCTGGAAGAATGGTGATGGTGGTGTTCCCTCGAATTTTCCATGTTGGAAGAATTGAGAAAGTTGAGAGGATCTCTAGGGAGCCAGAGCCCAGAAGCGTACAGGGCTTCGGGTTGATCCATTTTGAGTCGTTTATCCATGTTGGGGTCGAAGGGAAAGAGTGGCGGAGGTGGAGGGCCCCCTGGGTGCAGGAGGTCAAACGGCGGGGCCAAGGAGACAGTGGGTGAAATTGTTCTGGGACCATTTCCCGTGGTAGCACCAGGCCCACTGCCTTTCATGAGTTTCGTGTACAGCTGGGATTCCTTGAGGGCCTGTCGGTAGGCCTCGCTGTATTGGGCAATGTTGTTCAAACCAAAGCGGTCGATTAATTCACCAACCAAAGAGTTTGGATTGTTCATGAGTTCCTTGGCTGCCGCGGTGATTTTATCCTTGGGCCGAGTGAGGTCTTCAGGCTCTGCTTCGTTTTCCATTCCTTCCCGTCTCCGCTTGGCTTCTGGTTCCGAGGAGTCCAGTTCTCCATCAGAGTCTAAATCATAATCGTAATTGTCATCGTCCAGGGAGGAGTCGTCGTCCTCCCCCGACTTGCTATCTTGGTTCTCCTTCTCAGCTGTGAACGAACTGTTCTGTCCGTTCATCAGATTCTCATGTCCGTCTTCCGAACAAATATTGTTTTCTACTCCGTGGTCTAGCCGAGGAGTGAAAGAAGGGTGTGGGGTCTGACTCTCGCGCTTTCCTTCCTCGTGCTCACTCTTCTGCTCACCTTTGCTCTCCGTTCCGTTTCCAATGTCACTACTCTCTTGGGCTGGAGACGGAGTCTTTGAATTGTTCCCGCATCTTCCTATCATTGACAATTTCAAGTTTAATTCTCCATTGGATTTTTCGTCGTCAGCCCGAGATTCGTTTTTTGACTCCGAGTTCTTTGACTCACTTCCAATCATATTTTGGATTTGCAAGTCCGCTTTACTGCTCGTGTCAAACAGGAGGTCGTGGTGAGTGGACGAGTTCGACGAGTTCGGCCCCGAGGAGGTCGTCGCTCCTGCAGAGATACCCGAACCGATTCCACTCGTGGGGGGAGTCGGTGTACTTGCGACCGGACTAGAGCAATCTTGCCCGGGAGTTTCGTCAGCAGCGCTCCCTCCTCCAACTCCCGCCATCCCCAGTCCCAAAACTAATGACTCTTCAATGTCCACGGACGATCCGTGCTGAGAAAGGAGGTGACGTCGCAATCTCCCTCCAGAGGTAAAGGCCTGTGAGCATTGCGGACACTTGTGAGGGGGGTCACTACCGTGGGTTCTTCTATGAGCTGCCAAAGTACTCTCGAAGCGGAAACGCTTTCCACAGACGTCGCAACTTTTCCCTTTCCCTAACAAATAAACACCAAATATGTAAAACTCAAACAAATCCTAATGCTTCTGGGTTTTAAGCCTTAATAAAATACTAAGGTAGATTTTCATGTTGTCTCAATAAAAAGGGACACAGTAAACTCGACACTGTATCTCAAATAATGAAAGAACGAAGTCTACTTTCTCCAAACAAATTATACTGCTGAGCAATTCATTAAATAGGGAACCCACTATTTATGCTTTTGCATTTATTTCTTTTCTCTGTATGAATATTGTTCTACTTTGGTTTCACTGCATTATCATAACTTTTTCCTCACTAAAGTATTATCAGTATAAAATTCTGAATGTATATCAAAATGTTTGTTTCAGATAATGTATTTGATGACTGAATGAATTGAAAAGTATGCCACTGCCTAAATTGTGTAGTATTAGGGACTGAAAAAGAGAAAATGCTCACCATCTTCCGGAGACAAAGGCGAGGGTGGAGTCATGGCATTTTTCCTGTTGTTGTTGGAGAATCCGGGTGAGACGGGCGAGGGAGAAATGCTGGATCCACCGGCGAGCTGTCTAAGTCTTTGAGAGTAGAAGTCGAGAGGCTCCGTGAGGGCGGAGGTGGCGGAGTTCGAGTGTCTGGTGGTGACTGCGGCGGCAGCGGCGGCGGCGGCCAAGTCAAGAGTGGTGCGGGGGTCGAAGGGCAAAGTTGGCATTGTCAGGGCCGACGGTCGGAAATCACTGTGCAGAAAAAGTCTCTGATGATGCAAATGATTGGACAGATCGGGAGGGTGGTCCAAAAGGACTCCGTTAGGAGCCATGAGAACAGAATTGGAAGAACAAGTAGAAGGTAGAGAAGAAGTGCAACAAGATGCGGCCATTGCCTGCAAATCTAACCTGGGGTTGACTAATTGTTCCACTGCACGAAAGTCATGACTAGAAGCGCTCCTCGGCAATCCAAAAGTCTGTGGAAATGGAAAGCGCAGAAGTCCGAAGGAACCCGGTCCGTCCGCCAGACCGGGCATCCCGAGTCCTATCCGCGAACCGGAACTGGAACCGCCCAGCAGCACTCCTCCGCTGCTCACCTTCGAGTTCGCACTGGAGGTCAGGAGGGACGCGGGGAGGCTCGTAGGAACTGTTAGCTGGCTACTCAGCAGAGACGACGACGCCGAGGACGACCTCTCGCGCGCGCGGAACTCCGACTCCTGAACCTCATTCTCAACCTGCACACTTCCGCCACACGTGTTCGTGTTCGTGCTCGGCGCAACTGCCATCCCCGTGCTTTTGCTCGTCTGAGTTGCAGGACTCCCCGATTCGCGCGCCCCCGGCCCCAGGGAGGAACCCAGCGAAGGGGGCAACCCCAGAGAATGCCCCACTTGGGGGTTTTCTTCGTCAATGTAGATTCGCACCCCGTGGCAGTTCTGAACATGCTGCATTAACGTCCATGCTGATTGGAAATCCTTTTGGCAAGTGAAGCAGACGCAACGGGCTGGCTCTGCAATCCCAAATAAATTACCATACCCGTTATTTAGTGCTTACAGTTAGGGAACTACATGATGATGACCTGGAAAGATTCACTAGAAACGTTTTCCGTGACCTCTGTACTCTTATCTAACTAGTACGGGCAACTTTTTTGACTAATTCGGTTTTGATGATTTCAGAAATGAGTGAATTCGTTTGATTGAGCCCTATTTTTAGAAATATACACCGAAAACCTCTATTTTACCCGGGTGTGTTTCGTTTTATACTTGTAATACTTGATGCGTTACAGTAGAATATTTTGGATGATTGGAATTACCTGAGAAATGCGTGTTTACTTCTGCGTCGGATTTCGATATTTGGTTTTCAAAGGGTGTGGATGTTCTTTGAGGAATAGCTTTGGATCTCCGTGACATCGGCGCTGAGATACTTTGCTTTACTAGAGAAATAGAATCCAAACTTAAAGAAAAATGGTTTTCATTGAGAGGACTGGCAGTTGCTGAATTTTGATTTCCTTCGTCACAGCAGCCACTGGAATTGTTGCCATGCTCTTTAGAGCCGCTGTTCGTGTGGCTGTTATTGTTGCATCGATCAGATTCGCTTTCGCCGTGCAGACAACGATTCCTTCCACTTTTATTCTTATTATTGGTGGAGCTGTTATTGTTATTGTTGCTCACCGAGGATGGTCCATTGGATAGTTGAGAACGAGTATTGTAGCTATCCTGATCCTCATCTTCCGAGCACGGATTAGAAGAACTTGGACTTTCTGGGCTGTTGAAGTGGTGATTGTTTTTAGCATCAAAATTATTATTGTTTAGGAGCGCTGCAGCCGCAACAGCAGCAGCTTCTTCTTGTTGATTTCGATTTATCGCTGGACACGTCCGAACTTTGTGTTGAATGAAACGGACTATATCACCGAGAGAAAATTGTTTCAAGCATGCACCACAAGTTAATACATCTCCAGGTCCTCGCACAGCAGCAATCGAGTGATCCACTGAAATTTAAAAAAATGCAGGCATTAGATTTCGTGTACTCTCAGAATTTATGTGTACACAGCAGTTACTCAGAATATTGTCATTTGTTAATCTACATAGGAAGTGAAATTGGATTCATAAGGGTTTTCAAAAATTATATTAGGTAATGGTAACTAACAATCGTATTCAGAAAGATATTTAGAGTGGAGAACGATGTTAATTTTCGCCATGCACTTTTCCCAAGAGCATCTACTAAAATATTCGCCGTATTTACATTGGAAATAGCCGGTTATCACATGTTAACGGTTTGTTTCTATGCAGTCAGGTTGAAAAGCAACTTTCACACTATTTCGCAACTAAAAATAAGTACGTTGAAATAAAAGAGAAAGCACGATGACAATGACAGTCAGAGGATTCCATACAAATTGCAATAATATAATGCAGTCATCCACGAATAGTATAGCAGACTGAAGGATAAACCCATTGTTTCATTTTTCTTAGAAAAGTCAATGGATTGTGTAGGGATATTTTAATAGAGATTCTTCTTCTTTCGACATCAGATCAGTTCAGATTTCATATAATCTCTTCTTAGAGTCGCAATACATCTCAACTGATGTCCAATTCTATTTCTATTCCATCATGCGTCATGCCTCACAATATCGCTCTCATGTTTACTTGTCTGTCGAAAGAATAAAACCTTTGGACGCTATTTATTCTTTCTTTTGTGCACAAACAGCCTATTCTATTTTCATGCAAGTCCTATAGCATTTTCGTGCATAACTTGTCCCCATGCATCTGAGCACAGAACAGAGATATTATGTAACCATATCCATGACCATGAGAGCACAAATCGATGAGCTGTAATATAATTGGACGGGAGACAGTCATAAGTTCACGGCTCGAACAAAAATAGGAACGACATGCTAACAATCACTTCTATTTTTGATATAAAGGGCAGATTATGATTGTTTGTCATCTCGTGGAATAAATAGCAAAAGTTATTTACATAAGAGCACCAAAAACTTGTATTATACAATTGCTATTATGTTAAGTGGTCTTAATTGAATAAAGTAGGTAATAATACTTACTATAAGTGTGAAGACACACAACCACGTAAGATAAACATATCTGCTTATCACAATTTATTATCATGAGTTTTGGAATTTGCAAATTCGCAATTCCGGAGGAAAATTCGATATTTTTGAGTATTCTTAACCCAGATTCCTTTTTATTCTTGATTTGTGAATATTATTTGCCCCCTTGGTCTTTTTATAAAATTTTCTGATAACGATAGCAATAGTAGTGTGATATCAAACTGAATGAACATTATTCTACTTTTAATGATTTATAGCAGAGGTGCAGAAATCCCACACTTCAATATTATAACCACTCCTATAGCATAGATTTTTAAGAGTACCTACACACCAAATTGTTTCTTATTGTATTGCTCACTTGTGTGTTTTGCAGAACCCTTGTATCATTTCACCTTCACCCTTTAAGACCCTTTGAGGAAGAATATGATCTTAAGTTCAACAGTTGTATATTTGAAACAGATATGTTTGCATGAGATAAACAAGAAGTGAGTAGCACAGTTTTACAATTGACAAGCTGAACGATTGTTCCATGACAATAGTGCCTGTGATAAACAAGCTTGGACATATCTAGTAGAAAATGAAAAATAGACTTGATAGAGAATAAATTGTTGTGGGTTTTTGTATAGACTACTATATAGTGTTGTTATATAGTAAGTGGATGCAGTATGTGTTAGTAAATCTTGTGTTTGTGTAGTATCAGGTTGAATTGCTGTGCGTATGGTCAGTACACAAGATTTTTAAGATTTGGCAGGTCCAGCATGAAATTAGACGTGACCGCATGTCATTGGATTCCCAGAGGGACTGTAAACAAGAAAAGGGTCGTGTAAGAAAGGAAGAAACCACAGCAGATCACAACGTAACTAATCATCCTTCATTCCCACCCTTGAATTTCAACGTCTGTCTCACTTGCCTCGTCGTCCCGGCTCTGTCTTCTCCGCACTGCCCTAACTACTCCAATAGCCTTTCCTTGGGAGAGCTACCAACTGAAGGATCTTCTATTTTCATCGTTTGGACGCTAAATGTCAACTCACGTCTCAAAATAGAATAAACTCTGCAGCTCTCCGAATTACATACGCACTGGCTCTTATTGTACAACCAAACTATAATAAAAACTAGTCTACGTCAACATCACTTACAGATATATGTAACCCACCGTCTGATATTTATATACCTCTTATGACACACAATTCACTCTGTTGAGTAACCGTATCTATGTCCATTCTATTTTACCTTAGATCACACAATATCTTGTACATTATATTCCATTAACAATAAAATACGTACCAAAAGATCGTAAACTCCCTTTCGCCAAATTGGTTATCTTTCTTTCTAAGTAGATTATCTCGCGAAAATACTTTAAGAGTCCAAAAGTACGGTTTCAATGGCACTTCAGACCACAAGTGTCATTTTAACAACTTCTCTTTCTACTTTATGAAGTTCAGGTGCAAAGATTTTTGTTCTCCTTTGCAATAACTGGGCTCTCCATACGACCTCTGACCTACCGCAATGGTAATGATTTCTTAAAACATAGATCGCATCTTGCCCATTTATAACTAAGAATATTTTTTGAGTGATACTAAATGGTAATTACTTTTTTTATAATGAGGTCAATTAAATTTAGACCGATGCAATCACACTGGGGATAAAAGCTTATGGCAAAGCCACATGATAATTAAAGAATAAAGCATCATTTACCATATTTGCAGTTTTAAACTGAACAAAAATATATAAATGGTAATAGGTACTCCAGAACTATGATTATTTAGTGAAATAATGCGTAAGATTTGCAAATGAGCAAGGATGCAAAAAGCAATGAATTTTTGGGCTGTGTTTTGAGCAAAAACCTACTCATAAACCCAGAAACCCTAAAACCCTGGGTCGCCATCCTTGCAAATGAGTCCTAATAATATAGTAGGCACTTGCCTAATGCGATTTAGTGAACTTTATGCCTATTTCATGTCATAGAGAGTTAATTATATCTGACCCACGTTAGAAATAAATCCAGGATTTCATAAAAGTCTCAGAACGGACAAAATATGTAATCAAAAGACTTGCATGTCTATATTTACGATTAGTGTGCTATTGTTTGTATAACAATTTGAGTCGTATTCTTAATTGTAATCACATTTAGTTTTCATTATGTATCCATATAGCAATGTAATTTTAGGTTACAAGTGAACCCAATGCTACATTTAATAAAAGAGGTTTGCCCAAGAGTATTTACCGTGAGCTTGCAATGTGCGAAATGATATAATTAATCATTGACATACCAACTTGCAGATTTTTACTAACATCCAATTACTACCCACAGCATCAGAGTCATGACTGTGACCTAACAACGAAAATTAACTAATTGTGGACTCATTATAGTTTCAAAAGCGAGTTTCACTTTGTCTATTAAATCTGTAATAACATTGCCCATAAAGTGACCCTTAAACATTTAAACATTCCAAGGAGATGACAATGTTGAACACTCGTTTAGGATGACAGAAAATAATAAATACTTTGCAATATTTATGAATATGCGAATATGAGAAGAGGTTGTGATTCAAATGAGATTAATTACTCTTACTTTCTGTACAAGTCCTCACATATTATTATTCCTGACTGCGTAAACTGTGATCCGTTGTGTCCAACAACTATTGTGTATTGATAGTCTGGTTTATTACTTTGGTAGTTGTATAATATCGAGTTGGAGGACAGAATATTCAGTACACTAATATAATATTGGGTACAAGTGACAGAAAGAGTGAAATATACATGAGGGATAGTAAGAAATATTGTATTAGGGCTGTGTCTCGTCCGTATAGGTATATAGGTACTAAAAGGTTAATACATATGTAATGTAATGTATGTACCTATAGCATTAGATTTGGAAAGTAGAGAAGAGTTTGTGAAATCTGCATAGAAATATTCGGAGAAAAGAAGAGTGAAAAAGCGTCTGGGCGGTGTGGACCGCCCGCCGTCCATTTTTATGACAAACCCAATCCGCAGGGGGTTCCCCCTTCAATTGCACATGAACCCAGAAGAATGAGCTGAGGAACTGTGAGTGAGTTGAGGACATGACACTAACTCGCCTAAGAATAGCCGACAACGATATCCGCTCTAATATAATAAAAATATTCAGTTATTACGAGGATGGGCAGATGGGCACTGCAACCAACTCGCCACTTCCTTGGCACTGCTCTTCTTCATTTCGACTCTCTATTCCATCGCTTGTCATCCGGGGCACTGGGCAGACAACCCTGGCCCACCGGTCCACAATGGCATCTATAATTGGCATATTGAAAAGATGACAAGGGAGCTCCACCGAAATGGCAACTCTCGCTGCTGGACACTTTCTCTCCATTCAAGACATCTACATAATGCATCATCACAGAATCCCACTATTATCCTCACTCTGCATACTTCTCCAAGCATTGTTTCTATATCCATTACTTCCATCCAACGTCCCCCTCTCCTTCTTCGCATCCATCCATAACTTCGCTGCCCATCCTCAACAAACTCTTTAACAAACACTCAGTTTCTATGCTAAGAAATGCTCTCACACAACATTCAATATCACATTACAGAGTCGTCCACCCCTTTGCAACATATTCTCTCTTCACCGCATAATATAATCTAAGCATTACACTATAGAAATTAAAATCGCATTTAAAAAGTACTGACCACATCACTTTGTTATCGTAACTGTAACAGCATGCATTAAATAGGCTCTTTAAACACTATTGTCCTACCTTAAAATTTTTTGGGAAATCACATAAAAGTGTTGACTGACACTTAGGTAATGGAATAATGAGAAAAATCCTTAAACTTCAGTTTTAAAGGATCACAATAGTAAGTACAGCAAACATGTAATTTTACGTCATCATTGTACATTCCTTAATAATATTTGGAATTGCATTAAGTATACTTACTTTACCGCTGAATTTCTCTATATCTATGTAGTGCAATTTGATGTGTTTCCAACCGTAAGAGTAATAATAAGGAATTTTAGTTTGCATGCATTGTATTTAATATTTCCAATGCAAGAGTCTCGAACAACAAATCATTATTGACGTAAATTATGTAAGACAGGCATAAAATGTACTGATATTTTAGAAGCACATGGTTTACAAACTTTAGATTTGTGTGTGCATTATCTATGTAGATTATGTATCTATACCTATGTGAGTGGGTGTTGAATCGACTTTGCCTATCTCCCTTCAGGTATTGTGCTTTGTAGTAGGCTAATAGTATTATCACGGAAAGGACTTTTAGCAACATGTCAGTTTTTGTATTTATTAGTGGGCACTTGGAGATTAACACGAGTAAAGCCATTACAGGGAGGTTTGATGGAGACGAGTGTGAATTAGGGACAATTGGTATTTATCTATGAGCATTTCCTTTTGAGAGGAACGAGGGACACACTTTTATCAATGCAAATGCGTGCCTACATAAATTAGCGGTCTGGAGCTACGTGTATGCCAAGAAGGCTACTCTGGTCTCCGCAGCCACGATAGGAAGATAAGATTCATTCATGAATGGCCATTGTCCTCCTATTACCATACACAATTTCTTTCTTTCCAATTCCTTATTCCATCGAGTCAACTGAAGCAAGTCAGCGTCTGCACAATAAAATACAAGCTTTGGCTTTCAGTTGACGTTGACAATGTAATCTCCCACTGTCCAGTAGTTTCTTTACAATGCCTTATGTACAATACCTTATAGAAGTAACATCTTCATTTATAATGCTCTATAAGAATATAAATGCAACTTATGCATTATAGAGTGTGTTTTCCATGAAATTTCCACAGTTGCATAACATGGGAATTCAGACAATGGAAATGGACACGGGCCGTTCTATTATGTATAGGTAAATGGTAAATAGTTGCTTTGCTCGTTTCGGTCACTTTTATTTCCTTATTATTTATTAGCCTAGACTCCACATCTGAACTGAGTTTTCAAGGGGAGCATTGCATTGCTATCGGGTTCTGTGTACTACACAGAATTGACAAGAGCTTTTGTTTGTTTGTAGGCATTACTACTCAGTTATTGTGGGTTATCACTTGCACAGAGGCAAAAGAGTCTGGACAGAAGTGCCTACATGACGGCTTACTTTGACTTGACCATCGTTCTATAGGAGGGTGTAATAAATAACTCATTGTTAATGTATAACCAGAAGCTCTGTACAGATACATTCATATAATTCAAATTAGTCGGTTTCAAAGTCAGCACGCTACAAATCACTATACAGAAGAGCAATAATGAAATGTAAATAGAAGAGAAAAAGGCAGCTCTCGTGCTGTCCGCTGTAAATATTGTACAAAGGAGTGGGCAGTTAAGAACTGGTAATGCCCGGCTCTGCTCTGACCATTCTACGTGGGAGTGAGACAACAACCCATTTGTCTGCTCGGCTAACAGCAAAAACTTGAATGAATGGGTATAAAAACTTGAATATGAATTACAATTGCGAGGGTATAAATACCAACGCAAAAGAAATCGTGTTCCGTTGGATCTGTCGATTGTGTAGTGAACATGTGTGCATATTTCATCGTAAATCAGGTTCTTTGCACTTAACCTTACTTAACATAATGTAACCGAGAGATACCTAAACGAAGCACCACCCAGGGTTGGAATAATTGATTGCATTGCACTGATTGCTAGTATGCTCCTAAATATACAAGATTTCCTCGGATATACCTTGTTTTATTTAAGGTTTCCGTGACCGGTAGTAAAATATTCACCATAAAACTTTTGAATTAGAAATAATAATAATATTTTTTAGAAAATATTGCTACAATACTATATACTTTTTAATTCTATTAAAGTATTTCTGTTTATACCCTCGTATGCGAAATGCACATAGAAACTTTGTAAAGGGACGAGGGAATGGCGACCTGACCTGATTTACTAATCCTGCCTAAGCTAGGTTGGTTATTGGACTTATCTCTCCGTGACGTTAGCCTTAAGACGACGACGAACGTGAGACAAAAGCAAGACGGAGCTATCCTGCAATAAAATCAGAAAAGGAAGGCATTAAGGAAGTGAAGATAAATGACTGCGATGAGAAGGCAATGAATGAAGAACAGTAACCAATTCTGAATTTCTGATTGTGGTGAGTCTGACGGACGACGGGAATCACTTACCTAACCAACTACGTAACTTAGGTAAGTAACAGCGATCGCAGATAAAGGATTCCACACACTCATCCTTCCACAGTCCAACTCAGACAACCTACACTGCAGTGTACAACAATAAGGCAGTCCAGTTTTACCACATGCAGCACAACTAAGCCTCATTAACCAAAACCGGTTTTGCTTTCCATTCTCTCAACATAACACTGAAACAACTTTTACTTGCTTTCATTATACAACTTCTGCCCCTGTTACACACCTGACATTACAACTTATCTTACAATGCTCTGCTGTAATAGATTATTTATAAACTTACGTAATATGCACTTTCTACACAGGGGTTTCTTATCTCTCTCAGGTTACAATATTAAATACTAATTGATTCCTATATTTAACATTTGTTTTTCTGTTTTTTGCCACAGAATTATTTCATTCATTCATTCGTTTTTCCATGAGAATTTGGAAATGCAATGTTTTGGTAACTTGGTATTTCATCCAGTTGCAATTGTGCTCCAGTTGGATAAATTGGGAATGAGTATTGTTTATTATGTAATGATTGGTAGAATTGTGGTTGGAAGGACGGGTGGCCCATCTGCTTAGGCAAGTTAGCAATGCTAACTGAACTTAGGTTGGGGAAGGGGAGTGTAGCCTGAGGCGAAGGCCTGGCCTTTCGTGTCTGTCTTGGCGAGCCAATATTGTACTAGGAACTGTAAACAGACTTGTGTAGGCATAAAAAGTTTGCGGAGGAGATTTCTGATGGAATTCGAAGAGATGGAGAGGAGTTGGATGGAAGTTCTGTGTGATTGTCTTTCTCTCCCAATTGTCCCAATCATTCACTAAACCAAACTGAACTGAACACAGTGTCAGTTGGATTAGATTTCCATTCCATTTTACTCCCAGCCAAGCTATGTGCCTACCGCAAAACACAATATTAGCACAATAGCCACTCTCCTTATAAAATGCCCAACAATCTCTTCATATTTTCACAGCGTCATACGCCATCAGATATAAATATCTACACAAATAGATCCACCAAGGATAAATAATATTTTCCCGTGTCAGAAGTCAGATCACAAGTTAAATAACTTGCTCTCACGCATTTTCCTTCTCTATATTCGGCATCGCGTCTCCTTTCATTTCTTTGGTCAGAGAAAACATCAACTGGGATTGTTAGGTAGTTTCCCTAGTTTTCCCCATATGTGCTCGATTTCCTCTTGGTCTTTCAATTCAGAGATATTTGTGCATTCTCCATTAAAAACTGATTTATGTTTTCATTGACTTTTCAACAAGATAATCTACTTTCATGAGCAATTGTTTTTCTAGTTTTATATGTACTATTGTAGCATGATTAGCGTACTACAACATTATTGCTCTCTGCTAACGATGTAGTTCATTTCTAAAAGATAGAAAACCCAAGTGTACAAGTTCCACTATAGTTTGTCTGTATTCTTGGTGTTAAATACAGAGCCCAAAGAGGAAGCGACAAAGGAAAGGCAGCTAAAGCTTAGGATTAATCAAATTGTGATCAGCAGGGGAATGTCACTTTTGCCTTCAACTTTTATCCGTTTCGGTCAATTAGGAGATCCCTCGTTTCCTTGTCACAAAGACTGACAGTCGAGAAAACTCTCTTCTGTTTTCTTGTCCTTTTCAATCCGCCACAGATCTTTAGTCAAACTTCCCTAAACAATAAATCTGGACATATTGCAATAGTACATAGCAGTAAAACAAAACATTGCATAACCACCTGTACACTGCGAAATCTGATAGCGCCGGATAGATAAATGAAAAGTGCGTAATATTTCTAATTGCTTTATAGAATATAATAGCCACATTAAATATGAATGATATTTAGTCATTGAGAAGTGTATTTCATGGTCTTGGATAATATACGCTGCTAACCTAGGATTCAGTTGTATGGTATCTCGATAATATTGGATGGTATCTACATAAATTACATATTAGCTAAAAATTGGCTGGATAATATAATACTACCTAGATAGTATCCTATTGTCCTCCCCAATATATAATATATACATCAACACTATATTAATTCTTTGCGCCATAATTTTATGGAATTAGTTAAACCACAGTGAGAACTACAATACATTATTGACACAGGCTTTACTTATTGAGGCCAATGAAATATCTGCAGGTTTCTGTACCCAAAAGAAGTTTGCACTGGATTTTTACAAATGACTCAACGTTAAGAAACCTTGTTAACTCACCCTAATTCTTAATAAAAGAACTGCTTAAATATGAAATATTATTTATAAATAATATAGCACCCTGAATGAATAAAAACCGCATTCTTCCGATTACCTTTCATTTTCACCTTTTCGGCTATGCACGCAGATCTCACAATAGAAGAATTTTTGTTATACTTTAATCAACAATTATTGCATTTTTAATCCTTTTTTGAAAGCCCAGTTAAGACTAATGATAATTTCTAAATTCTGTAGAGAATTCTTTTAGTAATGTAAAAATATGTAATTTTAAATATGCAATTAAGCTCATTTCCAAGGAATAGGTTCTTTGACCTTTAACCAGTTGCTTAGTGATTTTGAAAAGTATATATTTGTTCTGCTGAGGGAAGATATTTAAAAATTAATGCTTACTTGGAAACCATTTCATTTTACTACATTATAAATCATGGAAGGAAAAAAGACTTGAGAAACCACTCCTCTGGGAACATTTTTGCAAAATTGTTTATTACAATCATTATTACTATTTCGAACACTCAAGAACACAGTTCTTATAAGCTGTAAATCGATAAATTTTGATGAAAACAACAATAATCCATCATAAATATTTGCTTAACTAAAAGCAGTGGTGGTAAAATTATATAGTACTAAAATACGCAGAATAATAACAGCTAAAGTAAAACTAATAAATCTTTTTAGAATGGTAAATTTCGAAACACGGAACGGCGCACAAAGGAACATTACATAACTTGCAATGATACGCTGTGCATTTTACCACGGCCGGTTTTAGTTTAGATGATTTGCAAACTAAACACTTCCGTGTACCAGTTTTTCTTCCTTTCGTTGGTGGGTTGACATCTAAAAAATGCTTTCCTGGCATTGCAAGTCTTAGAATTGGCCCACCGTTTAACGGTAACGCTTGCTGCTCAACATTTGTAGTAGAAGACTCTAGAAGTTGCTGAATAAGGTTTAGTCTGAACTGTAAGAACGATACTTTTTTGACATTGTGAGCCAAGAAAATCTTAAATGAGTTGTAAATGCAGACATCCAGCAAATGAAAGAAAAGTTTTTTGTACCATTTCATTGATTTTCGTAGAATGCTGTAATACTTCATCATCATGTCAGAATGGTCAACTCCGCCAGCATACTTGTTATATTCTAAAATTGAATTTGGTTTAATTTTCATCCCTGCAGAATTACGAGGTTTTACTGAAGTAGTTCCCAAATTGTGACAAGTAGAAATCATACTCACTATTTTCTTATCCTTCCAATACTCTACCAAAATATTTTCTGTTGAAAACGCAGCTACTTGCCCTTTATTCATTTTTTCAACTTTCGGCATGTGCTTTCGACGACGTTGAACTGTACCACAAATATAGGTTTTTGTCTTCAAAAGTTCGTAAGCTAAGTTTGGACTGGTAAACCAATTATCGCAGTACACAACGTGATGTTTTCCAGAGTAATCCGCAATGAGCTCCATCACTGTTGCGCCACCGTATCCAAAATCCTTGGTGGAATGTGTAAAGACATGACCTTTTCCAGAGTAAATAAATGAATTCACAATGAAACCAGTGATACAGTCAACTAAGGAGAAGGTTTTGATTCCACTTCTTGATCGCTTCATTGGATTGTACTGCTTAAAGAACAGCCTTCCTTTAAAATTACTAAACTTTCGTCAACACAAATATTTCGAGATGGAATAATTAAGCTTTTAAAGTTTGAAATGCATAAATTCCAAATATGACGAATTTTAAACAATCTGTCTCCAGCTACTTGATTTGTATTGTTTGAAAAATGTAGGAAACGTAGTATTTCGAAATATCGATCTGAACTCATGATTTTCGGAATTATGTACGATCCAAGCAAGATGTCTTTTGTCCAATAGTGCTTTTGTTCTGGCTTCTTGTCTATGCCCATAATGATGCGGATAGCTATAAACTTTAGCATGTCATTATTAGTTATTTCTTTGAATTTCAGCATTCTTCGGGGTTTTACATGTTCTCGGTCAGCATTGTTCCCTTGTGAATTTACATTTACTCGGCCAGTGTTGTTCCTTTGTGAATTTACATTTACTCGGCCAGTGTTGTTCCTTTGTGAATTTACATTTACTCGGCCAGTGTTGTTCCTTTGTGAATTTACATTTACTCGGCCAGTGTTGTTCCTTTGTGAATTTACATTTACTCGGCCAGTGTTGTTCCTTTGTGAATTTACATTTACTCGGCCAGTGTTGTTCCTTTGTGAATTTACATTTACTCGGCCAGTGTTGTTCCTTTGTGAATTTACATTTACTCGGCCAGTGTTGTTCCTTTGTGAATTTACATTTACTCGGCCAGTGTTGTTACTTTGTGAATTTACATGTTCTTGTCTTCCGTTGTTGGCAATATTGGCAATTGCATACCTATTAGACTCTTCTAACATAGTTGTAAATGCATTATCTGGGAAGCATTTTTTAAAGCAATCCAGTTTGCTAAGGTTGGAATTCGGTGGAATTTGCCAACCGGAAGATGAATTGTCAAATGGCTGAATGTTTGCCACATGAGTTGTTGTCGGTACCCAATTCCATTCTATTTGAGTTGCCGGTATAGTGTTTTGATCTGTTTCTTCAACTTCTGCCATGGGATTATCAATTTGAACAATGTGGTCTACCAGGTCATCGATTTCGTCATCTGAACTTCCTAAGTCATCTTCAGATTCAACTCCTGTGACGACTTCACTAAAATCTGTAACAAATAATAAGTGTTGCATTATTTTTGGGATTTATTGACAGAACTTTTATTATACATTATAGTGCTAGGTTAAACAAAATATCTTACCTTCCGAATTAAGCTCACACGAATACTGCCTTGTAGCAAACATTGACATATAAAAGTTATCCAACATACTTTCACTGAGAGTGTCTTCATTGCCTTCATCGTCACTAGCGTCGCTATTACTAGACTGGCTTGAGGAAAGGGAATCCTCTGAGTTACTATTCATAGTTCAACTAATTTTTGACTGGCTGATCTTTTGCGATTTAGAAGAGCAATTTATGGAATGGGCTTTGCTTATTCGTACTTCGGAATCAATTTTTAACCGAAAAACGACAATTGTCGTCCTCCCAGAGCTGAGCATTTTATTTTTGAACGACTTTTGTCGTTTTCCCATCGCAACGCATCAAATAAATGAGACGACATAAGTCGTTCCCCCATGGCAAGACAATTATTTTTTGAACTACATTTGTCGTCCTCCCATAGCAATACAAGTCCTTTTTGGACGACATACGTCCCCTTGCCAGGGGAACTGGTTAAAAATTAGTATCACTTTGGAGAATCTCAATAATTTGTACACAACGCTTTGATTTGCAAATTGCAATTGCTTTTGTTGTAAATTAATTTTGTTTTCATTCTGTGTACGTAAAAAACAAAATATTTAGTTGCTATACTAAATGGGGGACTCCGGGAGGGTTGAGATAGAACGGCATCGCTTGATACACAATAAATCCAGAAGGATTACAAACAGTTTAGTCAGTGTCCGTGATCTTTTCCACGTGTGTCTAATATTAAAGGATATTCCTGCTTGGTTGGCTGTAAAGAACACAGTACAATAATACTAATTTTTATACATCTATTGCAACTTAACACCGATTTATTCGTAGAAACTGTACGGACAGCATTTTTATGCGCACTAGATGGTATATACTGTTATGTGAATATAATCTTAGGCTTGTACAGTGTTCCTTGCACTACTTATGAGTTCTCCACGAAAACAGAGGAGACAAGAGCAAATCCTTCTGTTTGACATTATATAACATGTAGAAGTGAGAGGGACACAATACTTTATGGGTATATGTATCATCCACTCTTAGGTAACACACAGAGATCCTCTCTCACTTCACAAAAAGTCATCAATCAAACAGTAGGGTCAGCAGGAATTGTGACAGATGAGTCACATTTGTGTTTTCTCTGGTTCAGCTCTCATCTTTCCTTTCCTATGTACGTCATACCTCTTTTATTCCTCTTCACTAATTCTTCAAACCATAAAATACGCATTATTTTACTCTTATCCCATTGTAATTCGAATACATATTAATAGTTTCCTTTCATTATCCAAATTTTAGAGATATACTATTGTATTATAATGTCTTAGGGCTTATTAAACCTATTAATCAACAACGGTACGCCATAAGGAATTAAGAAGAAAAGAATTGAATGAAATTGTACTACATTGGATTGGTCATCCTTAATGACATGAGAATTGCCTTAGTGTCTTCGACTGTAATTGTGAGATTGAGTGGATGGGCGGTTTGAATGGGACTCGGTTGCTTTTCCCTGCTCTAGTAATTGCAACGATACATGCATACATGTCCTCAATTGTGAATCAGGCAGAAAGGATGGAAAAGCAGTGAACTGGACTTGGAGGAGTCCGCTGGGAGACCTGATTGCAAGAGAAGTGAATCCAGTAAATGCACAAGTCCTCCAGAGATGAGACAGATACACTCACAACGTATGCAGAGAACAACTTGTTTTTCGCTCCGTGGGGTTGTCTACCCTTCATTCATTCCCCACACAAAAAATATCCTCCTTTTTCTCTGGGATTACTATTCCTAAGCACAAAAGATGCAAAGGTAGGCCAAAACACTCATATGAAACGTCACTGTAGTGTACCACTATTAAATTATACATTCACTATTATCAATAATGAAATCTTATAAACATATGCGTCCAAAATATTATACAAAATATAAAACTTATTACGAACCACTTTGTGTATGTACAGAAAGGTGTGTAATGTGTGTAGGCATTTAGCTAATGGTTTTTAAGGGTCATTTTCATTTCACGAGGGTTTTTCTAGTAAAGGATTGGACTGTATTGTGAAGAGTCGCCGATCTGTCTGTTCGTTGTGATCTGTTTAAGTGAGCCAACATGAAAACACACAACTTGTGTATCATAAACACCTCGTTCACCTTTCGTCGTTATTGTAATTCAGCAGAACTCCAAGGCACCATTGTTCAATCCATCAGTGCATTGAATCACAAATCTAGATTTTCGGAATTCTCAATAGTCAATAAGTACCTCTCGTCATTGTCTTCAAAACATTTTCCATTGACACGCGGTTCCGTCTGCTTGAATTACACGGATTGGAAATGAAGGGTAAGGACAAAGCCCTGTATAGGTTTCATATTATGATGGTCAATAGGCATAGAGGCCTTACGAAAAGAAACAGACCCTTGGCTATGACTTGAATACCCTTAGGATCATGTTTAGTATTCATTTCTTCGTAACTGTAAACACCTACTGAGAATACCAAAGCAGGTGAGACTTGAAATCTGTTGCTTTTTCATTGACATTGACATTTTCCATCAGTTTCTATACCCACAAGTTCAAATCCTATATTTGACATTTCAAGAACAGTAAAGCAGATTTCTTCGAGTGACGCGATTATGCAAAATGCTGCTTTGGGAACAGATTGCCATTTAGAATTCTCAGAAAATATTCTCAACCTGAGTAATTTGTAATGCGGTATTTATAAACGGTGCTGGTAATTAAAGGAAATGCTGACTAATGCAAAAATTAATTACACAGGTCCTAAATTTCAGATTCAAAGCTTGGTAGATTATTCAGTTAACTATTTAATGTCGTTAGGGAGCGTCCACAAATTACGTGGTCACCCATAGGGGGGGTGGGGGTCAGCCAAATGGCCTCATCTAATTCTTCAAAATTGAGGGGGGGTGTCAGAGGTCTGACTTCAGAGGTCGTCAAACGATTTTTGTAGAACAAAAAAATTAAATACTAGTCTACGCAATCCAAATGTTAAGTTTAAAAAATGCCTGTCGATGCCAATTGCATCATTTCGAGCGCTTTTATTGTCTTGTTTGCATTTCAAAAGGGTATTCTCTTAAAGGAGATTATCATAATTATGTGCACACCATGCTAAGAGTACCAAATAAGCAATATGTAAGACAATCTGCAGGACTAGAGTTACATGTTTCAAAGGTACGTTTAGTATGCAAATTAAAAAAGTTCTCACTAGCTCAAGTCAAATTTGCCGAAAGGATTTCCTGAAGATTGGATTTATTATTTACACAAAATTATCAAACGTATCATTAGTCCTGCTCTAAAACGCGGAGTTGAATCTGTACTTTCAAATTGAATTTGCTTGCTTTCCTGAAATAATAAATTCAGTAACGTTCATAGATGATTTTAATGAAAATTTTATTGCTGGGCAAAAAAGGGTATAGGTCTTCGAAGACAGGGTAGGGGGGTGTACATCAATTGTCTTCAATGTCCTCAAAGGGGAGGGAGGGGGTCAAAAATCGGCAAAAAAGTGACTTCGTAATTTATGGACGCTCCCTTATTTTTGAGGAGTAGAGGAGAAATAAAATGAATCGTAAAGTTGACATTTAATTTGACCAGAATTTAGAGAAGATGTAATATTGGAACATAAGGTTGACACAAGAGAAAATAGAATTCACTCATAATTCATTGTTATTGCAGACATTGGAAGGGAAGCCAAGTCATCTGTTGCATTTTTATACAGTTTTCTACCGCTAAGCTAACGAACGATAAGTAAAAGTTATATAGCAAGTAATCCTACCCACAAAAAGTGTACAGCGATAGAGTCATCAAGTGCCACAATATTACTTAGCGTCTTATAGCTGTTTCCAGCCGTATATCGTGCAGAGCAGCAATAGGAGTTGGAAGGCAGTTGCCTGGTGAAATGGTGTGTCGTATTTTACCAGTTGAGTTCAGAAGAGGCAGCTATAGACGACAAGACTTTACAGCGTCTCCGTAAGCTTAAGCTTTACCGTTTGTTATTTCAAGTTGGAACTGAACTAAACGGAACTTTATTTTCCAAGGCGGAAATTACTTTTTACAATTTAACTATCGAAAATACTACAGCCTTCTTTCACTTGACTCCTCTTTATCGCTAAATCTACATAAGAGCTATCAATACTTTATATTATCAGTACTTTCACATAAACGATCGTAAATCATACACTACCGTAAGTATCATCTGCATAAACATGTTATGTAACGTGTCCATGTTTTCGTGTAGCCATGCTCTTTATCTTTACCGCTAAATATTAATATGCAAATCTGCATGGGACATTACTTATGCCAATTACCTGTATTTATTTATCTAACTATACTTCATTTCAAGCGAAGCATCTGCAACTCTGATTGCAGCCTCTATTCACTGCCTAACGGCAACTGTCATTTTCAATTTACAATGGCCATCTTCGCAATAATCATGGACCTACGCTATGTGCGCCCATCTAATCAATAGTTAACTTCTCTTTCCCAAACAACTATTGTCCATTCAATTAACACAGTCATAAAAAAACTATTATCAGTTGACATTGAATTTAATTCTGTAGGATGGGCCCACTGTCGTTATCCCAGCCATTTACTGTGTGCTTTGTTGTTTTCATCTATATTTAGTAGACATACCTTTTATTTCTTATAAGGCAATATATGTAAACGGTACCTTAAAATTTTGCAAGTAAATCCAATCTTGATTAGATATATTGGGCAGGAGTATTTACTTCTATTGAAAAATCTCTTAATGAACTCACTTGATTTACATGATTCACCTAAATTATTGCACTACTTAAAAATACATTGTTCTCACCTCTGGCATAAAATAGTTTTGGGTTAACAAAGGAGAAGAAAATGAGAAATCATTGTTCGCTACTAAGAAACTAAGTATCTGGACTACAAGGGTTTGATTTAAAAAATTAACCATTTGTGAAAACTATACATTTTTCTGTTGGATATTAATTAATTTCTGAAAAATGTGGATGGAAGGTATATTGTGATTTTTGGAGATTGAGAGATTGTTGTTGAGAATTGAAATAAAATTTTGAGTGAATTGTATTTAATAGGTAAGCCTTAGAGTTGGGTAGAAGAGCTGCTTATAACTGGTGATGTCTGGGCTAATTTTTAGAAGGAGCTGTAAATGGATGTTTAGAAGAGTATATAGGGTAGGGTATAGATGATCTTAAAGGTATTGGAATAGGACTGGTGGTAGGTAAGGTGAAGGTAGGGATGGATGTTGGTGTACACAATAAGAAAAGACATCTGCGTTTAACTGTGAAGAAAAGGAGGACTCCACCCAGGAAACAAGTCAAAGTTGATGATGATGATGATGATGATGCTCAAGTGCTCAAGTCATCTGAATGAGAAGTGAGTGGAGTGAGGGCGAAGCTTAGGCAGAGCAGAGAGGAAATGCACACGACTGAAGACTCTCTGTCTATGCTAAATCTTTGGAATTGAATGAAGCTGCTCAACTTTGACTCTCAGCTCAGACACAGTCGCTTGGCATTTACAATTTACAAATATAGAAAAGGAAATAGAGTATATATAGCACGGAGCGATATATGCAGAGTTGGCTTTAGAAATGACAATAATGACATTTGGAAGAAGGAGGCCGGAGAAGGAGAGGAGTTGTGGCAGCATAATAGAAATAATAAGCATGGTGACATTGCTGAGCTGACCCACGTCGCGGAGGTCAGCGCAGCCCAATTCCCATTCGCCATTCCTCAGCCCATGTAAATGACCCTCTGGGTTTCTTCTACTAAACACATCTCTAGATCTGTAGATACACTACGGGCTATTTCAATTTATCTGATGGCATTCGATTTAAGTGCTTTCAGAGTAACTGGACTTGCTGACTCCGCTTTGTTTCTCCTATCTACGTGGTTACAGGGTGATCTTTCGTGTCCGAATCGCCCAACATGGGAAATACTCTCAAGAAACACTTTGGACACTGACGGAGTGCAAATTTCTGGTTTCTGCCAGTGCTAGGAGTTTCTCCGTGGCTCTGTGACTGCTTTACTTGTCTGTGTGAACTGGGAAGTCAGAGGAGAGAATGCATTTGTGACTGGTTTAAAGAAGGCACATCGCATAGAAACGGAGTAGAACACACCACCTAGGGATTAGGTATTGTTAATGATATTCTATCAAAGGATTCAATCTCGCACTACTACGGAGTTATTGAATTTTATGTTCGGCTGCCCTCACACGACATCCCCTATCCTCTCTTATGACCTATATAAACACATAAATCCCTTTCTTTAGTAGCAACTCCACTCTTGATACACTCCAACTGCATATTTACCAAACCTATACTAATTTATGCCTTTCCTCTACATGTATCACAACAATAATGTCTATTCCCACATACGTCTCACACAGGTAGGCACAAGATTACACTGCCTGTGCACTACACTATTGGCTCACTTGCATACTTCAACAGTACCTACGTAAATGGACAAGAGAACAAAAAGAGATTGCGTCACAGTCACAACAAGTCGATGTAAAGAAAGAAAAGAAGAGCGAGGGCAAGCCACGGAATAAATTAGTTCGTTTTTAGACTAAACCAAGAAACATTCTAGAATAATAAATAATAACTAAGTTGCACAGGTATTCCCAACAAGAGTCACTATCAAATATTACAGTTATAATTCTAACCACCACTTTGTAAACATTATGTATCTCAAGAAATCCTATGCTCTAATTCTAAGTACAAACTATTCAATTTTTAGAATACACTAAAGTGCAAAATCCCGACTTTGTGTCTTGGTTCACAACTTTGCGGATTTTGAGCAAAATGGAAAATTCTTAATATTCCAAGTAAATTAAGTTATTAAAAAGTGTTATATTAATAAAATGTAGTTATATTATTTTTTGTTTGAGTTCATCCACAAATATTTTAGGATTGGCTATTCGTGTTGAATTTGCTTGTCTAAGAATTTGAATGGATTTCGATTATTTGGAAGACCTGTCATATCAGTAAGTTTAGGAGAAGCGAGTGAGATAATGCTGTTGAATTTTTGAATGTAGTTATTCAAATGAGCGTGCGTGTTGTTAAAGGATTGTTCTTATTTTGTACTTCCAACTCGACTGCTCTCTTTCTTTAATTCTGTTTCCACTGATGGCTTGTTGTGTAACCGATGTGCTTTTCTGAACATATAGTGATTCGTACATACTGACTAGTCATACATCACAGTTCTATGTATGCAATACGTTGGCTGAAATAAAATCTCAGCATTTTCTGGACAATTCTCAATTCTCCTCGGATAAGTTCCTTTAAATTTATTCCGAATAGGTAGCGGTCTCTTCTTTACTATTCATAACTTCAATGCCTCACTTTGACTTGCTCTGACCTGGCTTCTTACTCACTTTTACTTCCACCATTCCCTTTGTTCATCTCTTACAACACTAAATCCTTACATATTCAAACCCGTGCACTGAGTCGATGCTCCAGTTTTCATTTAGCAGAAATACCACATTTCTAATACCATCATTCTATTCCTTTTTGGATGTGTCACCGGTATTCCTCTTATTCATACTACAAATTTTATTTACGAGTGACTATTGGTATTTCATACACATACATAGATATCTAATTTTAAACGATGCTAATAAAATATTTTTTTAAATCCATTCCCATTTAAACATAGTTGTAAGTTTTGCTTTTAATATAGCCTGGAACTTTTGTAAACTCAGAAACCACTGTTTCACAAATATTGTTTTCAATTTTCTTGAATTTCAGAGGACCGTAAATATAAATTTTGACTGTGTTAGAATGTGCAAATGAGGAAATTGTGATGGTATTCATATTTTGTTGTTAAATACCTGAATAATTTTCTTTTAAATCCAAATCTGAGAATCGCAGTCCCTTTTCTATTCCGGTATTACTTTGTTTTCACAGTATTTGCATAATTCTAGGGTATTGCTTTAATTTTTGAAGTGCTATCAGATCAGCAAACTAAATTAAGAAAAAGTCAATTCAAGTAAACGCATGGTTCCGCAATAAATGTTCCGCAACACTTTTCTTATACGGTTGGCAATAATACATCTTTTTTGGACGTAAAAACCACAGCATGAGATAAAAAATGTTTAACAAAATGTTCATCATTTGTGTGACGTTATTACAAGGATTGCGGTAATTGTAATTCAATATTGTTCTAATAGTATAAATTGTGTCTTTATTATTACAAACCGAGACGGGTTTCTTGGTACAATTTATTTTCAATTGTGTTGAAGATTGAAGGCATTATGATATTCATTGGTATTGTTTACACAAGCGTTGTCTAAATTACACAATGTCTTATACCCAAGCAAACATGCAAATATTCCTTATACTTGGAAGAAAGATGTCATTGGCGAGACGCCAAATGCTCCGCAAAAATGTGAGTTTCGATTACCTAATTTTTCAAGAAAACAAATTCAAGAAAAACAAATATTTAGAGTCTAATCGCAATTGTACAAGAACGATGCTAAATGAAATACATGAAATCCCTCTCGTCCCTTAAAAATATATATTCTAAGGGACAACTTTTTTACATTTATATCAAGTAGTAACGGATTTGTGAATTTCTGCCCAATATTTACAAAAAATTATTTTGTAGAATAAATAGTTAAACAGAAAACGGAGTATTAAATGTAGCAAAGAATTTACTAGACAAAATATTAAGTGGATGGAATAAGAGCAACATATATGAAGTCAATCGAAGCCAATCATAAATAAACAGCCGGAATTGAATAGGATCATTTGATCTGCACTAAAAGTGGATGAGGAGTTGAGATGACGGAGTCTTTTTCTATCGCTACACTAAACGGTTAAATATGCATTAGAAAAGTAATACGTAGTATTTTAGTGTTAAATCTGAAGCTTAACCAAAGCAAACAGTATACCTATACATTGTAAGTTGACTCAGTTATGCAATAGTGGAAGGCATGTTCAGATTATTCATTGCACGCTTACAAAATGAGAAAGATTTCTTCTAGCCATGTTTAGTGACGCTTAATAAGTAATATTATGGTCCTGCACTGTAAAATGTAAAGCTCACACGTGAAATGAAGCCAGTCTGTTTATACCTGTCTCACTTGATAGGACTTGTAAGAAAAAAATGTAAAACTGAAGTCCTCCCCGTGGTTTTGCGAAGGAATTGCATTGGAACAATATAGTGATGGTAACAAGGTAAATCCTAAACAGTATCTCTCTACTCCAGTACCACAATTGACTGTACTATAGTAAAGGTACGTAGTTAAGCATTTGCTGAGCATGACTATTCTTTGCTGAATCATTGAATCGTTAACTCTGCAAGCTGTCATAAATAGTAATCTGTCTGCCAGATGAGTGCATACATTTCAATCAAGAGAACAAGAGGAGATTTATAGGCAGGGCAATTTAATACTTACAAACTAAAACGGTTTAATTGGAAACTGAGTTCTCGCCTTCGACTTCCACCACTCGTTTCCCTTGTACATTGTAATAAGTGATGAAATTTGGTAAGAAATCGTCATCTATTTGTAAATAGTGTACTCTTCTGATCGTAGTTCATTAGAGGATGGCAGAGGTTGGTTAATTGGTAAAGACCACATGTTTATGAGAGTGTTGTTGTAAAAAGTGTTTGGAAGGGCAGAGCACACGTGTATTCATTTGTTGACGTCTCGGTTGAAACTGGATGAGGCCCTGGAAGGCCAAGTGGGTCTGTGTGAGCAGGAGCTGTGCGGAGGTGCGGTGGCAGACATATTCTTTGCACTGGCCTGAAATGACCTTATTGCGGAGCTGAGACGGGAATTGAGAGGTGGCTGACTAAAGATACTCTGTGCAGTGCGGGTGAGTTAGGACCAGGCGAGACCAGCGGATCCAGCCTGATCCGAACTGCGAACTAATAATACGAATGGCAGAAAAAAGAGAAACTGGTCGAGTCTCGAGTGTTTTGGCTGGCAGAGAGACGTATAGGCCTAGAGTGGATATGGCGTGGCTGGATATAGTCTCTGAGTGTGGAATATGCTCTGCGTATTATTACAGAGGGTATGCGGTGTCTGTTTGTCTGTCTGTCCCTCTGACCAAATTTGTGTATCGTGTGCTCCCTGGCTCGCTCCTCACATATCCTTTTTTTGCCCAAGCCAAGGAACTTATTTTTAGCTGATTGTAAGAAGCTTCCAATTCCTTGCCAACCATGGAAAGAATATCACTGGAACGAAACGAACCAACAAGCAACTTAATGTAACGCTAAATTCTAAACAAGAATATTGTAACCAATTGAACTGGGAGAAGTCCTCTGAGTATAAACACTCTTTTGAAATATATTTAGCCACCTACGCAGATCTGGATACAATGGCTCTGCCTAGGTGTAAGCTTTCTACTGGTTAACTAAGTACCTTGCATTTATCAGCGAACTAAAAGTACAATTAGGCAGGAAACTAACTCGAGCTGACAGCAATCACTATCTGCTCGCAGTGTTCTTCAATAAAGCATTAGATTACCATGTGATTTCCTCGCTTGAGTTTTTCCTCACATTTAGGCAGATATAAATCCCTGTTCATTAGGACTGGTTTCTTATATTCGTGGATAGTGTGGGTGAGTAGTGAGTGGATATTCGTACTAGATATAGGTACGCGCATTATTGGCAGGAGTCGCAGGGAAATCAAGTGTACTCATTAAAGCAAGAAAGAGAATAAAAAATATTTTCTTGCACCAATGGAAACGTAATGTGTATATTATGTGCTGTTTGGATAGAATGTGCCCATGCAGTCACTCAGTCCACTTTGAGAATATTTTTTGTGGATGCAACGTATGTTGAGAGCTGGGAAGTGTTGGAGCGAGTCACAAGAGCTATAGTATTTATTCGGAGTAGAGACACATTAGGAGCTTAAGGGAAAGCAAAGTCACGTAAATGTATCGCATTATTGAGCTTGAGATTTCTTTGCTTTGCGTCGAGTGCGGACCAGAGAAATTCTTCAGTATAATCTAGTGTAATGTAAAATCTAATGCGATATAATGTGGACGTGGATGTAAAAATACGGCGCTGCCTGGAGTGCAGTGTTGCTATTGCTTATAGGGTGCATGAGTTATAGAGGTGCTGTTAGTGAGCAGCGAGTAGATTATGCACAAGAGAGAAAAAATGAGACTTGAGTTGTTTCTTGGATCCGGGCCTAATATCAACACGTGCAACGGATATTTGCATTTGCATTTGCTGAGGAGAAGTCGAGGAAGCGAAGCCAGGGAGAGTGGGATAAGTATAGTCGGATGATGAGCCCGAACTCCATTATCAAAGATGCACACAGACTCACGTAACAGTGCCCTGCCTACATCTCAACCGACCCACCGAACTCCGAAAGCGTCCGTAAGCTCTTTTTTCTATTTCAAATGCTAGCCTCCGCTTCCTTGGCGAGGCTAAGGCTTCCATTCCTGACTATCCTGACTCCACTGCCTCCACACTCAACCATTATTACACTTCGGAATTACAAGTTTGTCCAACACTTTATACAGTCACCATCCACCATTCCTTACTTTACGAACTCCTTGCTAATATTCTATAACGAGCTGTCTCTCTTGTCTCACAAAGATTTTTCTTCTTCTTCTCCATCCACTACTACTAGTATATCCTTACACGTTTGTTCGTTCGTAGTCACTACTGCTTCCTTAAATACTGTTAAGTAACTCTTCTACTACTATCTATCTACCTATACAACACAGATACTATCTCTACTACTACTACACTACGGACACACGACGGATATCTCGGTGCAAGTGGATATAGATAGAACTATCGCATCCAGTTATTTGTCTTATCTCTCCTTTGGCTTATGGCAGAGCATTTTTCGGACTTTTCGGGTCGGTGGGATTTTATTTAGCCTCCTCCTGCCGGATGTTCTTCTCGACAAGTCGTGCCAAGTTTTTATTTTCAGAAGTGAAATGGTCACTTTACTTTGGCGTCGTTACATACTCCTCGCTCGCACATCTCCACACAGACATTCCTAATTCACATTCATCTCTTAACAGTTGACTGTCTTTCTCTGCAATAATCGAGTCCTGTCCTCACAACACTCTCGTCTCGTCTCTTCTTCTTCGGCGTGGCACTCAATGTGATTCCCTCTGAGAATCCGACGACGTGATCTACTAGAATTATCCATCGCATTTTTATCTCACACTCATTTCCACACTTAACGCAGCCTCGCTCCTCTATTCTCCACAATAAATACTTAGCACAGTTCGTAGGGGCATCCACACGAATAATCTGTCCCTGCTGCATATGCATCCTCGCTTCGTAGTAGTATACTTACGATGCCCTCCCCACCAACAACACAACACTATACTATACACCGAGCTAAACACACTTTGTAACTTAACTAAACTACCGTTACTTAAATTTTCCAATGAATGTCATTTGTATGGTAACAACACGGAGGAAGGAAGGCACTACAGGGAATATAAACTTTCAAGTATAAAATAATAAATCTTTTTTGTGTTATTTTCAGCGTGGATGCATATCTCGTGTGTGAGGCATTGGATAGTCATCGGCGTGTTTACAATCTTGCTACCATTATTCAGAAAAGATGTGGACCAGCTAATTCTGGGAATTGCACAAATTGAAACGGTCTACTTTTCAGCTAAATAGGGACTACAGAATAGATTTTCCGAGAAGGAGTGTAGCCAAGAGAAAATAGTTGGATTGGAAGAAGAGAGACAAGAGATAGTTCATCACAGCCGAGCAGAAGAAAAAGAAATCCCAAATGAAGGGAGTGAGTGGCAATGGATGGGAAGACAATCAATAGAGAATACATAATATATGCAGGCGACTCTGAAGACACGAAGAAACGAGTCCAGCCAGATTGAGAGTTCAGATAGACGGCCGAATTAAAACTGAGCAAATAATTGAAGATGGCTATCTCTCTGTAAGTGAGTACCCGAGGAATCTGTTAATTCTAACCAACTACTCAATCATGTACTGCACAGTTCCTTATCTCATTAAATAAAGTCAAGGAGCATTCAGATTCATTCAGTTTCACTACTTCTTCCAAACAACCAACTACTCCGCTGTGCATACAAGAATCTCTCAAAAGGAATTACATAGAGGTGTATGCATTTAGTAAGCGATGATATAGCGGGACTGCAAAGAAGAAGAGATTATTGCAACAAATAGTTGCAAGTCAATAATATATGAATTAATACGATATAATCTAACTGTAGAGTAAATGAGACCTGTTTGCAATAATTTTCATTGCTTAGAGAATTAAGTGCACACTTAAATGAAGGGAATAAAGAGCTAGTCGCCAGAAGAAGAAGACAGAGCAAATAGAGATGTAGATCAAATGAAACGGAAGATTAAATGTAAGAGACAAGATAGACATTTTTATGAGGGGACGAACTGCGGTGCCATAGAATTCGAATGGTTTGCTATGACTGACTGCTGAACTTGGTTCGTTGTTCTTGGTCAGACACTCGGCAGCGACAGACCATTCGATTGCTCTATACAAGTCTCACTGGCACATGAATGCATGTGATATGGATATTTGGAAAGCAGTAAGCAGGAGATGGGCCTTCAGCCGATTGCATTATTATCCTGCAATGCCAATGTCTCTACAGACAGATATGGAGATATGACTGACTTTTCAACTGTTTCTGTTTGGCCATTTGCTCTGCGAAGTTCTCGAGACGAGGCTAATACCTAAATAAATACGTAGATTACATGCACAGCTCTGTGTACACACGGCGAGGGTAAAACAGTTCTAATGGCAAATATACAGAGGACACAGACTTGTGTTGTGTTATAATAACTTCGGTGTGACACACAGCATAGCAATGGCACGACTTTAATTTGTGTCGTGACTTGCCCTTTAGGGAATAGGCGTTGCCCCATTCTTTCCTCCACTTTGACTTCGTTGTCTTCCTCCGTCTGTCCGTCCGTCAGTCCGGAGCAGCATCAACCTAAGCGTCTTCCCAACTCACCTATTTACTATTCATGTCCATCCGCCGCTCTCCTAATAGCAGAAATCATCCTCTTCACGATACTAACATCCATACTCAAATATCCTCACTGGACAACTAAAATTAACACAAATCTACTCTCATTTCCTTCTTTCCCAGAAATTATTTGAGCCAACTTCATTTTTAGCACTCTTTATAAAGAATACTACAGACTTTTCTGGGATTAATTCAAGTTTAATGGACTCTCAGCGTTTTGTGGCCAAAGGCTCAAAGAAATACTACCAACTCATTCCCACCTCTATTTAAATTACATTAGTGAACAGGCAAGGAGAATAACAATCCAGAAAATCGCCTTTGTTTTCTGACCAGAGCAGAGTCGTTTCTTTCAGTTTCCATACCTCAGCGCCTTCATCCGTTTGTTTTGTCCATCTTTCTGCTCTAGTCAATTGTCCTTTTTTTCAGTAATGGTCATGTTCCTCTCTATGCAGACAATCTGCCTCACTCATTATACAACATCTATACATTAAATTATTCTCACTCAACCAAATTAATAGAGACAAAGAGAATATTTAAATTGCCATGACTAATGTCAATGCTCATAACATTAACTCCGCTCACTAATGGACTTTCATTCCATCTATTCAATTCATGCTTCCCACTGTCATTATCATCCACTACTGCAGTTCTCCACTCGCGAGCTCTCTTCCACATTTACACCACTCCACCATGGACAATGTCAAACACAAAGAAAAAACTCTGTCCTCCAGTTTGCCTCAACCTATCTATTTGCAATAAAAATAAAGCGTAATCTAGACTGCAACTTTAGAGTTGCCTCTTTTATTTATTGACCAATATTGTTTTAATTTTCCTTATTAATTATTTATGTACACAAATGCAATACTTGCCGGATTGGGCTATGACATATACAGTATGTCTTTTTCGTAATGCAATCGAAGAATAGCATTTAAGTAGAGAATGCCGGACAGGAAGCATATTGGACGGATATTAGAATACATTATGGAAAAGTGGCAAGTTTATGTTTATGATTGTAGGATAGGATGAACAGGTGAATGGTAAGTATATTGAGATAAGCGTATTTTCTATTCTAGTCTTGTAGACGTGAGTGGTATCGAGTGATGGCTACCTATGAGCATGCATAATAAGTGCAGGACGGTAGAGACAAGGTATCTGCGTACGTGTGTTCCTCCATAACACGAAGACTAACTAAGCTATGAAGGAGAGTCATTAAAAGGTAGAAAGATAAACAGAGGAGGAAGGAGTGCAATAATGTAAGAAAGTCTCCAGATAAGACAATGTATGTGCCCACAGCAGAAGTTACGGGAAACAGAGTATTAGTACACGACAAGCATACCATTAGAAACTGTATGGTGCAATGAAATGTGAGTATTGCACGAAATGAATGCAAATTACGTTGGACTTGCGTTTAGCTATGATTACGTAAGATGCACTAGCGGGGTGGAAATATGCATACCTCTGTAGTGTAAATAATAGAGAATAGTAAGATAGAGTAGGGAGCATTGTATGCATTTGGGTGTACTAAGTAGCTGGTTAATATTTGTGTATTTGTGGGATCGATAGGATTCTGCAACAATAGCAAGTTGACTCACTTGAGACGAACTGCTTCAGTTATGAGTGTAGGTAGGCTAGTGGCACGACAATGAAATTCTTTTATGAAACGGGAGAAGAGGAAGGGAGTGAGTAAGCTGCGGAGCATTAGTGCTGGAGAAGAGCGAGGGAAGGTGATTGATACAGTCGAGAAGCATTTCGGAGAGAATCTGCTGCAGTCGACTACAATCAGTTCTCTCCAGTTCAAGGAATCAGTTTCCAAATTCCAAGTCTCATTTAGAGTTCAATTCCAGCACAACGCTCTCCGCATAAGAATCGAGATAATAGTGAGAAAAGTAAAGCGATCCCTATACAGGCACACACTCTCCGAAAGGAGTAACAGTTATATATACACTTTCAGAACACTTTAATTATATTGTTCCAACCTTCCTCCACTACTACTCTATATAATGCACACGTGAGTCTGTCTCTCTGTCCTGAACACGAATAGAGTCGCTCTCAAGTCTTACAATCATGTTCAGATCGTAATGCACCTTGCATCATTGCACAGTTTCCCAGCTTAGCTTATTTTCATTTATGCATAGCTAGTGCTTGCTTACAACTTGGTCATTATGTTTGTACACAGCAGGTTCAAGCCTAGAGCACTAGCAGACAAAGGTAAGCAGAGAAGGGCAAGGTAATTCCAATAAGCCACCTTATTATTATTCCAGGGATTGGCTAATGAGTGCCAAGGGACACTCACGGATTTTACAAAGTTAACCCATCCTAAGCATTCGCTCTTCATCTCCTCCACATACACATATCCACATATGCTATTTTAAGGAAACTAAGATTTTTTTATCCTGTTATATAGTTTTCATCGAACTCGGGTTTCAGGTGCAGATAGAGGTAGAAATTCTGTGCAACTGCAATTAGTATAAATGAGTGGATGGAGGTGACTTTGTAAATACCGTGTTTACAAGAGAACTGCACGCACTTCGCTCTGTTTGTATTTTGTATATATCTACAAAGTATTATGTATCAGTCATAACATTGAACTCTGTTAGTTCACATTCACATGCAATGCTCCATTTTCTTCCGTCTACTAAAATATTTCTACTAATTGTATCGTCATACAGTCCCAACGCATCCAGACTCAGACACAACTCAAATAGGAAGTGTATCCCTAATGCACTTTTTATGAATTCCAATTATCATGCACATATTTCACATATTTTCGGTGCATTTGCCTGGTATGGTGCACTGCCCTGAACAGACACACTTAATTGCATTCCTGATAAGTACTCTTTCTGAACAATTCTACTTTTTCATTTTACATTTGTGCTAAATGCCCATTTCCGGCAACTCTTCTCTATTTCGGACACTTGACGCTAATGTGTTGAGCCATACATCCTTCCGGGATTCTTAATTCCAAATAAGTCCCGAATAGCGCTTGTGGGTTCTACACATATATTTGTATAGTAATGTTGAAGAGTAGTGAATATAAGGAAATAGGGCATATCCTAAATATCCAACATGAGTTGAGACCGTAAAACTTACTCATAAAAGTCAATGCGAAACGAAAAGTTTAAGAAGGGAACGGAATAATTTAGGAAAAGCGTATTTCTGCAGACAAAACGGGTAAGAAAACGAGACAGAGGAACTGAAGAGTCAGACTTGTTGTTGTGTGTCAGTTTCTTCTCTTTGCTCTCTTGAGTTTTCGTTTCTGTGCTAATTTTACTACACATTCTGTTATTTCTTAACCCTTGTGTACCTTCTACGCTCGACACTACTGCATGCATACATATAATAATATATACCCTGTAGACGTCGGAAAGAGAAATATTCGTTGTTTGTATTAGGTATAGCTAAAGTTCAGGGTGGATATACTTAGACATGTTATATTTGAATATGGTTGGTGCTGTGGTATGACCAAAACAAAGCAAAGAAAGATAGGTGCCCAGTTTAAATTTAGAACAGAAATCTGAGGAACTTTGCAAGGAAATGCTAACTAACGTAATATATGTGCGTAGACATAAATATGTAAATGGGGATAATAGTGTATAGCGAGAGAGAGAGAAAATACCTTCAACTTAAAAGAAAAGGGAGACAAAAGGAATTGCAGTATTTGTTACACCACCTACAACGCAAATGACTTGAGCTACAGAACATCTATTATATTTAAATAGCTTACTATTTGGACTTGTTTACTCGGCA
Organism: Yoshiicerus persimilis; assembly: GCA_020352615.2. Lineage (NCBI taxonomy): Eukaryota > Metazoa > Arthropoda > Collembola > Entomobryomorpha > Tomoceridae > Yoshiicerus > Yoshiicerus persimilis. The sequence continues at coordinate 42,094,944 of CM060170.1, read as the reverse complement.
GACAATAACAGAGAAACTTTATTCAAACGTAGAAATTTCTACTTTGTTTTGTTCTTGTGCGCTAAAGACGAAAATACCAATTTTCTATTCGCTCAAAGCATTTTTTGGTTTCGCCAATAATTTAAGTAATTAAGTTAGGAAATGGATCTGTGGATGCTAAACGGTTGCTAAAAGCCTGTAACGAGCAGTTAAGGGAGCAGGGAGATGGAATAAGTAGAGCTTATGCCATTATTACTATATTTCCAGGAGAATATAAATTGGGCGAGTGAAATGGACTGGAGTGGCCGGCTGTGATTTCTCAAATGAAAAGGGGAACTGTGTAACTAAATTACCGAGGAGGACGAGAATTTGTATTCCGAACCGAACCTATTGAGAAATGCTCAAGAATTCGAAATAGAAGTGATTGGGTTTTGTATGAGATGGATTACATGTGTTTTATTGTAGGCAGGTACGGATAGAGAGATAGGACTCTGATACGATCCAGGATATGACAGAGGAAAATGGTAAGAAAGAGAATTTCAGTTAGTAAGTCTGGACTTGGTTAAATGGACATAACCCTCGCTCTCCTGTGTCAGTCGGCTCATGAATTATTTTTTAAACAGAGTATTAACAGAATGCGTCCTTTTATAACTAGGCACAAAGTAAGTAGGAAGCAAATGGGATAAAACTGGCTAGCGGCTACGATTCTCTTCACTTTATATGTATTTAGTTACATAACAGAACTAAATAGAAAGGCAACAGAGGAACACAATGTTAATAGGTGGACCTGAAATATTTCAGTTACAATTCATCCGACGATTTCCCTAAAACCAAACGGAGAGGAAAGGACGACAGATCAGGGCAACTCGTTCCCAGATTAAATTTCGGGTTTACTTTTTTCAATCGCTTGCTGTCTGTTCTATTATGTTTTGTTGTGATACTTTCAGCTATTCGTAAATATAAATAGCTTCCTTAGCTGCCACGGCACATTAGTCCGTACGCGCAATATTATCACACTCAAGGGTAAGGGTTCCAGTCCAGGCCAGGCTTATTTTTTCTAAAAGTATACTGGTCCGTACATACGCAAGATAAAAATGGTTTGCTTTTTCTAGCGTCCTAAGCTTAAAAAATGACCACATCACATCAGATCCTTAATCTGGCCTCTGTATCTTCTCCTAAGTTGGTAAGTAAGAGTTTTCTGTAAAAAAGGGACCATTTCCATTTGTGAAAGAAAAGTAATCGAATCTCTTGCTTATCTGCTATACCTAACAGTGAGCATAACAACCTATCTCAGGTCAGAACAGAAGAGAATCTGCCCCAACGCACATTCATTGCACAAGATGCACTCTATATTTATATGCACACATATGGACGAATAAAGAAGGTCCTTCCTATTCCCACATGCATATACGGAATGAATGCTTTTTAGCCTTCAACAAGAAAACGAGTCGGACCAGTGAATCCTTCTCGTTCCTCACAAAAAATCAGCTTCCCTTTCGTTTGTCAGTGCTTACAGTAACGTGACCATATAAGGCATCCCTATAATATTAAAGAGCAAGGTACCTGAAACCTTTCCTCTGCCTATAAATAAATAGTTGAGTGAAGTGCGCTTTAAGGGACGTGACTTGACGTGATGTGATACGAAGACTACCTTAATGTTAATTTAGCCAAGAGGAAGAATGGAGAGAGAGCAACAGCTAAAAGATTACGGTGGATCAGGGACTCACACTTGGCACTCACACAATCTGAGGAACAGACTGGACACGGAGGACTTGGCCTTAACTCACCTTGGCTTCCCACTGCCAAGGTAAGCAACTTGTTTCTTTGTGCACCAGACATCATATCCCATGGTCAATCCACATTCTGGGGCCCTACGGAGTCCATTGTGTGTCTCCGTGTCTCTCAATGCATACATGGATCGCCATTGTCCTCGAGGAGGAAAGGACATGCCTCGTCACCATTATGCATTTATGTGTGTGCTCACACGTACACAGAATCCAACACAATATACCCTAGACAGTAAGCAAAAGAGAGACTCAGTTCACCAGCTATCTCTACTTCCACCACTAACTACGCCGCTTTTTATCATTTTCTGTTCAATACAAGGAATATGCACTGATACAGTCGAAAAGTAATATTTCCTTCCCAAGAAAACTGTTTTTTCTGCAAGAGTAATGGAAAGTCCACCCAAACCAACTTTGACCTGTCGAGACTTTTGACACAACTTGCCCTGGCGTCCTCTCTTCACTTATTACAACTCCAGAATGCATTTTGAGTATTACAGAGATAGGTTGCATCGGAGGAGGATTTGTGACTGGCGAGGAGATAGAGAGCACATATGGCCATCATATCGCATCCCATTGCATTTAGAATCAATCCCATCCCATCAGAAAAATAAATAGAGTTAAAAGTTTTAAGAGGCATGCAATATGCAGCAGAGCAAGAAGAGACAGACAGAAATATCATCTTCGGTCTACACGCATAACAAGACTGTCTTTGCATCTTCTCTTGTTTTCTTGCATTCCGCCTGTTCACTTATTAACGATATCTGCCCAACTCACCCTTCCTAACGCCAGCCCTTCACTCAAAACATTTACAGGGTCAGTTTAAACCCAAGCCACTACTTATTCCACCAGTGCCCCGGACTTCTCAATTCATTTTTTAACTCCCTTAGATCTCCATTCGAATGACTCTAGTTTTCATTTTAGAATCTCCGGTCAATACTGTATTTATAGAAAGAGGGAATGGTTTTGTGTGCAAAGGGCTTAGAACTGACTCTGTATTCATGCGAAGGAGGAAAGGATTCATTTGTGTGTGTGGGGCAGGCAAGTAGCGTACGGATGGCTATATTTATCTTTTCCCATTCCACGGTGCACACGTACGCTTACATTTCACTTTTTATGGAATCTTAACAAGATGTCTAAGTCTAACCCTATAAAGTCTCGCTATCTCTCTGAGCACTGCTGCCCAGTTATATGATTATCGTGTATTTCTGTGTCTGTACACATGCAGGTATTTTTTTCGTCTGTTCATTTGTTTACGTGCATGTAGATGTTCAAGACATTCTTCTATAGATAATGGTGTCTATATGGCTGGATGGACTTTGCTTGGCCTTTGCTATAGGTCTGGGTTGGTGTGAACAAAGGCTCCGTCTCAAATCACAAGTACATAAAATCCAAAGTCAAACCGATCCGTTGTTGCTCTGCTCACTGAAACTCTTTGCTGTCCTCTACTCTTTATCTGTAATCTCTAATCTGTGCTCCGCCCCCTTTGACCATACAATTAAATTCAAGGACTTGACATCCCTTACTCTATGCTTGCAGTGTTTCCTCACGGTGCTAAATGCGTGCAAGAAAGTGCTCAACTGATTTGGAGTTAATAGAGAAAAGGAGATGAGTTTTTAGAGATAGATTCCTGTGAGATATGCAGATGAACTTGAATTCACTTTCGTCTTTACTTTATTGCTATCCTCATTTGCTGCGTTGCGTATGTGCACTTAGGATAATATATTGGAAGGAGCGACGGATGGTATATTTATAGTCGGAGTTGTTAAGAGAAGATGGCAATTATATATAGACTCATCCATTATAATAGGAGGAATGTAATTTATCTCGTAATGCAATGTGTAAGGGAGAACGACCTTCAGTGGATAGTGCATATGCCGACTCGTTTGGCTTATAGCTCTGGAGGCATTCCACTCGAAAGTAAAAGTGACGATAAATTAAATAATTTCTTCCCTCCTCAACTCCCATAACCCACTATATTCAATTCTTCACTTCGTTTACATTTCTATTCATTACAATTATAAGATCTCCACTGCACATGCAGACAGCAAATCTTCTAGCCGAGTCTTTAATTACTTGCATATAGAACCTTTCGGTTTGATGCACGAAGGCAGGTTGGAGTAAAAATATTGTTTAAGACACATGCTGTCGCATATGTGTTGATTAGAAGGGAAGAAGACAAATGTGAGACTTGGTTTGGCTCAAGGGCTCTTGTGAAGGTACCTGTACAGAGAACAGTGTTCAATTTATTTGATGAAATAATCGGGAAATAAGGGAAAGAGTTCTAATGGGTTTAATTTTTGTTGTTTGTAAATTGATTGATGTAACAGTTGGTGAAATGTATGCATCGGGAGCAGCGGATCTCGTCAGTCCACATGTCCATGTCCATGTCTAATGCTAATAGTAATAATAACAGAAAAGGCGCAGCTCCGTTTCCATTCTTCCCTCGGTTGGGATGGACAGACAGAATTTGTGCACTGGAGGCAACGGGAACTCCGCTTATCCTCAGTTGCGTCAAAGTTAAGCTGTCCAATCCTGCTTCACAAACTCGCACACAACAAATACAGTGTACACCAGACTGCTAAGGGCTCTTGCTGGTTTCTCTCCAATAGCCCTTCAAATCCCTCACTTCAAGGGTTTGCTCGAAATGAACTCAAAATCACATTATCATAATACCCTTTGGTCACATCATCACATTGCGTTCGATTGCGTATAAAGAAGATGAAAAAAACCCAAAGGGTACAGACAAATAGCAGAAATACACATCAGCCGGCCACAAGGGCTCTCAGCTACAACTTAAGGCTACCCTACCCTGCTACCCTTTCTTCCTCTGCCTCCAATTACACACAGCAACACTAACCTCTCCTAATCCAACAAAAGATAATCCAGTCCACACCACTATGCTCTACTCACCAGAAGGACCACTCGCAAGGCCTTCACTTTTTACTTTTCTACAGGTCAGCCACAAATATAAAACACCAACAACCACAATTCTCTCAGCTTTATACCACATTCCCTATATATCGCTCCACAATTTCTTATATGCAATTCTCTATACAATATAACACTGATTCAAACAATTTCACAAGATATACCATTTTATACAATGATATATAACCGGGGAAAGAAATTAATATTTCGGTTTCATAAGTGTTAACGTATAATCGACGTTGGTAATGAAACATGATTTTCCTATTTAATTCCTGATCCTGGTCACTGAATTGAAATTTAAACTGGATGATAATATTATTCTCTAGGCTAATGTAAAAGATTCTCTAATATAATGTTAAGATTATTAAAACTTTTAATACACTTTGGTAACACTGGCCATGTTATGTTTACTTCTAGATCAACTATAAAACTCATAAGAGAGGGATTAGCTCTAACAGTTGTTCAAAGTACCTACATGACTTCCCCTAATCCACACTACACTCAAATACTATTATGCTCTCTCGTTGTCACTTATTATTGCTTATGCATTGGCGTATGTGTAAATTAATTTAGGTGGAGTTTCTACCAGAATATAGCCTTATTTCTGAATTTTAGGGGCAACAGATTCCTCTTAATACGCCACTGACTGGCTTTTTACACTTAAGTTTCAACAATTCATAGATAAAACGGGAAAAAGGCTTACTCATTGTTCTACATTGGATTCGACTTGTATTATATATCCAGAACACTGGAACAAAAGTAATTTAGGTAGCGTGTGTTGCATTAGTAAAGGGTTACGCTCCTGTATTTACATAATATGTGCACATGTAATTTGGACGTGTAATAAAGCAGCCTGCTAACATCGAGTCCGCTCATTTCTTCTAAAAGACACGTTTTATTTTGTAAAGGAGAAAATAGTGTTTCTAAATTATTATCATGTAGGGCCTGCAGTTGTAGTTGTGTAGTGTGTGCTGCGTTTTTAATATTTAATATTATGTCGGTAGTTTGGTAGAGGAGAGACACTTTAGTGTTTTGGACTGCGGAGAGGCAGAGGCTACAGAGTGGTCATTCTACGTGTGTGGTGAGGGCAATCAGCCAGGTTACTATGAAGTAGTTATTATACTGACTCACTGTGTAATATTGGTGGAATAACGAAGAACGTAGTAACTTTGGTAAAGACACGGTCTATTGTGTTAGTACAGGGGCATGTAAATTCTTTATATCAGTGTATGTTTAGAGTGTGTAAAGCTCCCGAAATGATTTCTTTGGTTTTGTGAGGTTGTATAATGGAAAGGATGCATATGTGATAGATTATTAGATTAGGAGTGCTCACATACCATAAGCTGTTGAACTAACATTGCTTACTCTTATTGTTAGTTCAGTTAAATAGTTTGTTCATTGTAAATAATACATGTATTTACAAATTGTTCGGCAGCAAGCAACTAATTGTTATAGTTTAGCGTTTGTGTTTGCATTTTAAGTGCATTTTCATGCATTCGTGAGGATAACTCACAGAAGTCAAGTCGGTCCGATTCATTGTTCATGCAAACAATTAAGGAGCACAACGTGTGGTGTGTGTACGTAGTTAATTGTCTTCTAACGTTGGAAAGCTATGCTTTCAATAATGCAAGAATCTTAAGTATGGTTATCTTATTTGCATATAATAAGTAATGTGTGTGGAGATATGCAACATTATATCACGTTATGCACTAAGGTAGCTATTTAAATTTAGATTGGATAGTTGGCAATGTTTGAATTCCATCCAGCGCTCAAATAACCATTGCCAAGAATTAATTACAGATTTTTCATTTTTTCCCTCCGTCCTGGCAACACTATTGATAAGTACACTCTGGGAGTTGATATGAAATTTTATTGCGATGCCATAACATAACCATGTACTTAAGCACAGTTAGGAGCATAAACATCTTGCTCCGCTCCTCTATTCATTTTTTATCTTCGTTCCGAATTAATTCTAATGAAACGCAACGCAACACAACACAACGCATAGTTTAATGTCTATTTAAAATAACACACGTCCTCTCTAGTTTATAGTATCAGAACAAAGCCAAAGTTCAGGGTTGAATCTACATGCACTTGCACTATCGTTTTATTTTACTTCGAACGATATGACACTTTTTAAGACATTTTTTACTCAGACTAAATCAGATTATCGC